>CM035126.1:35700984-36300984 GCA_020205555.1 Panax stipuleanatus | reverse complement strand
ATCTTTAGCTTAAGTGCAAAGGTGAATTGTTCAACATGGTTATAAGTATTGCTTCTATAATTCCTGAAATGATTAGATATTCCTTTAAGATTTGAGTTTCATCTAATATCATTTCACTTGAATTTTTATTTACCTAAATCTTCTTATTAAATTTTAATCGTTATCTTTGAAATATGAAACTTGAATATCTTTGGCCCGTAGTGCAAAGATGGATAGGGGTTTGGCATAATCATGATCATTAATGTTACTGTTGAATATCTTTGGCCCGTAGTGCAAAGATGGATAGGTGTTTGGCATGATCATGACCATTGATGTTACAAATAAATATCTTTGGCCTGAGTGCAAAGATGAATTTATTAGCATGTTTATGAACAAGAACTGTGATTTGGTATAACCATAATCTTTGGTGTTACAGGTAAAGACAGGTGATGAAAATTATCCTCGTCCTGGGTGCGAAGAGCAATTTATCAACATAATTATGATCATGAACTATTTACATGATTGGGGACATGAACTATTGATTGATGTTACAGGGATAAAATATTGTTGGTGAAATTTTAACATGGAGAATATAATAGACATTATGGTCTATTTGACTCTTCTAATGGATTGTTCGTTCCGCTGGAACTATGGTTGAAAACTTTTATGATCTACCATATGTTCTAAATATCTGATTTATTACTGATGAAGGCTATTGATAATTTAATTACCTTTAGTCATTATATTCTTTATTGGGCTATTTGTGCTCATCCTTTTGCTTCACAATTCCTTTCAGGTAATAAGAGTGTAGCTGGGTCGAGCGGGGATAACAGGGGAATAGAACGATGGTCTATAACTGTTGAAGTTTCCCATAAAATAGTATGAAAATAATTGTATTGAGAACTTTAAATGTGTGTGTCGTATTTCATACGTCATTTAACAGTTAATTTTGTTAGGAATATTCATAAGAATGGTATTCCTGATAGTAGTGTGCATAGAAGCCAATTATGTATGATGATAAAGCACGTACTTTGTAAACAATCTTATTTATTTATTAATAAAATATTCATTTATTAAAGGCATTTAATTATCTACATGTTGCTGTTTTTATAATATGTAAATAACCCATAGTTTTAAGCAATGCTTTTAGAATCATGATGATGATCATGCTAATGAGATCTAAATTCTTAGAAAGTTTTAAAACTAAAATAGTTCCCAATCATGGGATTACTAAAAAGGGGATTAGTAAATCCGGATAGATTGGTACATATGTTGCTTGCTCATTGGATGGGGATGATTGATCTCATGATCATTTGTGTGGAGACACTAAAGCAAGTATGTAGGTGCTTATTGGAGAATAAGTTCACTGAACGTGATTCGCTATGGAATACCTAATGGAGATTTACTCGCCTGTCAATAGGAATTCCTAATGTGATAGTAGTACAAGTAATCCTTGGACTTGAGATCATCATAGTATCTTGTATGTAACAAATTATACTTTGACTTATTCCTTAAAGCCTTTTAAGGCATATATAGGGTATGCTTGGGTATAATGAGTTACATATGGAGATAATGAATGATCAATAAAGAATCTACCACCTCTAGTAAAAGAGGAGATATGTCCTATGTGATTCGTTAAATGACAACCCAGGAATCCTTGGCCAAGGTGAAATGAAATTAGAAAGGAGTTTCTAATTTGCATTATTTGGAGTTGTGCATTTTCTAATCGAAATACATATAATTAAATAAAATAAGACTTGACAGTAAATCCATGTCTTATATTTAATTGGGACATTGTATGGTGGAAGGATTGAATTGTATGGTAACTATTTACTCACAGGTTCTTTTTGATTAATGTTGAAATCTATATTATCTAGAAAGTCGTTGATCGCTAGGGAGGCTTATCCCTATTGTAGAATAAATATTATTTATTTAAATAGATTATTAGTTTAATTTATTTATTTAAATAAGATTAAAATTATTTTAATTGATTTATTCACAACCGGTTTAATATGGAGAACCTAAAGGGTCACACCATAAAAGGAAGAATAATTATTTAAGAAGGTAATGGCATAATCGTAATAATGCATTAAGTATAATTAATTTAATCTATGGTGATAGAATAAATTAAATAGCTTAATGTTTATTATTTAATATTTTAGAAATATTAAATATAAATTAATAAGAGGAGTCTTATTAATATTATTACAATTATTATTATCTTAATTTCTAAAGGAGTTTAGTAATTAATTTAATATTTAGTACTCTCATTTATTCCTAATAAGATTAGGAGACAAATTAATTAGATGAATTTAATTAATTATTCCCATGTGGTGGGAAGCCTAAATTAATTAAAGGAGTTTAATTAATTAAAAGAAATCTCATGTCTAATAGGATTAGAAGGGTTGACTAATATCTATATAAGAGGAGTCTTATAATAGATATTAGATGATGCAATTCCAATTGTTGGAGAGTACTCCTTTTCTATAGAGAATAGAAAACTAAGCCAAACACCCTCCTTCTTGATAATTCATCTTCCTTGGTGGATCACCTCTAGAGGCCAAACACTTGGGTGGCTAACGTTGATCAAAGGAAGGAATCTAACCCAGAAATTCAAGGAGATCACGAAGAACAAGGAGTTGAACTAGTACCTGTGGAAGCTTCGTTCTACAAGAGTATGATTCCATAACTTCTTATTTATCGTTTTAAATTAATAATTTGCATAAAGGATGATCCGGGTAATGGTTTTGTAGAAATTTTTTTTAAACTCTGATATACCATGCTTCCGCTAATTTTTTGCAATTTGATTGCGTCACGATTTCGTACAAACCCAACAGTGGCATCAGAGCCAAACCTTTATGCAATTATTAATTGTTTTGATTTCATATATGTATGGGTATGTATTTAGAATAATTAATTGGGCATAATTTTATTGTATAAAATTATTTTTATGGAAAATTAAAAAAAAAGGACCGAAATTTTTTATTTTTTTCCGCAAGGGTGAATCCGTGGCTCTAATTCGGTGTAGCCGAATGAATGTTTTTAAAAGAGGTTAATCACATAAAAGGGAATAAAAAAGAAGCTTGGAAGTTTTGGTTGCTTTAGAATGACCCACGAATTTCTTTTAGTAGAACCCACAAATTGTATTTTAAAAGAATCCTAAAATGACATGCTGATTCAAAAGGTGATGAGATCACCTAAGATTGAAAAGTAAAGTTTACTATATATATGATATATTATTATTATATATATACCGTTACTTTATATATATATATATATATATATATATAATATATTCAGTTTATATATAATATATATATATATATATATATATAATATTCTTAATAATTTTATATTTAAAATAAAGAGTTTATTTTAATCTTGAAATTGAATTTCATGCAAATTAAAATTGCCCATTAAATGATACTCATATATATATGGAATGTTTTAATTCATGAGATGAATATTTATTTATTGATATATATGGTGATATGTATGATAATAAATAGGGATTGATTATGGACTATTTGACCAATGTGATTGGATTTTATTTTGGATGAATGCTTGAATGAATGAGTTTTATTAAATGGGGTCTGCGTATCTCGTCTTCTCTAATTTTTTTATTTTTTTTAATTTTTTAATTTTTGATGTAAAATTCTATCTCTCTCCTATGTACTTCCCCTTGACTGCTGATCAAGGTTTCTATTTAAATTAAATAGTTTAATGTAATAGAAATAGTTAGAATTATCTTGAAGAAATTGGAGACCAATGAGCAAGGAGCGCGTGAAGACCCGTTTGTATGGAGCCCGGGTTTAAATGTAATAGTTATATTTAAATTTAAATTCTTGCACTCCTAGGTTTGACCTTTTGGTTCACTTGGTGGCTCTAGTGAACCAAACTAGAATAAAAGTCCATAATCAATCCGGGTAGAATATAGTATTCTATATTGCATGCTAAATATTATATATATTATATTTTATGCAAACATGCTTCGCATGTTTAATAAAATGACGCGTATTTTATATATATATATGTGCATGCGCGCTAAACAAGATAAGACAAATAATAACAAACCCCTCAAAGAAATAATATTAAGTCCGAAGCGTTCAAATGATATTTAGAATATCGAACGTCGCCTTCTAGCATGATAAATTAATAGAGTATTAAATATTTAATATGAGCTTGTTGTGCTATCCACAAGGCGAGTATTGCGTATTTAAGATGTTAATTAAATCACATTTGATGCTTATCAAGAAAATTGAACGATCTAGTCTTGTTGTGCTATCCACAAGGACGAACATTTTTCTTTTTTGAATTTATGGAAGTGCTAGGCTGGACTTAACTTAAATTATTTTAGTTCGGATGTGCACACACTTGACCATTATGATTTAAGAGGCAAAATAAAAGGAATTACATGGTGATGTAATTGACAAGAGTTGTCTACCTATTTATTTGTATATCGTTTGTTGTGCTATCCACAAGGTTATATACATTTGAAATGGGATCCTTATTCTCACTAGCAAATCTTTAATTAGATGTTGCCGAACTATATAAGTGAGGGTAATATAGTTTGATGAAAATAGTGGGAGATACCAATTTAAAATAAAGACCTAAATTTATTTTGGTATGCGAAGTTAATAAAATGAATGTTTGCTAAAATGTTGTTTTCTTTCACATGCAGAATTTTAAAAATGTCTAAATCACTAATCTCACTACGAAGCATACTTGATGCAAACAAGCTTACCGGGCCGAATTATGAGGACTGGCTAAGAAATCTGAGAATTGTTCTCACTGCTGAAAAGATTTCTTATGTCCTAAATTCAACTGTCCCTGAATCTGTTTCAGAAACAGCCTCTGAAGAAGAGATTGCCACTTTCAATAAGTGGCAAGATGATGCATCTGTGGCTCAATGCATCATGCTCGCATCCATGAATAACGAGCTTCAGCGTCAGCACGTAAATATGGATGCTCCTGCTATGCTGCTTCACCTCAAGGAGTTGTATGGTGAACAGAGTAGGACTGCTAGATATGAGATATCTAAGGAGCTCTTCCGATCTCGGATGACCGAGGGTACTGCCGTCGAGACTCATGTCCTAAAGGTGATCAATTTGATTGAACGCCTTGGACAGCTGGGGTTCGTCATGGATGGGGAGCTTAGTCAAGACTTGGTCTTGCAGTCACTCCCTGAGACCTTCTCGCAGTTTGTGGTTAATTTTCACATGAATAAGTTAGATGTCAGCTTGCCTGAGCTGCTTAACATGCTGAAAACTGCAGAAGGTCACTTCCCATCCAAGAAGAACCATATCTTGATGGTGGATTCTTCCAATAAAAGGAAGAGGCCCAAGGTATCTTCTGAAAAGAAGAAATCTAAGAAGGCTAAGGGAAAGGGGAAAGAAAAGGAACAAAAGAAACCTGAACCAGCTAAAGGAATGTGCTTTCATTGCAACAAGCCGGGACATTGGAAAAGGAACTGCAAGAAGTATCTAGCAGAGAAGAAGCTTGGAGAAGCTTCGACTTCCAATCAAGGTTTGTTTATGATTGAAATTAATTTTTCTGAAAGTCATAATTCTACTTGGGTATTGGATACCGGCTGTGGTTCTCACATATGTAATACTGTGCAGGGACTGGTCAGAAGTAGAAAGCTGAACAATGATGAGGTGATCCTACGAGTGGGGAATGGAGCAAAGGTTGTTGCATTAGCTGTAGGAACTTATTATTTAGTAATGCCTTCGGGCAAGTCCATTTATCTTAATAATTGTTATTATGTTCCAAATATTATTAAAAACATTATTTCAATTTCTGTATTGGATATGGAAGGATTTAACATTGTTATAAAGAACAATAGTTGTTCTATTTATAAAGACGATGTTTTATATGGTATTGGAAATTTGCGAAATGGACTTTATACACTTGACTTACAAGAAAATATATTTCAAATTGAACAAACTAAGAAAAGGAAAAGAGATGATATTAATTATACCTACATGTGGCACTGTAGACTCGGTCATATCAATGAAACAAGATTATCCAAGTTGCATAAAGATGGGCTCCTCGAGCTATCCGATTATGAATCATATCCAACTTGTGAATCTTGTCTCATGGTTAAAATGACTAAATCTCCTTTTAGTGGAAAAGGAGAAAGAGTTACAGAGTTGTTGGCATTGATTCACACAGACGTTTGTGGACCTATGACAACAAGTACACGGGGTGGGTATTCTTATTTTATTACTTTCATTGATGATCACTCAAGATTTGGATATGTGTATTTGATGAAATACAAGTCAGAATCATTTGAAAAGTTCAAAGAGTTCAGAAGTGAAGTAGAGAAACAAACGGGCAAGAGTATAAAGACACTTCGATCAGATCGAGGTGGAGAATACTTAAGCGGTGAGTTTCTCAATTGTCTCAAAGAAACTGGTATAATCTCACAATGGACTCCACCAGGTACACCACAGTTAAATGGAGTATCTGAAAGGAGAAATCGAACACTATTAGACATGGTTCGATCCATGATGAGTTTTACCGACCTTCCAACTTCCTTCTGGGGATATGCCCTAGAAACGGCTGCATACCTACTTAACAAGGTACCTACCAAATCCGCCCCAAAGACTCCATATGAGATGTGGAAGGGGAGGAAACCAAATCTCAAGCATGTTAAGACTTGGGGTTGTCCAGCTTATATCAAAAAGTTTGAACATGATAAGCTACAAACTAAATCCGAAAAGTGTAGATTTGTGGGATACCCTAAAGAAACTGTAGGGTATTATTTCTATCATCCAACTGATCAAAAGGTGTTTGTTGCGAAACATGCTGCCTTCTTGGAAAAGGAGTTTATCCATGAAGGGGTCAGTGGGAGTAAGATATATCTTGAAGAAGCTCAAGAACCACAAATTACCACAGATCAAAGTCAGGTACCTGACCAAGTAGAAGAACCTACTATACCACACCCTGTTCGTAAATCTGGGAGAGTACCTAAGATACCTGAGAGGTATGGATTCGTTATAGAGGATGACGATGAGGTACACATCATGGATGATGATGATCCATTGAATTACGAACAAGCTATGAGTAATAAAGACTCAGGGAAATGGCTTGAAGCCATGAAATCCGAAATGGACTCCATGTATGAAAACAAAGTATGGACTTTGGTTTCACCACCTGAAGGCATTAAGCCTATTGGGTGTAAATGGGTCTTTAAAAGAAAGACTGGAGCGGATGGCAAGGTGGAGACCTATAAGGCCCGACTGGTTGCAAAAGGTTTCAAACAAAGACAAGGAGTTGACTATGATGAAACCTTTTCACCAGTAGCTATGCTCAATTCCATTCGGATTTTGCTTGCAATTGCAGCTTATAACGACTATGAGATCTGGCAGATGGACGTGAAAACGGCCTTCCTCAATGGAAAACTTGAGGAGGATGTGTATATGACACAGCCAGAGGGATTTGTTTCAAAGGTTGGAATAAATCAAGTCTGTAAGCTGCAACGATCCATTTATGGATTGAAGCAAGCTTCTCGTAGATGGAACATTCGTTTTGATGAGACAATCAAAGAGTTTGATTTTATCAAAAATGACGATGAACCATGTGTATACAAGAAGGTTAGTGGGAGCGCAATTTCATTCCTTGTATTATATGTTGATGATATATTACTGATAGGGAATGACATTCCTATGCTACAATCAATTAAAATCTGGTTATCTAAATACTTCTCCATGAAGGACTTGGGAGAAGCATCCTATATTTTGGGGATAAAGATCTATAGAGATAGATCTAAAAGGATGCTTGGCTTATCCCAAGGAACGTACATTGATACGATGCTAAAGAGGTTTAGCATGGAAGATTCCAAAAGAGGTCTCATGCCGATGAGCCATGGAATACATCTCTCCAAGAAAAAGGCCCCAAAGACACCTGAGGAGAGAGACCGTATGAGTAAGATCCTTATGCTTCTGCAATAGGATCTATCATGTACGGTATGATATGTACTAGACCGGATGTTGCTCATGCACTTAGTGTAACGAGCAGATACCAGTCGAATCCTGGAGAAGAGCACTGGAAGGCAGTGAAGAATATCCTAAAGTACTTGAGAAGGACTAAAGATATTTTTCTTGTCTACGGTGGGTTTGAATTAAAACTCGAGGGCTTCACAGACTCAAGTTTTCAAACGGACCAAGATGACAGTAAATCTGTTTCGGGGTATGTTTTTACCTTGAACGGAGGCGCAGTGAGTTGGAAGAGTTCCAAGCAGCAAACAGTTGCTGATTCAGTGACAGAGGCAGAGTATATAGCTGCAAGTGAAGCTGCAAAGGAAGCTGTTTGGATGAAGAAGTTCATAACTGAACTTGGTGTGGTTCCTAGCATTGGAGAAGCAGTTCCCGTTTACTGTGACAACACAGGAGCAGTTGCACAGGCTAAGGAACCCAGGTCTCATCAGAAATCTAAACACGTCTTGCGGCGATTTCACTTGATCAGGGAGATCATTGAAAGAGGAGACGTCATCTTGGAGCGTGTAGACTCTCAAGACAACATTGCAGATCCATTTACTAAAGCTTTAACACAACAGCAGTTTGATCGTCACTTAGAGAAGATGGGTATGAGATACCATAGCGATTGGCTTTAGTGCAAGTGGGAGATTGATAGTAGTGTGCATACAAGCCAATTATGTATGATGATAAAGCACGTACTTTGTAAACAATCTTATTTATTTATTAATAAAATATTCATTTATTAAAGACATTTAATTATCTACATGTTGCTGTTTTTATAATATGTAAATAACCCATAGTTTTAAGCAATGCTTTTAGAATCATGATGATGATCATGCTAATGAGATCTAAATTCTTAGAAAGTTTTAAAACTAAAATAGTTCCCAATCATGGGATTACTAAAAAGGGGATTAGTAAATCCGGATAGATTGGTACATATGTTGCTTGCTCATTGGATGGGGATGATTGATCTCATGATCATTTGTGTGGAGACACTAAAGCAAGTATGTAGGTGCTTATTGGAGAATAAGTTCACTGAACGTGATTCGCTATGGAATACCTAATGGAGATTTACTCGCCTGTCAATAGGAATTCCTAATGTGATAGTAGTACAAGTAATCCTTGGACTTGAGATCATCATAGTATCTTGTATGTAACAAATTATACTTTGACTTATTCCTTAAAGCCTTTTAAGGCATATATAGGGTATGCTTGGGTATAATGAGTTACATATGGAGATAATGAATGATCAATAAAGAATCTACCACCTCTAGTAAAAGAGGAGATATGTCCTATGTGATTCGTTAAATGACAACCCAGGAATCCTTGGCCAAGGTGAAATGAAATTAGAAAGGAGTTTCTAATTTGCATTATTTGGAGTTGTGCATTTTCTAATCGAAATACATATAATTAAATAAAATAAGACTTGACAGTAAATCCATGTCTTATATTTAATTGGGACATTGTATGGTGGAAGGATTGAATTGTATGGTAACTATTTACTCACAGGTTCTTTTTGATTAATGTTGAAATCTATATTATCTGGAAAGTCGTTGATCGCTAGGGAGGCTTATCCCTATTGTAGAATAAATATTATTTATTTAAATAGATTATTAGTTTAATTTATTTATTTAAATAAGATTAAAATTGTTTTAATTGATTTATTCACAACCGGTTTAATATGGAGAACCTAAAGGGTCACACCATAAAAGGAAGAATAATTATTTAAGAAGGTAATGGCATAATCGTAATAATGCATTAAGTATAATTAATTTAATCTATGGTGATAGAATAAATTAAATAGCTTAATGTTTATTATTTAATATTTTGGAAATATTAAATATAAATTAATAAGAGGAGTCTTATTAATATTATTACAATTATTATTATCTTAATTTCTAAAGGAGTTTAGTAATTAATTTAATATTTAGTACTCTCATTTATTCCTAATAAGATTAGGAGACAAATTAATTAAATGAATTTAATTAATTATTCCCATGTGGTGGGAAGCCTAAATTAATTAAAGGAGTTTAATTAATTAAAAGAAATCCCATGTCTAATAGGATTAGAAGGGTTGACTAATATCTATATAAGAGGAGTCTTATAATAGATATTAGATGATGCAATTCCAATTGTTGGAGAGTACTCCTTTTCTATAGAGAATAGAAAACTAAGCCAAACACCCTCCTTCTTGATAATTCATCTTCCTTGGTGGATCACCTCTAGAGGCCAAACACTTGGGTGGCTAACGTTGATCAAATGAAGGAATCTAACCCGGAAATTCAAGGAGATCACGAAGAACAAGGAGTTGAACTAGTACCTGTGGAAGCTTCGTTCTACAAGGGTATGATTCCATAACTTCTTATTTATCGTTTTAAATTAATAATTTGCATAAAGGATGATCCGGGTAATGGTTTTGTAGAAATTTTTTTTAAACTCTGATATACCATGCTTCCGCTAATTTTTTGCAATTTGATTGCGTCACGATTTCGTACAAACCCAACAATTCCTATTTTATATGATTTGATTATGATATAAATGAATGAATATGCAAGTATGCTTGCATTGATAAAAGCTGTAAAGTCCTTTGATAGATAATAGGAATATATGTACAAGGATTTAGACTGAAATGATCAAATATGTTAGGTTGATCCTACATAAACAAAATAGCTTTGTAAAGTCCTTAAAAAAATAATGTACAAGGACTATAAATATAGAAAGATCAAACTTGTTAGGTTGATCTTATAAAGTGTAATAGATAGGCTTGTCTGATCGTCGAGCACTGCACCAGCATCGTAGTCTGCCAGGAGAGACAAGAAAGACTCGAGAATTATCAAGGCGGAATCGTAGTCTGCAAGGATAGTAGATCTCGGAGTTCGTAGTCTTCCAGGAGAGACGAGAAAGGATCGTAGTGTGTCGAAAAGAACTTTCTCAGAGCCGTAGTCTGCTGAGGAAGTCATGCTCAGAATCGTAGAGACAACATGTCTATGAGCCGACCGAGCATCTGCCAGAGCTAAATCAAGAATCGTAGATCACACTTGTAGTAGTGGAGTCTACTGATCATATCAGAGACAGAGATCGTAGTCGAGACAGATCAGACGAGGACAGCAGGCATGAAGGCAAAAATCGTAGTCTGTCAAGGTCTGATCTCGGAGTCGTAGTGTCTGTAGAATCAAAGCAAGGTCGTAGTCTGCAGAACTAAGGCTTAAACAAGGTTGCTCATAATTCCAAGGCAGAATCGTAGTGTCAACACGATTCTTAACAGATGAGCACTCTCATAGAATCCAAAGATGAAGCCTCTAGTCTGAGTCACAAAGATACATTCCACCTGAAGGAAGCCAGAAAGCACTCAATGAATGGCCTGCATGCAATCAGAAGATCTAAGCACTAACTCAATCGTCATCCAGGTTGAGTTGTGAAGCCATTTGAGATGAAGTCTTCCACAAGCCGATCAGAAGAAGACTTCAGATAAAGTAACTGACTAGAGAAAGTCAGCAAGTGCACTAGCTGTCAAGTGAACAGAAAACAAAGATCTTGGGATTAACCAGGATCGTAGTGTTTGCCAAACGAGCAGGAACTGATGCAGTTTACACAGAGATACTGGCCAGCTTATAAAGAACAAGACAAAAGTGATTAAGCATAGGTGAACGGGGGATCACCAGGAGAAAGAGAGTTGGGTATGCCACAAATCTGATGTGTCTTACTATTTAGAAGGAGGCCAGAACGACAAGTCAAGATATCAGTTCCTAAGATCAGTCAAGGCAAGCAGAAGTGTTGAAGCACTGCATAAGTGAAGGAAGAGGTATTCTACAATGCAGACCCAAAGAACACTCTTCAGAATCGTAGTGTTGTCTCAACCAGTCAAAGAGCAACATTCAACAAAACACACTACGATCAAGGTTGTAACGATTGTGATTTTATATAATAATTTGAAATATTTATTGAGTTAAATAAATATTTTATGTGATTTATTTGTTGAGTTAAATAAATAAATTATGTGATTTATGGAGTGATTTAATTAAGTGTTATATATTAATTAAATAAATGTGTAATATTTATTTAATTAATGTATATTAATTTTATATTATATTTCTAATTTAACTGAATTAGAGGAATTATGTGATGAACTGTTACATGGATTATAATTAGCGAGTAATTATAATTATGTGACAAGTTTATGTGATTAATTGATGTTAGATTTTAATTAATTAAATTAGATGATTAATGTTTAATTAATTAAAATATGACATTTAAGTATGTGTTAAAATGATTTGTTAAAATAAAAGAAAAAGGATTTTAAATGAGTTTAAATAAACAAGGCTTTGCATTTGTTTTAAATCTATTTTACCAAATATGGCCTTAGTAATAATAATCTGTTTTTAAAAATAATATTATTTTGGCCAAACAAAGCCTTAAGGCTTTTTGAATTTTGAAACTTATGTAACTGCTAAATTAATTAGGCTAATTAGTATTAGTTAATACGCGTATTATATTATATTACATTAGTTCTATACTACGTTAGATTAATCCTAAGTCTAAACTAAGAGCTAAGAAGAAAGAAAAGAGCAAAGAAGAGTTGGAGAATAAGAGAAGGAAGAAGAAGCTTGTGAAGGCTAGAGTTAATCTTTGTTTTCTTCTCCTATCACCGAAAGGTAATCCATAATCTCTACTTTCATATTTTCAGAACTCGGGTTTAAGTTTCATGTTTTATTCTCTGTGAAAACTGAGTTTTTATGTAATTGCATAAACATGGATGATATATATATATATATAGCTGGTGTTGTTCATGGTGAATTATATGGTTATCAATGATTTTCAGAAAACAAATTACTGTAGAAATATATTTTAACAGAAAAGTCATGTTTATATGAATTCATATGGAATTTCATGAGTTTGGTTAATTTTAATTGAGAAATTGATGAAATTGGTATATGTTAATATGCTTATTAGGTAATTATTTGATGCTATCTTCAACTTGTATATAATGCATGTAAATAAATTCGAATGGATGGAGAAAAATAGTTACAGTGGATTATTTTTGAGAAAATATGAGTTTTCATGAAAATGGCCAAAATGGATTTTCAAAACTTGTGATTATCATTGTTTAAATGATTTTGTGTTTTGGAAGCATGCTTTATATATGTGTAATAGCGTATATATGTTTTTACAGAGTCTATAGTACTGTATTTTTGGCGTTGTTGGCTTGTTTGGGTTGTTCGGTTAAACAGAGAGCCGTGGTTGTCTGCGTCTGGCCGAGCTGCTGCGCAGCTGCGCCGGAAGCAGGGCCAGAAGCAGCGCAGCTGCGCCACTGGCCGATCCCAGATTCCTTCCCTGCGCAGCTGCGCCAGTTTTAAGGCTGCTGGCTACGCAGCTGCGCCGGGCACAGTGCTTGGGCAGTGAGTTTTACTTACTTGTGCAGTTTTATTTAATAGCTTATGATAATTGGTTATGATATCGAGCATGAATTTAGTGGCTATAACATGTTGCTAGTATGAGTTGGACAATTTCATAATTAGAGAAAAGAATTTTGAAAACCTTAATTAAATTATAATTGTTTGATAGTAAAATGAGTTACTTAATTTGATTAATTATAATTAAGAGTAAGTGTTTAATTTAAAGTATAATTTTGTTAAATTATAATGAGTAGTAGTTGATTTATTTTAATCAATTAGATGTTAATTTAAAATATAATTTATGTAATTATAATTTAATAAATGCATGATTATTATAAATTATAATTGATAAATACATGATTAATTATAAATAGTGTAATTATAATGCATGATATAGTTTAATTAACTATTAATTATGATATTTTGATAATTTAATAGGTAATTATAATTGAGTAATTATAATTAGATTAAGTGTTTAAATTATAATTGTTTAATTATAATTTAGCTAAAATACATAATTAATTTAATTATGTGAGTATGTGTGTGATGTAATTAATTATGTGATAGTTAATTATTTATTTAATTAGAGTGAGTTAACTATGAGTGTTAACCACTTATGTGAATTAGTTATGTGTTAACTAATTTAGATTTTTGTGACTTAATATATATGTGTAGGAAGTATTAAAGTACGTGAATTGTGTTAAGTAGCTTGCGCTTAAGGCAAGTCTTCTAAACCCTAAACTCACTATTTCTACTCAAGTTCTTTGATGTTCATATTTTCATTGTTGAGAATGTACTTTTCATTTCTGTACTGGATAATTATTTACTTAACCGAAGAGATCTTGACTTATTGTTCAAGTAAGATCCAGTTTATTATTTTAAATGCGTTAAGTTTACTTCTAAAGTGTATGTTAATTCATAATTCTTTTATTTATGAATTATTGAAAGTCGATTCAATCTTTAGTTGATGAACGTGGATTCTAAATTACCATTGTAAGCTTATCCAAACCAAACTTTCTTTGGTGCGGACTTGAATTCAAATTACTGAGTTGAACAACCCTAATTATTAGGGGAGGTTAGTACACATAGCGTTAAGATGTTTGTGCACAATACATGGTACAAAGGGCTGATCCCCCTAAGTACGAGTTGAGGTCCATAGTCTTATTGACTGTTAAAGGTTTAAGTAGAAATATTTATAACCTAGGACAAGAAGAGTTCAAAGGTCTTATGACCCTCAGATAAATTCTATATTCGAATTTTGATATTGATAGAGAATTATTATTCAATCCTTTATTGTTGAAGTAAGATAAGTTATTCAGATCTTTTTAAAGATATTCTTTCATGTATTTATTATTGTTAAACTCCAGTGAACTGTTGTTTGCTCACTCTTGCATTAAATAACAATTGCAGTTAAAGTTGATAACGTTGATGCCCCGTCTACGAGTAAAGGCAAGGGAAAGATGAACAAGTGAAGATTTGTTTAATTATTTTGAAATGATTGTAATAATTTTAGGTCATATTTTTATTCCGCACTTTATTGTTTATGTCAAGGTTAGAGTAACCCTAGAATTGAGTTCAAGAAGGTTGTAACCCTTGTTTAAGGAAGATTTTATTATTTTGAATTAAGGTTGTAATTCATTTTGAGATATATTGGGGAAAGGTATATTATAGATAGAAAGTGAACACCAAATCATGTGGAAACGAAGTACCCAGATTTGGGGGTGTCACAGGTTGGTATCAAAGCCGTAGGTTATGAAACCTTAGGTGGGGAAAAACCTTAGGTAGTAGCCTTATGGTAAGATCGAAAAGATAGGTGTGATAGGTAAAAGATAATAAACTACCTTATGTGCTATGTGTTTACATTATAGTATTCGAAGAGTGTCGATTCGATGTCACGCAATAATGAACTTTAAAATTTTTGTCAGGATGTCGAACGTTGGAGAACCTAGTCAGGCTAGAGAGGATGTGCCTCAGGTGACTAGAGAGGAGGAGCCCCATGACATACATGTTGTCTGGGAGCAGCTGGTTAGGAGAGAGCCATCTCCAGTGATCACCATAGCTGGTCAGGAGCGTGAGCTGACACCTATTCCTAGAAGAAGAGGAAGAGGACAAATCTGAAGAGGAGGAAGAGGATCCCGAAGATGAATTCCCACCTCACTCTACTAGTGCTGAGATATACGAGGCAGTCTACGATAGCAATGTGGAGCTTTATGGACGAGTAGGAGATCTCGAAGAAACCATTCAGCAACGGTACGAGACGATCGAAGAAATGGCAAGTGATCTAGGAGATGCACAGTGGAACCTAATACATATGGAGGTGGATAGAGATGTTGCTCAATTTGAACTGACAAAGCTGAAGCAAGATATCCAAGAGGAGTCGAGGAAGCGTGCCAGAGCTGAAGAGTCAAGCTTGAGAGCTAATCAACGAGCCGATCAAGCTGAAGCCAAGAGGGCCAAGCTGAGGGAAACAGAATACGCCTTCCATACAGCAATAGAAAGAGCTCAGGATTGTGTTTTCTACTACCCAGCTCAGTTCCAAGGTTTACCGTGGTATGTGGTGGACCGAAGAACGGCGTTTCAGGTAATGAAAGAGGAACGCAGAGAGGCTGTGCGACGTATTAATATGCCTAGGCAGTAGCAGTAGCAGTAGTAGTAGTAACAGTAGTAGTAAAGCTTTTGTTTATGTGTTGCTTTTTGTAGTAAATAAAGTAAATCCCATAATTTGAAATAAGAATGGGATAAGTTAATAATATAATCCTGCAACTTTTTCAGTTCAGGAAGGATAATGTAAATGGCAGAAATGCTATCTGATTGATGTTTTTAAAACTACGACTAATGAATAAAAGAAGTTTATTGACGTGCTTGGTGTTCTATGTGAACTGAATTGTTTAGAACGTTTAAGTATGAATTTGATTATTTAAAAATTGAATAAAGGGTCTAATAATAATATTTTCTTAACAAAAAATGCCTCCTAGAAGAAGAATAACACGTCAAAACCCCGAGGGTTCAACGAACAACAATAACGATGGGATGAATCCCAACTCGGTTCAGCAGTTGGTGAACCTGTTGACAGGAGCTCTTGCGAATCAGCCGCAAGTGCAGGGCACAACGTTCAAGGAATTCAAGGCAGTAGGACCGCCTGAGTTCGCAGGGTCGACTAACCCTATTGAAGCTCAGACATGGGTAATGGAAATAGAAAAGGTGTTTGACGTGGCTAGGGTAGGGGACGACCAGAAGACAGCATTTGCGGCTTTTATGTTGAAGTCGGATGCTAGTTTTTGGTGGCAGGCTAACAAGACCCGAGAGGGAAAGGGAGTCATCACGTGGAAATGTTTCAAGGAAATGTTCTACGAGATGTACTTTCCAGTGAGTTCCCGGGACCAGATGGAGGTCCAATTCCTAGAACTTAAGCAAGAAGGGATGACGGTGTCCGAGTATGCCGCTAAGTTCAACGAGTTGGCCAGGTTCGCTACTCACCAGGTCAGCACTAACGCTAGAAAGGCGAAAAGGTTTGAGCGGGGACTAAAGCCCTGGCTCTACAGTAAGGTTTCCATGTTCCAGCTGAACACCTTTGCGGCTGTGCTAGAGAAGGCCATACTTGCTGAGGGAGGAAGCGAAGCGGTGACGAAGTTCAACCAAGATAAGAAGAAGAAGAATGAGGTAGAAACCAAGTCTGGGGCTAGCAGCACTGTGAACCAGAAGAGGAAATGGAATGACAACACCTCTGCTGGGAGTCAGCAAGGAAGCCAGCAGAAGAGGAAGTTCGAAGCATGTGCTACATACGGTAAGAATCATACTGGCGTGTGCATGAAGGGGAAGCGGGTGCTCTTCAACTGTGGTCTGGAAGGCCACATTGCACCTAGTTGCCTAAACCCGAAGAAGGGAGCTTGCTTTACATGTGGATCCAAGGATCACATGGCTCGCAACTGCCCTAAAAAGCTGACAGCAGGGTCAATAGGGAGCGGAGGGAATGGAAGCGGCAGTTCTGTGACTATCGCTGCACCATTGCAAGCTGTTCGACCAACTGCACGGACATTAAATATGACGGTGCAGGATGCTGTGCAATCAAAAGACGTGGTGTCAGGTATTATTCCGGTCAATAGTATAAATGCATATGTATTATTTGATTCGGGTACTACTTGTTCATTCATATCTGTTGATTTTGCTAAAACCCTAGACTTACCTGTAGAAGAGTTAGTTTACCCCTTGAACATAGAGATTGCGAATAGGGAAGTTATTTCTGTTAGGTGTGTTTATAAGAACTGTAGACTGGACATTAAGGGTCAGGAGCTTAGAGTAGATTTGATTCCGATAAAACTTGGGGAATTCGACGTCATACTGGGTATGGATTGGTTGTTCAACCATGGGGCGATAATTGACTGTCAGAAGAAGTCGGTAAACCTTACGACTCCGTCGAAGTTAGTGTTCTATGGTAGCAAATCGCCTAGACAAGTGAGTTGTCTGACGATTATGCAAGCCAAGAAACTTCTGACGCAAGGCTATGTGGGATACCTAGCCTACATAGTAGATACGCGTAAGGAATGCCCAAAGGTGGAGGAGATATCAGTAGTTAAGGAGTTTGTGGATGTTTTTTTGAGCGATTTGCCAGGACTTCCGCCAGATAGGGAGACAGAGTTCGTGATTGATTTAGCGCCGGGAACTGCTCCGATTTCAAAGGCTCCGTACAGAATGGCTCCTATTGAGATGAAGGAACTGATGGTTCAATTGCAAGAATTACTAGACAAGAAGTATATCCAACGAGTGTTTAGTCGTGGGGAGCGCCTGTTTTGTTTATTAAGAAGAAAGATGGATTGATGCGTCTTTGCATTGATTATAGGGAGTTAAATAAAGTTACGATCAAGAATAGGTATCCTTTACCTAGGATCGATGACTTATTTGATCAACTGAAGGGTGCGAGGTACTTCTCAAAAATCAATTTGAGAAGCGGATATCATCAATTGAAGGTGAGGAAGGAAGATATACCTAAAACGGCTTTTAGGACTCGATATGGTCATTACGAGTTCTTGGTGATGTCATTTGGTCTCACGAATGCCCCAGCTGCATTTATGGACCTAATGAACAGGGTGTTCAAGCCATTTTTGGACAAGTTCGTGGTAGTGTTCATAGATGACATCCTGGTTTATTCTAAGACCGAGGAGGAGCATGCTGAACACTTACGACTAACCTTAGAAGCCCTGAGACGAGAGAAGCTTTACGCTAAATTCTCGAAGTGCAAATTTTAGTTGGAATGTGTACAATTTCTTGGTCACGTGATCGACAAGGATGGTATTTCGGTAGATCCGTCGAAGGTTGAAGCTATTATGAACTAGGAACAGCCGAAGATGCCATCTAAAGTGAGGAGTTTCTTGGGATTGGCATGTTATTACCGTAGATTTATCCAAGAATTTTCTAGAATCGCAACTCTGTTGACGAATTTGACTCATAAAATAGTTAAGTTTGTTTGGACGGAGAAGTGTGAGGAGAGTTTTCAAGAGCTGAATAAGAGGTTGAGTACTACGTCTGTATTGTCTTTACCAGATAGTTCAGGGAATTTCGTAGTATATAGCGATGCCTCACATAAAGGATTAGGTTGTGTGTTAATGCAGAGTGGCAAAGTCATTGCCTATGCGTCACGTTAGCTAAAAGATTATGAGAAGGGGTATCCGACCCATGATCTAGAATTGGCGGCAGTAGTGCTTGCCCTAAAGATTTGGAGGCACTACTTGTATGGAGAAAAGTGTGAAATATACACAGATCACAAGAGTCTGAAGTATATATTTACCCAGAAGGATTTGAACATGCGCCAAAGAAGATGGTTGGAACTGATTAAAGACTATGATTACGAGATACTTTACCATCCGGGTAAAGCTAACGTTGTCGCCGACGCTTTGAGCAGGAAAGGTCGGGAGAAGCTGAACGTGTTCACTGATCAGAATCGATTAATAGAACAGATGGCTAGATTGGAGTTGGAGGTGAAGTTTCCGAAGGAATCGGATGAGATGTTGTTTCAAGTAACCACTGGTTCTACTCTAGTAGACAAAGTGAAACAAGCACAACTTCACAATGAAGAATGTGGGAAGATTCGAAAAAGGATAACCGATGGCGAAGAGTTTAAGTTCAAGATCGATAATAAAAGTCTGTTATGGTTTGAAGGTAGAATCTGGGTACCGCCAGTACCTGAGGTCAAAGAGGAGATTCTGAGCGAAGCTCATTGTTCTAGATATTCTATTCACCCCGAGAGTATGAAGATGTACCAGGATCTCAGGAATTATTTCTGGTGGCCGAATATGAAGAGAGATGTGGCTGAATGTGTTGCGAAATGCTTAACGTGTCAGAAAGTTAAAGCAGAACACCAGAGACCTAGTGGTTTGCTACAACCGTTAGAAATTCCAGAGTGGAAGTGGGAGCACATCACGATGGATTTTGTGGTAGGTATTCTAGCAACTCAAAAGGGATTTGATGCGATATGGGTTATAGTGGATCGACTGATGAAGTCATCCCACTTTCTGCCGATCAGGGTTAAGTACAACCTGGATAAGCTAGCGAAGCTATACGTGAAGGAAATTATTTCTCGACATGGTGTTCCGGTCTCGATTGTGTCCGACAGAGATCCATGTTTTACGTCGAATTTCTGGAAACATTTGCAAAAATGTCTGGGAACGCAATTGCGAATGAGTACAGCATATAATCCTCAGACGGATGGACAGAGCGAGAAAACGATTCAGACGCTAGAGGATATGATGAGAGCTTGTGTGATGGACTTCAAAGGAAGCTGGGAGGATCATCTACCGTTGGTGGAGTTCGCCGACAACAATAGTTATCATGTGAGTATTGGCATGCCGCCTTACGAAGCATTATACGGCAGAAAATGCAGAACTCCTTTATGCTGGGATGAAGTCGGTGAACGTCAATTGTTGGGACCAGAATTGGTACAACAAACCACTGAAATTGTGAAGCTGATCAGAACGAGATTAATTGCTGCTCAAGACAGACAAAAGAAGTATGCCGATCTTCATCGGCAAAGCCGAGAATTCTTATCAGGAAGTTTCGTGTTCCTGAAAGTATCTCCCTGGAAGGGGAAGATTAGATTTGGGAAGAAGGGAAAGCTGAGTCCCAGATTTATTGGACTTTTTGAGGTATTACAAAAGGTGGGCGAGGTAGCTTACGAGATTGCATTACCTCCGGAGCTCGAGAATATACATAACGTCTTTCATATTTCTGTGTTAAGACCTTACAAGCACGATTATAAATATGTGATAGAGTATAAACCTTTGCAATTTGATAAGGACTTAACATATGAAGAAGTGCCTATTCAAATAGTTGATAGAAAGGAACAAGTACTTAGGAATAAAGTGATACATTCTGTTAAGGTAATCTGGAGGAACCACAGTGCTGAAGAAGCTACGTGGGAGCTCGAAGATGTTATGATGAAATCTTATCCGCATTTATTTGCTTAGTTTGTGTAACCCCTTGTGTACTAATTTTGGGGACAGAATCCTTTTAAGGAGATAAGAATATACTAGACGAGAATTTTTTTTTATGTGTGATTCTGGGGACAGAATCCTTTTAAGGAGGGAAGATTGTAATGATTGTGATTTTATATAATAATTTGAAATATTTATTGAGTTAAATAAATATTTTATGTGATTTATTTGTTGAGTTAAATAAATAAATTATGTGATTTATGGAGTGATTTAATTAAGTGTTATATATTAATTAAATGAATGTGTAATATTTATTTAATTAATGTCTATTAATTTTATATTATAGTTCTAATTTAATTGAATTAGAGGAATTATGTGATGAACTGTTACATGGATTATAATTAGCGAGTAATTATAATTATGTGACAAGTTTATGTGATTAATTGATGTTAGATTTTAATTGATTAAATTAGATAATTAATGTTTAATTAATTAAAATATGACATTTAAGTATGTGTTAAAATGATTTATTAAAATAAAAGAAAAAGGATTTTAAATGAGTTTAAATAAACAAGGCTTTGCATTTGTTTTAAATCTATTTTACCAAATATGGCCTTAGTAATAATAATCTGTTTTTAAAAATAATGTTGTTTTGGTCAAACAAAGCCTTAAGGCTTTTTGAATTTTGAAACTTATGTAACTGCTAAATTAATTAGGCTAATTAGTATTAGTTAATACGCGTATTATATTATATTACGTTAGTTCTACACTACGTTAGATTAATCCTAAGTCTAAACTAAGAGCTAAGAAGAAAGAAAAGAGCAGAGAAGAGTTGGAGAAGAAGAGAAGAAGAGAAGGAAGAAGAAGCTTGTGAAGGCTAGAGTTAATCTTGTGTAGGAAGTATTAAAGTACGTGAATTGTGTTAAGTAGCTTGCGCTTAAGGCAAGTCTTCTAAACCCTAAACTCGCTATTTCTACGCAAGTTCTTTGATGTTCATATTTTTATTGTTGAGAATGTCCTTTTCATTTCTGTACTGGATAATTATTTACTTAACCGAAGAGATCTTGACTTATTGTTCAAGTAAGATCCAGTTTATTATTTTAAATGCGTTAAGTTTACTTCTAAAGCGTATGTTAATTCATAATTCTTTTATTTATGAATTATTGAAAGTCGATTCAACTAATCCTTAGTTGATGAACGTGAATTCTAAATTACCATTGTAAGCTTATCCAAACCAAACTTTCTTTGGTGCGAACTTGAATTCAAATTACTGAGTTGAACAACCCTAATTATTAGGGGAGGTTAGTACACATAGCGTTAAGATGTTTGTGCACAATACATGGTACAAAGGGCTGATCCCCCTAAGTACGAGTTGAGGTCCATAGTCTTATCGACTGTTAAAGGTTTAAATAGAAATATTTATAACCTAGGACAAGAAGAGTTCAAAGGTCTTATGACCCTCAGATAAATTCTATATTCGAATTTTGATATTGATAGAGAATTATTATTTAATTCTTTATTGTTGAAGTAAGATAAGTTATTTAGATCTTTGTAAAGATATTCTTTCATGTATTTATTATTGTTAAACTCCAGTGAGTTGTTGTTTGCTCACTCTTGCATTAAATAACAATTGCAGTTAAAGTTGATAACGTTGATGCCCCGTCTACGAGTAAAGGCAAGGGAAAGATGAACAAGTGAAGATTTGTTTAATTATTTTGAAATGATTGTAATAATTTTAGGTCATATTTTTATTCCGCACTTTATTGTTTATGTCAAGGTTAGAGTAACCCTGGAATTGAGTTCAAGAAGGTTGTAACCCTTGTTTAAAGGAGATTTTATTATTTTGAATTAAGGTTGTAATTCACTTTGAGATATATTGGGTCAAGGTATGTTATAGATAGAAAGTGAACACCAAATCATGTGGAAACGAAGTACCCGGATTTGGGGGTGTCACAAAGGTCCAAGAACATTTGCATCCGAATCGTAGAGTTCGGGCATCTGAATATTGAAGCACTGGCATCATCTCAATATGAAGACTAACATTCGAATGTTTCTAATTGAGAGCATCGATGCAAAAGGACAACTCATGTAGATTCGAATCAGAGAATCAGAAAGGAGATATAAAAGTGACTACCAGCCTGACACAGAATAGTGACATCTCTGAGGCGGTAGGTGAAGTAGCAGACTACTGTGTCAATAAAGTCAAAAAGGAGTTGTCACGTCACATCAGCAGTCTGTACCAAATAACTCGAGATCTGCGAAGCAATTCAAATGGCTTTGAACGACTATTTTCCAATGGGAAGTTCCTGGAAGGGTATTTAACAACTGAAGCTTCAAAGATGAAAGAGCTGCTAAGTTGAAGAATCGTTGAGTTGTTGGAATGCTACATTGTTGACTCTACGAGTTCCACCAGAGCTGAACAAAACAAGTCTCAGTGGCAGTGAGACTACGAAGGTGGAAGTGAAGCAGATTTGAAGAAGGGCTTGAACAGACTAAAGCTTCACTCAATAAGGATGAGAATGCCAATTAAGATGGCAGCTCAACTGAGAGCCGAGAAGGCCAAGAAGATAGCATTCAAGAAAGTGGCTGAGCGAAACGTATATTCATTAGATGCTAAAGGCGTTTAGCATGGAAAACTCTAAAAGGAGTCTCATGATGATGAGCCATGGCGTGAATCTCTCTAAAATTGTCCTCAATAAAAGAGAGATCGCATGAGTTAATATCATGTATGCAATGAAATATACGAGACTTGATGTTGATCAGTCAGATTCTAGAGAAGATCACTGTAAGACAGTGATAAACATCCTAAAGTACTTAACTGACACTAAGGATGTCATCATGACATATGATGGGTCTGAATTAAACTAGAGGACTAAACAGGCTCAAGTTTTCAGACAGACCAAGACAACAACAAATCCACTTTAGGGTAAGTCGTTACCTTGAAAGGTGGTGCAGTGAATTAGAAAGGTTCCAAACAACAAAAGGTTGTTGGTTTAGTGACAAAAACAAAGTATATAACTGTAAGTGAAGCTGCAAATTGATGTTTCAGATGAAAAGTTCATTACGAAACTAGAAATAGTTCCTAAGTCTCATCTTGAATCCAAACACGTGTTGCGGCACTTTGATTAAAGAAATCATTGAAAGATGAGACGTCACCTTGGAGCGTGTAGACTCCCAAGACAACATTGCAGATCCATTTACTAAAGCTTTAATATAACAGCAGTTTGATCGTCACTTAGAGAAGATGGGTATGAGATACTATGGCGATTGGCCTTAGTGCAAGTGGGAGATTGATAGTAGTGTGCATACAAGCCAATTATGCATGGTGATAAAGTACATACTTTGTAAACAATCTTATTTATTTATTAATAAAAGAATTCATTTATTAAAGGCATTTAATTATCTACATGATGCTGTTTGTATAATATGTAAATAACCCATAGTTTTAAGCAATGCTTTTAGAATCATGATGTTGATCATGCTAATGAGATCTAAATTCTTAGAAAGCTTAAAACTAAAATAGTTCCCAATCATTGGATTACTAAAATGGAGATTAGTAAATCCAAATAGATTGGTACATATGTTGCTTGCTCATTGGATGAGGATGATTGATCTCATTATCATTTGTGTGAAGACACTAAATCAAGTATGTAAGTGCTTATTGGAGAATAAGTTCACTGAATGTGACTCGCTATGGAATACCTAATGGAGTTTTACTTGCCTGTCAATAGAAATTCCTAATTTGATAGTAGTACAAGTGATCCTTGGACTTGAGATTATCATAGTATCTTGTGTGTAATGAATTATACTTTGACTTATTCTTTAAGACCATCAGGGTATATCAAAGGGTATGCTTGGATATAATAAGTTACATATGGAGATAATGAATGGTCAATAAATAATCTACCACTTCTAGTAAAAGAAAAAATATGTCTTATGTGATTCGTTAAATGACAACCTAGTAGTCCTTGGCCAAGGCAGAATGAAATTAGAAAGGAGTTTCTAATTTGCATTATTTGGAGTTGTGCATTTTCTAATCGAAATACATATAATTAAATAAAATAAGACTTGACAGTAATTTCATGTCTTATATTTAATTGGGACATTGTACGGGGGAAGGATTGAATTGTACGGTAACTATTTACTCACAGGTTCTTTTATGATTAATGTTGAAATCTATATTATCTGGAAAGTCCTTAATCGCTAGAGAGGCTTATCCTTATTGTAGAATAAATATTATTTATTTAAATAGATTATTAGTTTAATTTATTTATTTAAATAAGATTAGAAATGTTCTAATTGATTTATTCACAACCGGTTTAATATGGAGAATCTAAAGGGTCACACCATAAAAGGAAGAATAATTATTTAAGAAAGTAATGTCATAATCGTAATAATGCATTAAGTGTAATTAATTTAATCTATGGTGATAGAATAAATTAAATAGCTTAATGTTTATTATTTAATATTTTGGAAATATTAAATATAAATTAATAAGAGGAGTCTTATTAATATTAGTATAATTATTATTATTTTAATTTCTAAAAGAGTTTAGGAATTAATTTAATATTAGTACTCTCATTTATTCATAATAAGATTAGGAGGCAAATTAATTAAATGAATTTAATTAATTATTCTCAATGTGGTGGGAAGCCTAAATTAATTAAAAGAGTTTAATTAATTAAATGAAACCCCATGTCTAATAGGATTAGAAGGGTTGACCAATATCTATATTAGAGGAGTCTTATAATAGATATCAATTGATGCAATTCCAATTGTTGGAGAGTACTCCTTTTCTATAGAGGATAGAAAACTAGGGATTTAGCCAACCACCCTCCTTCTTGATAATTCCTCGTCCTTGGTGGATCACATCTAGAAGCCAAACGTTTGGGTGGATAACGTTGATCAAAGGAAAGAATCTAAACCAAAAATTCGAAGAGATCACGAAGAACAAGGAGTTGAACTCGTACTTGTGGAAGCTTCGTTCAACAAGGGTATGATTCCATAACTTCTTATTTATCGTTTTAAATTAATATTTTGCATAAAAGATGATCCGGGCAATGGTTTTGTAGAAATTTTTAAACTCTGATATACCATGCTTTCGCTAATTTTTGCAATTTGATTGCACCATGATTTCGTACAAACTCAACAATATCTGTGTTAAAGTGAAAAATTTTGGATTTGGAAGACAAGAAAATGGCTGGAAAACCAAACGGGCAGGGGTCCAGAGCGTTTTCAAATTATCAAATGAGCTGGGGATGAGTTCATATTTATAGACCCAACAGAAGTGGGTCAACCCGCGACTGCCGCGGGTCCACCAACGGCTCCACGTGGCAGGGGTCCCGTGGCGGGTCTCGTCGTCTCGAAGTATATGCACTCCGAATAATGTGAGGTCCGATTCGAAAATTTTTAACTTTTGATCGGAGTGTCCGTTTGACGCGTGCTATACCTTTTTGAAAATCCCTCGCCGAGCGTATCGCAATGACATGGGAGAAAACCTTTTCCGAGTCTAAAAGGATGGGTTCATAACCAGGCCTTTGATTCCTCGCAGTTTGTCCATTGAGCTGTCTTGCGCTGTCTCTACTAGGGATCATTGTTATAGTTCGTTCTAACCTTAGTGGCATCAATTCTGCTTGAGTTTGACTGAATTGGTTTTAAGTTGGTAAAATAACCAGTTTTGCCCCTCTCAGGGTTGCCTTCAATGTCGAGATGGCCTTCGGCTGACTTGCTGGGGTTGTTTCCAAGGTTTTGATCTCATTCGAGTATGTTTTTCCTCAGTGTTGTCTCTGAGGCTTACTTGGTCCTTTCAGGTTTTCCTCTGGATATGTTGTGATGCTTCAGGATTATTTCTAAAGTTGACTTGACCTCCTGGGTTAAGACCGGGGCTAACCTGTACCTCCCGGGTTGAGATATGGGCTGACCTGTACCTCCCGGGTTGTGACCGGGGCTGACCTGTACCTTTCGGGTTGAGATCGAGGCTGACATGTACCTCCCAGGTTGAGATCAAGGCTGACCTGTACCTCCCGGGTTGAGACCGGGCCTGACCTGTACTTCCCGGGTTGAGACCGGGGCTGATCTGTACCTCCCTAGTTGAGACCGGGGCTGACCTGTACTTCGCGGGTTGAGATCGGGGCTGACCTTTACCTCCCGGGTTGAGACTGGGGCTGACCTGTACTTTCCAAGTTGAGACCGGGGCTGACCTGTACTTCTCGGGTTGAGACCGGGGCTGACCTATTCCTCCCGGGTTGAGACCGGGGCTGACCTGTAACTTCCGGGTTGAGACCGGGGCTGACCTGTACCTCCTGGGTGGAGACTGGGGCTGACCTGTTCCTCCCGGGTTGAGACCGGGGCTGACCTATACCTCCTAGGTTGAGACCAGGGTGGACCTGTACCTCCCGGGTTGAGACCGGGGCTGACCTATACTTCTCGGGTTGAGACCGGGCCTGACCTATACCTCCCGGGTTGAGATCGGGGCTGACCTGTACCTCCCGGGTTGAGACCGGGGATGACCTGTACTTCACGGGTTAAGATCAGGGCTGACCTGTACTTCCCGAGTTAAGACCAGAGCTGACCTATACCTCCCGGGTTGAGACCGGGGCTGAGTTGAAGGCCCGAAATTGAGACCGGGCTTGATTTGAAAAGATAATTTTACCCTCCTACAGTGTTAGTAACAGGGAAACGAATTTTCGAGTGTCTTTAAGCCCTATTCACAACATCTGAATACAAACAAAGTTTATGAGAAATAAGGTATTGACGAATTTTAGGTTTCAAACCTCTCAAAAATATTCGTGTCATTAGTTCCTCATTATCCACCAAATGGGATGCAAATTGGGATAATTTCGCAAACTTGGCCTCGTATTGTGATACAGTCATATTATTCTGTTCCAGTTTAATGAATTCCACCGTCTTCATATGACGAATACTTTCTGAAAAGTACTTGTCGTTGAACAATTCCTAGAACTTTTCCCAAGACATCTTAAGTGCGAAAAGCAGAGTACGTTTTACATATTCCTACCAGTAATCTGCCTCTCCATGCAACATAAAGGTGGCGAAGGGAACCTTTTGCTTCTCTGTGCATCCCATAACATCCAATATTTTGGTGATCTGCTTAATCCAAGCTTCTGCCATGAGTTGCTCTGGCTTTCCCAAAAATTCCGGCGGTCCCAACTCTTTGAATTGCTTAGAAGTGACAAGCCGCGAGTTACCATTGTTTCCACCTGCATTTTGAACAGGAGTCTCTCTCGTCTGGTTTTGCATGAATTGTAGAAAGCTCCTAAACTCCACCATCGTTCATCATTTGGTCAGGTGGTGTTGTTTACAGAAGTATTATTGCCTTACTGAGGCACATTATCCTAGTTATTGATTGGCGGTGTCTCAATGGTCTCATATGCTCTATTGTTTATCTCCCGATTTTCAGATGTCATTCTCAAATACTACCATAAAACAAGGGTTAATTAAAGAAATGGACATGTCACATATTATCCCTATATTTTGACTGACCAATTAAATAATAAATAAGCTTAGGTAGGACACACTAGCAAAGATTTTACTCGTCTCTCCCCTCCTAGTATTAATCTCAGATCTCCGCCAGAGATCATATCCCTAAGCTCTGATATCAACTGTGACGCCCCCAAAATTGGTCCACACAATCCATTTTGAGTCGCCAAATACATGGTACAGAATCTAAATACAAATTTCTTATTCCAATTATTACTCTGTCATACAAAATACGACCACACATAAACTGTGAGTTTCAATATAAATATTGTGTCATATATGACACGAAAATATTAACGCTCAAATTAAGTCCTCATTACAATTATTGTCACACTATTTTATAGAATAGTGAGGACTACTATAGTAACTATCTTGGACCATTACTCCACTCCCCGACTAGTCTCAGCTACACTCTTTCTTCCTGAGAATAACAATGGAACCAAAAGGAAAAGGGCGAGCTCAATTAACCCAGTAAATAATATTATAACTAAGATAATGTAGAACAAATTATCCTTAGTCCTCAACATGAAAAAAAATCTGATAGAATACAATAGACAACAAGTTTTAGATCAACAACTACAGCGAAAATAACAATCCATTAGAAGAGTTAAGTAGAGCATGATGTCTACCATCTTCTATGATTTAAAAGTCCATCTTAAATATTTTATCCATGTAACACCAATCAATAAATATGTTCCAATCAACGAGTTATCCATGCACTACGGGCCAAAGATAATCGTTTGTATCACCAGTGATCATGATCATGCCAAACACATGTCCATCTTTGCACTACGGGCCAAAGATATTTATCAATCAACAATTCATCTTTGCACTACGGGCCAAAGATAACTTTCACCATAATTTAAGTTTGAGGATTATGACAATGATATAAAGAATGAATCCAGTGAGATCAAGTGAGACGCCACCAAAATAGGTTCAATACTCAACCCATTCTGAGTCACCAAATATATGGTACAGAATTCAAATACAATCTTTGATAACGTACGGTCGTGCAAATACGACTACACAAACTATTAGCTTCAATACAAATCATATATAATACGAAATATAAACACTCAAATTCATTCCTTATTCATTACAATTATTGTCCCACTATTTTATAGAATAGTGAGGACTTCTACAGATCTAACTCTGATCATCACACTGTTTCCCGACTAGTCCTCGCGATATTCTCATTTCTTGAAGAAAATAATAGAAGAAAAGGGTGAGCTCAACTAGCCCAGTAAAGAATATTATGCCTAAGATAATGGAAAATAAATTATCGTTAGTCTTCAACAAATCAGATAAAATATTATGGACAACAAGTTTTAGATCAACAACTGCAGCGAAAATATCAATTCATTAGAAGAGTTACGTAGAGAATGAAGTCTAATATCTTCTATGATTTAAAAGTCTATCATCAATATTTTATCCCTATAACATCAATCAATATATATCTCAAATCAAATATTCATCTTTGCACTATGAGCTAAAGATATTCATTTGTATCACCAGTGGTCATGTTCATCTCAACACCTGTCCATCTTTGCACTACGGGCTAAAGATATTCATCAGGTAATCATTCATCTTTGCTCTACAGGCCAAAGATATTCAGTTATATAACTATTTAGGACTGTGGATGATGAAAAACAATATAAATAACGAATCTAGTGAGATAAATGACAAAGATTAGGGATTCGTAATTTAGTTTATCCAAGTTCAATAATACTCCGTAATAATCAATTGTGGAGCAAAATTCAAGAATAAAGATCCAAACTTGGATACAATCAAAGATAAAAAAAATACTTTTTTTACCGTGAATAGTAACTCGTGAATAGTAACTCATGAATAGTAATTTGTGAATAGTAACTCATGAATAGTAACTCATCATGAAAAGTTGAAAATTTCATAAAAAGTTCAGAAAATTATTCCAGTGAAATGATACTAGATGAAGCGCAAACTCAAGAAATTTTTGATTATTTCAGGAATTATAGAAGCAATACTTACAGTAGTAAGTTCAGATTTAGGAATATAAAATAAAATATTATTACTTCTATAATATAGAATATGAAAGAAAATAATATTCTTTATGAATATTGAAAGATAATAACATCATTTATTCGAAAAATAATATCCCTTACCTTAACAGGAGAGTAGTTTTGACTGGAATATCGGATATTATGTGGACGAAAACTTGCACTGTTATCAACACTCAAAGTATCTAAATACTCACAAGAAATACGCTCGATATTATAGAGAAAATTTTTTCTAATTCTGGTGTGATTTTCATTTCTAACTAAGCACCCTATTTATAGGAAATGCTTAGCACACCAAGATTGAAAAATATTATGCAGGTGCAAAAATGAAGGCTGTTGGCTGCTAGCTGCTACACACCTAATTGGACTCAAAAATCAGTATTTTTCCACACAAGACAAAAGTGGGGCCCACCCATGTTTTTAATAAAAATATTTATTTTTAAAACTTTAATAATTCATAATAAATAGCTCTTTTATCAGAAAAATACAAATTCTATGTCCTTTCTATAGGAAATTTAATTCTCTACAACTTTATAGAAGAAAGGTTTTCCAAATTCCCAACGAAAAACGGCCAAAATCCACAAACGGATGATTTTCCACACCAAAATACTGATAAAAACACCTCAGCACTAATTCCTTCTTTTATATCCACAAAAATAAATATTTTCTTATCATATAAATCAACAATTAATTATTCACAAATAATATTACAGAACTACAATATTGACAATCAGGTCGTTCCCAGGAAAGTGGGGGCTTTCTGATAAGGATTTCTCCTCATTGGCATGCAATTATATAACCTAACCCCTTTTCTCGACAGAACTTTCTAGACATTGTCAATAATGCTATCTAATAATATTATTCAAATATTATGAATTATTGATTTGATAATGTGAAATACTGTGCAATAGTTACTGTAACAATTATTGAATCAATAATATAAAATATCAACGTAGCAATTATTGAATCAATAAAATATTATGCAATTATCAATGTAGCAATTATTGAATCAATAAAATAAAATATTGAACAGTAATTACTGTAACAATTATTGAGTAAGTGACTTCTTACGTAAGAATCAATAGTTAGAATTACTGTGCAATACCGTGTACTACTGTGCAACAACGCGTATTATTGTAATTTTTATCACAGGGTATTTCAACAGTTTAACAGTAACTGTTTTACCGTTATTTTTATAAAAATTACTTCTGTCGCTTTCTATATCCGACATTCATTCCGTTGTGGGGTCCACTAATGACTGCGCCGTCGTACGAATATTTCCGACAAAAAGAATATTCCTCGACCAAACGAATATTTCCCGACAACAATGAATATTTTATTACCACTTGCCAACTTTGTAAAATTTGCACATTTCACCCATAACTTATCACATTTATCAAATTAACACCTTACTATTTAAAACAATATATAAAGAAAATTAAATCTTTATTCATAAAATTTGGGGTCTTATAACCTCTCCTCCTTATGAAATTTTGTCCTCAAAATTGACGTACGTACCTGGTATGTCAAAAAGGTGAGGATACCTTGCTTTCATTTCCGATTCTAACTCCCAAGTCATTTCCTCAATATCAAAGTTTCTCCATAAAACTTTGACTTGAGGTATAACCTTTGAGCGTAAGACATGTTCCTTCTTATCCAAGATCTTGACAGGTATCTCCTCGTACGTTAAATCTTCGGCTATCTCGTCTGGTTCTAACTCAATAATGTGGTTTGGGTCTTTCACATATTTACGAAGCACGGATATGTGAAAAATATTATGAACACGAGACATGCTTGGAGGTAAAGCGAGTCTATAGGCCACATTTCCTATCCGGTCAAGGATTTCAAATGGACTAATAAATCATGGATTGAGCTTTCCTCTCTTCTTGAATCTCGTAACTCCTTTCCATGGAGAAACACGTAACAATACATGGTCTCCGACACTGAATTCTACGTCTCTTCGATGAAGATCAGCATAACTCTTTTGTTAATCTTGTACGGTTTGTATCTGTTGCCGGATCATTTGAATATTTTTCATAGTCATATGTACTAACTCCGGTCCCAACAATGTTGCTTCACCCATCTCGTCCCAGCATACTGGAGAACGATATTTTCGTCCATACAATGCATCGAATGGAGCCACGCCTATACTTGCCCGATAACTATTGTTGTAGGAGAATTTCACCAATGGTAAGTACTTATCCCAACTCCTTTTGAAGTCTCGAACACAGAGTCTCAATAGATCTTCAAGAGTTTGGATAGTCCTTTTCGATTGCCCGTCCGTTTGAGGATGATATGCCGAACTGAATCGTAAATCCGTGCCCATAGCTTTCTACAAACTGACCCAAAATAGTGAAGTGAATCTTGGGTCACGATCTGAAACTATGGATACTGGCATACCATGCAACCTCACAATCTCATTCACGTATATACGAGCAAGACGTTCAAGGGAATAAGTCTCTCATATAGGCAAGAAATGAGCAGTCTTAGTTAATCTATCGACAATAACCCAAATCGCATTTATGCCTTGAGAAACCTTGGGAAGACCCGTAACGAAATCCATGATAATGTGTTCCCACTTCCATTTTGGAATCTCAAGTGGTTGCAATGGACCCTTCGGCACTTGATGCTCTGCCTTGACACGTTGACAAGTCAAACACCTCGAGATGAACTCCGCGATCTCTCTCTTCATATTGCTCCACCAAAATGTATGTCGAAGATCACGATACATTTTGGTACTCCCAGGATGGATTGCAAACGATGTGTTGTGTGCCTCCATCATGATTCTATACTTCAAATCAGAATCGTTAGAAACACAAAGTCTGGAGTTAACTCGAAGTATCCCTTCTTCATCGATTCTTGCTTCTGGAATAGCACCTTCTTACACTTTCTTCTTCATCTTCATCAGCTCCGGGTCTGTTGCTTGAGCAGCTTTAAGTTTATCAATTAAAGCTGGTTCTACACGTATACTTGACATCATTGCACACGTTCCCTGTACATGATATTCTACTCAACGCGTCAGCTACCACTTTCGCTTTTCTAGGATGGTATTGGATGGTATGGTCGTAATCTTTCAACAACTCAAGCCAACGTCGTTGTCGCATGTTGAGTTCCTTTTGAGTGAAGAAATATTTAAGGCTCTTATGATCCGTATAAATCTCCACTTTCTCTCCATACAGGTAGTGTCTCCAGATCTTCAACGCGAAAACGACAACTGTCAACTCTAGATCATAAGTAGGATAATTTCTCTCATATTCTTTGAGTTGCCGTGAGGCATAGGCTATGACTTTCCCATGTTGCATGAGAACACATCCTAACTCTTTGCCCGAAGCATCGCTGTAGATGACAAATCCATCCGAACCAGATGGTATTGTCAGAACAGGTGCCTAAATGAGTCTCCTCTTGAGCTCTTGGAAGCTCTTCTCGCATTCCTCATTCCATATAAATTTCGTATCTTTCCGAGTCAGCTGAGTTAATGGAGTAGCGATTCGAGAAAATTCTTCCATGAATCTCCGATAATAACCAGCTAAGCCCAGAAAGCTACGTACTTCGGTCACTAAATTTGGTTGCTCCTAACTTTGTATTGCTTCAATCTTCACTGGGTCAACAGATACTCCATATTTTGATACCACGTGCCCAAGGAATGCTACTTCCTCAAGTCAGAACTCGCATTTCTTTAACTTGGCATAAAGCTTGTTATCACGAAGCCTTTGGAGTACCAACTTCAGGTGGTGCTCATGATCTTCACGGCTTTTGGAATAGATGAGGATGTCATCAATAAAGACAACCACGAACTAATCCAAATATTCCTTGAATACACGATTCATCATATTTATAAAAGCAGCAGGAGCATTAGTCAATCTAAAAGACATGACTAAGAATTCATAATGCCCATATCGAGTTCTAAAAGCAGTCTTTGGAATATCCTCAGTTTTAATCCTTAACTAATGATATCCAGAACGAAGATCGATCTTTGAAAAGAATTGTGCACCTTGCAACTGGTCGAACAGGTTATCAATACGAGGTAATGGATACCTATTCTTGATGGTGACATGGTTCAACTCCCGATAGTCAATACAAAGTGGCATACTCCCGTCTTTCTTCTTTACAAATAAAACAGGAGCACCCCAAAGAGACGTACTAGGACGAATAAAACTGATGTCCAACAACTCCTGTAGTTGGACCTTTAACTCCTAAAGTTCAATAAGAGCCATTCGGTATGGGGTTTTAGAAAGGGGTTTTGTACCGGGTTCAAGGTCAATAAAGAATTCAACTTCACATTCTGGGGGGTAGACCGGGAAGTTCTTTGAGAAATACATCAGGAAACTCATTAATAATAGAAATATCATTCAAACCTAACGTATTCTAGTTTAGATCAGTGACATGTGCTAAGAAATCTTGACATCCGTTTTTCAATAAACGAATAGCTTTATGACTTAAAATGACATTAACTGATTTTAGTGGTTTGGTGGTTTGGATTCGCACAACAGGTTGATTAGAAATATGAAAACTAACAACCTTACGAAAACAATCAATTTTGGCATGATAAGTGGTTAACCAATCAATTCCTAAAATCACGTCAAATGCAAGTATTTTCAAAGATATAAGATCAACAGGTAGGGTGAGGGTACCAATTTGAATCAAGCAAGATTTGTAAACTGTAGATGTAACGAAGGTTTCTCCTAACGAAGTTTCAACAGATATGTCAAAGTCTAATTTATCAGGAGTCAAGTTCAAACGTTGAGCACAAGCAGGTGAAATAAAAGAATGGGTAGTACCGGTATCTAATAAGGTGTAAACTTTGCAAGAGTTTATTATTAGCTTACCCGTGATCACCTTGTTCGGGTTCCTTGCTTGTTGGGAAGTCACAACAAAAGCTCTTCTAGGAACCACCGACTTTGACTTGTCCGGAACAACCTTAGGAATCACCACCCCAGCTGGACTTGGTTTTGTTACAGGACACACTCGAGCTATGTGCCCTTCCTTTCCACAGTTATAACACACCTTGGATTGTTGTGTGCAGTTGGGACTGATGTGTCCCTCTTGCCCGCATTTATATCATACGACTTGCGGTCGTTCTCCTCCCCTAGAAACAGTTGATGCTGGTGCTGTTGTCGACGTTTTCACATTCTCATTGTTGTACCTTCTCTTATTGAAATCTCCCCCCGACTCACTTCTTCTATTATCATGGCCACGATTACCACTGGAGTGGTTACCGCTTCTGTCATGATACTTTCCTCCCTGCTGGTTGTCAGTGTTCCGATGACTGCTGCCACCGGTACGACCTTTGTTATTGTCCCTTGGTTGAACATAATCATTATCACGTTCTAACAATTGGGCCCTGTTCACTACATCTGAATATAGAGAAAATTTGTGAGAAATAAGGTATTGACAAATTTTTGGTTTTAAACCTCTCAGAAACATCCGCGTCATACGTTCCTCATTCTCCACCAAATGAGGTGCAAACCGGGATAATTTCGCGAACTTAGCCTCGTACTAGGACACCGTCATGTTGTTCTGTTCCAGTCTGATAAACTCTACCTCTTTCATGTGACGAATACTTTTTGGAAAGTATTTGTCATTGAACAGTATCTGGAACGCCTCCCAAGACATCTTGAGTGCGGTAGGTTGGGTACGCTTCACAGATTCCCACCAGTAATCTGCCTCTCCACGGAACATAAAGGTGGCGAATGGGACCTTCTGTTCCTCCGTGCATCCCAAGACATCAAATATCTTGGTAATTTGCTTAACCCACATTTCTGCCTTGATTGGATCTGGCTTTCCCTGAAATTCTAGTGGTCCCAACTCTTTGAATTGCTTGGCAGTGACAAGCCGCGAGTTATTATTTCCACCTGTATTATGAACACGAGTCTCCCTCGTCTAGTTTTGCATGAACTGCAAAAAGCTTCTAAACATCAGATCGTTCATCGTTTGATCGGTAGTGTCGTTTCCAGAAGGAATATTGTCTTATTGTTGCAGGTTCTCCTAGTTGGTGATTAAAGGTGTTTCAACGGTCTCATTCACTCCATTGCTTAGATTTTTAGCTGCCATTATCAAATACTACCACAAAACAAGGGTTAATCAAACAAATTAACATATCACATATTAACCCTATGTTCCAAATGACCAATTAAATACCAATAAGCTTAGGTAGGACACACACTAGCGAAGGATTTACTCGTCTCTCCCCTCCTAGTTTTATTCCCAGATCTCCGCCAGAGATCATATCCCTAAGCTCTGATACCAACTGTGACGCCCCCAAAATAGGTTCAATACTCGACCCATTCTGAGTCGCCAAATATATGGTACAGAATTCAAATACAATCTTTTATAACATACGATAGTGCAAAATACGACCACACAAACTATGAGCTTCAATACAAATCGTATATAATACGAAATATAACACTTAAATTCATTCTTTATTCATTATAATTATTGTCCCACTATTTTATAGAATAGTGAGAACTTCTACAGATCTAACTCTGATCATCACACTGTTCCCCGACTAGTCCCCGCGATATTCTCATTTCCTGAAGAAAACAATGGAAGAAAGGGTGAGCTCAACTAGCACAGTAAAGAATATTATGCCTAAGATAATGAAAAATAAATTATCGTTAGTCTTCAACAAATCAGATAAAATATTATGGACAACAAGTTTTAGATCAACAACTGCAGCGAAAATATCAATTCATTAGAAGAGTTACGTAGAGAATGAAGTCTACTATCTTCTATGATTTAAAAGTCCATCGTCAATATTTTATCCCTGTAACATCAATCAATATATATCTCAAATCAAATATTCATCTTTGCACTACGGGTCAAAGATATTCATTTGTATCACCAGTGGTCATGTTCATCTCAACACCTGTCCATCTTTGCACTACGAGCCAAAGATATTCATCAGGTAATTAAAATAAAATATTGAACAGTAATTACTGTAACAATTATTGAGTAAGTGATTTCTTACGTAAGAATCAATAATTAGAATTACTGTGCAACACCGTGTGCTACTGTGCAACAACGCGTATTACTGTAATTTTTATCACCGGGTATTTCAACAGTTTAACGGTAACTGTTTTACCGTTATTTTTATAAAAATTACTTCTGTCGCTTTCTATATCTGACATTCATTCTATTATGGGGTCTACTAATGACTGCGCCGTCGTACGAATATTCTCCGACAAAAAGAATATTCCTCGACCAAACGAATATTCCCCGACAACAATGAATATTTTATTACCACTTGCTAACTTTATAAAATTTGCACATTTCACTCATAACTTATCACATTTATCAAATCAACACTTTACTATTTAAAACAATATATAAAGAAAATTAAATCTTTATTCATAAAATTTGGGGTCTTACATTAAGGATAAATATTAAAAATTTATAATTCAATTTATTCAGAGTTCAAGAATGTCCAAATTGTCAACATGAAGATCAAAACATGGATCCAATTTTGAGAATAAGATTCATAAATCAAAGATAATTTGGACAGAAAAAAATCAAATTTATCGTGAATAGTTTTCGTGAATAGTACCCAAATGAATAGTACCCCGACATGAAAAGATTAAAATTTCCATAAGAAAGTTCAGACTAATATTCAATCGAAATAATATTAGATAAAGCGAAAACCTTAAGTAATTTCTAATCATTTCAGGAATTATAGAAGCAATACCTACCATAGTAAGTTTAGATTTAGGAATATAAAATAAAATAATATACGAAACTGTAAATAGATTTTCACCCGTCATACGATAATCCGCGTAGACAGATCATTTCCATAACTTTAATAAAGAATGAATATGAAGAGTTATTCACCAGGCATGCGGTAATCTGCGTAGACAAGTTATTCCCAAAGATTAATAAAGAATGAATACGAAGGGTTATTCACCAGGCATGCTGTAATCCGCGTAGACAGGCTATTCCCACAGCTTAATAAGGAATAGAATGACAACCCTTACGAGTATTATAAGAAGATAACATCATTTACCTTAGTAAGAGATTGGATACTACAATAGTGTAGTAGCAGAATACTCTTCTTCTTTCTCTCTTATTCTCTCTATAGTTTCTGTCTCTATAGCTTTAGTGAATTGGTGAGAAAAAATGAAGGAATGAGCTTCTATTTATAGAAGAATTCTAGCTTGGCCCTTGCAATGTGAAGAGGCAAGTGCCTTGACGCCTGTAATGTGAAAAGATAAGTGGTTTGACGCCTGTACTGTGAAAAGGTAAGTGGTTTGACGCCTGCAATGTGAAAAGGCAAGTGGTTTGACGTCTAGTAAAGGCAGCGAAAGTGACTCTTAGATGATGACCTATAGGTCCCAAACTTACAAAATGCCACATATCACCATTATTTCCTTCGAGTGTTGGCAACTTTTTCTAATGGTTATGTTACTCATCACATAATTAATCAACGCTTTTTAATCCTTCAATAATTATTCACAATTAATATTATAGATTCACAATATTGACAACCAGATCGTTCCCAGAAAAGAAAGGGCTTTCCGATAAGGATTTCTCCTTATTGGCGCGTAATTATATAACATAACCCCTTTCCTCAACAGAACTTTCTAGACATTGTCAACAATGCTATCTAATAATATAATTTCAACAATATGTGTGACAATTATTGATTTAATAATGAGAAATACTATTCAATTGTTACCGTGATAATTATTGAGTTAATAATATGAAATGCTATACAATTATCACTGTAGCAATTATTGAATGAAATACTGAGTGGCTTCTTACGTAAGCATCAATAATCAGAGATACTATGCAATACTGTGTGCTACTGTGCAACAATGTGTATTACTGTACTTTTATCACCGGATATTTTAACAGTTTAACGGTAAAAATTTTGTCGTTATTTTATAAAAAGGTTACTTCTGTCGCTTTTTAAATCCGACAGTTATTCCGTTATGGGGTCAACCAATGATTGCGCCATCATACGAATATTTTTCGACAAAAAGAATATTTCCCGACCAAACGAATATTCTCCGACACAATGAATATTTTATAACAATTTGCTTATTTTGTAAAATTTGCACAAATCACCCATAACTATAACATTATATTAAATTAACACCTTACTATTTAAAAGGGAAAAAGCACCTTTACCCATTGTAGTTGTCGTGTTTTAAGCAATTAGCCACTGTGGTTTTAAAATATTCAATTAGCCCACTGTGCTTTTTAAAAATTTAAAATTAAGTCATTACATCCAATTTCTTGGACGGACGTTAAGAAATCAGTAAAAATTTTCTAGGTGGCTTTAAAAAATAAAAAATAAAACAGGTGTATTTGCTGATGTATGCAATAAGCGTCCTTTCACTCTTCTTCTTCCTCCATGAATGTCTCATCTAAACCATCAATCTTAAGCCCTGCTCTACCACGGGACCCTTCCATCCCTCTTTCCATTTCTCGCAGCCGAAGACTCAAAATCAACGGCAGCATCAAGAACGGCCAAACTTCCCCAATGTTTCCCAATGTTCCCAGCCGTCAGAGGCAGAAAGAGAGGCGGTGGCGGCTTCAAAAACTGTTGATCGAAAAACCGATCACTAAACACGCGCAAGTATACGCGGTCTAACAAGTAATACAGTGATAAGGAAAGTGTCGTACCCACGAGGAACTATCACTAATATTTACCAAATACCAACTTTGTATCGCTTAAGTCTTATTCGAATAGTAAACTAATACGAGTGTGGTTAAACTAGTTATAACTAATTATTAAAGCAAGTAAATGGATAACGAATGGTAATCGAAGGAATTACAAGCTAAGGTTACAACTTCACCCTACACAGGCATTCCGTCGAACACCTGGCGTGCTATGCTTCATCAAACTTCCTACCCTTCTCTCTTTGGTCTTAATGGTCACGACAATTTGTCGACAGAGAACACACAGGTGCTCATACACCTCTGTCGAGGTATGCACAAACGTATCCTCTCCAGATCCACCAGATAGGGAATAGAACAGAAAAGAACATCCAAGCTAGGTGATAATCCTACACATGTCTATGCGAATTAACCTAACAAGGATTTAAGCATAAGTTCTCAATTAGGTCACACGTGGCGCACCGATATATGACTATTCTACGCACAACATTTGCAGTCGAAACCCATAATCACATGCCAATATATTTAGGTTTAAATCTATAATCCTTCTTTCAATATCATATAGATTACCAACATCATCACTAATGTCTTAGCGAGAATCATTAAGCATGAATATATTAAACCAAACCATATGGTGCCAACCAAAGAGATAAGACAATCAATTTAAATAACAAAGGGTTCCATTATAACCTTAGAGCCAATACTTAGTTTATAGCTATTGAACAAAATATAAGTAGCAATAAAGTCAACATTTATGGATTACAAATTCAGAGGAAATAAATGGATAAGAATAAACTCTGTCAAGGCTCTTCAGTCTCCACACATTTCGCTCCTTTCAAGCTCTCCAATCCGTGTAGCTCACTGCTCTTGTTTCTCCAAGGAAATCCCAGACTTTTCCCTAATCTACCTAATCTATATTTACAAATATTACCTAATAACTAGAGAGAGAAAGTACAAAAGAGGATCTAATCTATCCTAAGCTAAACTAACCGATTCTATCCCAGTTTCCCTCTCTCTCTCGTATGCAGAGGCTTTTTTCATATATATATATATATATATATATATATATAAAATGGCGGAAGCATAAGAGGAGAAGAGAAGAGTGGCGCATATACAAAGCTGAATAACAACTATAGCAAAACTATAAGAAATTAAAGCAGCAATTCATAAGTATTATCAGAAGTTTAAACAAAATAAACTTTTATTGAACTTTGAAATAATTACAAACAATTAACTTGGTAACTTACAACAACAAATTGACTCGATTGTAGAAACCTAACATATTAGAGAGAGAAGGCAAGAGAGCTGAAGATTCGTTAGATAGGAATCTAAGTCTTCACAAGCTTTCTATTGGATTACTAAATCCTGCCTCATAACAATGACTGAGCCTCTCTTATATAGGAAGAGAAAAGGCGAAGTGAATACAACTCAATAATTACAAAACATGAATAACTATTGAACTACAGTAATGCTTTATCAAAAGATGAAAGCATTATTACAACTTTTGACTAATACAAACAGCTTTTTACTATTACAGACGCGTTAAAATAAAATACAGACAAACATTTTTGACTAAAGGGGCCATATGGCCGACAAACAAAACAAGACTCAAACAAGACGACAAATAACTCAGCAACTGCTTTCGGCTACTTTGGACAAAGAAGCACGGGCTGCGCGGGCAGGAGCATCTTGCAACGAGGCTGACCAAAGTAACTGTAGGAATTCTAGGCAAATGGGTCCTGAGCATCTTGAAGAGAGATGCTTCCGTACGGATCATTAGGGCTAGAATGATGACTGGAATGAGAAGAAGAAGATGAACAAACAGAAGGAACTGAGTCCTCACTGAGTTTATCCATTCTTTTCTGAATCAAACGGGATAACTGTTTTAACTCATTATTAGTACAATGATCAATATCCGCAAAATCTAACTTTGAAGCAGAAGATTTCTTGGATTTTGATCTACTAGAAGATGATTCCTTTGAAAGAGGAATCGTTTGAATAGGGGAAGGATTGGGAAACTCCTTCTGAACTTGACCAACGATGCGATAAGGATCAAACTTATCCCACCACTTAACAGAAAACTCACGAGTAACATGAGTAATTTGATTAAGGTGATTACTAGAAGCACCTTTTTCTGGAGAAACCACAGAAGAAAGAGCGACATTGACAACCAGAGAATAAAATCCATAGTTCCATCTAAGGATCCATGGGACTTTATACTTACTAGTGAAATGAAGAATAACTGGAATGCAGCAATTAGACTGCACAACAGGAACCCTAGAACTAAAGACATTAAGGACAGTCTGGAGCTCAATGGGGAGGATATCAAAGATGAGACCATAACGTTCCCACCATAAAACAAACCAATGAGGAATTTGACTTTTAAATTTGTGGTCAAATTGTATGAACCACGAATGACTAAACGATGGAGTTTGAAACAGAAAAACCCTGTTCCAAGCTTCCATGTAATCATAATAGCAAAACTGGCTATCATGACCCTCTAACTGCCTAAGATCTGACGGATGATTTCCCCAATTAGGCATGGAGATAATCTGTTTAATATAAAGAGAATGATAGATGATTTTTGAAGAATCATTTCTATCATAAATAGGTTTAATTGCAATTGACTGAGTTTGCAAAAGGACATCCTTATAATACATAAGAGATTTATAAGGAGCCGAAGGAATGAAATGCCAACCAGTTGTGAAAAACTGGGCAGCTAATTTTACTGGATCATCAATCGACTTCATATGTCTTTCAATATGAAATAAATTGGTGCTGAAAACAGGGATGCATTCAGTTTGAATACGCTGACCAGCAGGAGGATTACTGGTAGAAGCATAAGGATCAACCATTAGAGGGGGTTGAACCAAAGCCGAACTATAGGGTTTTGAACTAGAAACAAGGGGGGTGAACCTATTAACTATAGTAAGGGGGGTAACTGGATGAGGGATTATAGCTCCCACGGGCTTCTGACTAGGCGGGCCTGGGCCTGGAGGGCCAGTGGGCCAAACACTTTTATCTTTCCCTCTCACACTCATTTTGAACTTGAGGGGTACCTGAATTAATAAATTCCCGAGTTAAAAAATCAGGAACTGAATTATCACAACCTTTAATATAATCAATATCAAAATCAAAAATACTTAGAATAGATTGCCATCTGGCAAAAATATGCTTAGCAGCTATATTTTTAACATCTTTTTCTAAAATATATTTTGCTGATTTGCAATCAATACGAACTAAAATTTTTGATTTAATAAATCATTTTGAAATTTGGTAATACATAAAACTAATGCCAAGATTTCTTTTTTAATTGTGCTATAATTTAATTGGGCTTGATTCCACGCGCCTGAGTGGAACCGAACAATTTGCTCAGAAGAAGCAGTAGTCAACTTCTGCTTTAGAATGCCACCGAAGCCAATTTCGGAGGCGTCAGTTTCAACAATCTTGAAAGCTGATTCATTAGATATGCCAACGCAAGGAAGGACCTTAACATATTTTTTGACTTGCTGAACGATGGCAGTATGCTCATCGGTCCAGGGAGGAGGATTTTTCTGTAAACGAAGGAACAAAGGTTTACAGATTTTTCGCAAGTTTTTATAAAACTTGCCAACATAATTAAGAGATCCTAAGAACCTCTGGAGTTGAGTTCTATCAATGATTTTATCAGGAAATCTATCAGCGAATTGAATAACTCTTTGGATAGGACGAACCAAACCACGATGAATATCATGACCAAGAAACTTAACTTTAACTTGGAAAAGGCAACATTTAGTTGGTGAAAGAACCAAACCATTGACTTTGATGGCTTTGAAGAACGAATTCAAATGTTTGAAATGTTCGTCAATTGATTCAGAGAAAACAAGAATATCATCAATATAAACAATTATGAAATGACTGAAAGGATTCAAAATCTCATTGAGAATATTTTGAAATTCACTGGGAGCGTTTTTCAAGCCAAATGCTTGAACAACCCATTCATAATGACCAAAGGGGGTGGTAAAGGCAGTTTTGTACCTATCACTAGGGTGGATACTGACTTGCCAGAAACCAGACTTAAGGTCAAATTTACTAAAAATGGTGGCATTACTAAGACGACTAAGAAGGTCCTCTTTATTGGGAAGGGGATACCTAATCCATTCTAAGACCTTATTAAGCGGCTTGTAATTAATGACTAAACGAGGGACACCTCTTTCTTTTTCTGCTTCATTATTAACATAAAAGGCAGGGCAAGACCAAGGGGATTTACTATGCTTTATCAAACCTTTTGCAAGTAAGTCGTTAATTTCCTGCTTACAAAGTTCCATTTGTTGATGACTCATTTGAATAGGTCTAGCCTTAGTAGGAATAAGATGTTCTTTAAATTCCTTAGCGTAAGGTAGTTTGACTACATGCTTTCTACGATGCCGAAAGGCATTAGGAGAATCGGCACATAAGTTTTTTATCATGAACAAACGAAGTTCTTCTATCTTGTCTTGAATTTTTTCAAGTAGAAGGAGATCTTCAACTTGCTTATACTTAATCTCTTGTTTTAAATATTTTAATTGAGAAGTTTTACAGTTTAACAGGTTGAGTGACTTAGAAATGGACTCATCTTGAATAAATTTCAAGTCTCTCTCTTTAGGCTGAGTGATAAACTCAAAAACCACTTTCTGCCCAAGGTGTTCAGTAGTTAAACCATTATTGCTAGTGGTAAATGGGTATAATAAATATATAAACGGAAGACCCAGAATTATTTTATCTGTCAAGTTACGAATTAAAACAAAGGATGTTTTAAAACACATACTATCCTGGCAAATATGAACTTTAGGCAGTTTATATTTTATTTCCATACTACTACCATTAGCTGAATTAAGACGTTCACTGGTTTTCTTATAGAACTTGGTTGGAATTAATCCTTCCTGAATGCAATTTAAATCAGCACCTGTATCAACAAGGGCAGGTAGCTGAATTGCAAAAGTTCCATCAATAACTAGGCGAACAATGATATACCACTTTTGAATCGTTATATCCTTTAATCTTTTTAATGAATTGCCTTGAACCATCAGAAGAGATTCTTCGTTTTTAATACCTGAAGACTCTGGATGGTCTTCATCATTATCAGAGGAATCAGAAATATGAAGTTCTGAACCCTTGGAGGCCAGATTAGTCATATTTCTTCTTAAATCAGATATTTCAATCTTAAGACCAGAAATTTCTTTCTTAAGTTTATTGACCTCTTGATTTAACTCCGGGAGAGTGATTTCTTTTTCAACAGTTTTAAATCTCTCAAGGGTTTTATTAAGGCTTATAACAGGCTTTTCTTTAGCTTTCATAACCTTACCTTTTCCCGAATTATTTTTAGAAAACAATTCTTTTAACTGTTTCATATATTGTAATTTTAAATCTTCATCAGTAAGTTTACTAATTAATTCAATTAACAAAGAGCTTTCTTGATCCTCTTTGGTAAGAACATTAACAGTTTTACAACAATCAGATCTACAATTATCTGTACAAAGGGTGACTTCATTATCTTCACTAGGAGTTTGACTATTTTCATCATTAACAGAGGAATAAGGAATATCAGAAAGACCATTATCCTCATCAGATTGAGTTCGAAGTAACTCAAAAATCTTTTCAGTATCTTCAACAGAAATATTCAACTGATTTAATTTTTGTTTTAACTTACACTCATTCTTATAGTGACCCTTTTTGCCACAATTATAACATGTAATTTTACTCTTATCATTAGATTTAGAAGTGGATTTTTTATTTCGAGTTTTCTTTCGTGACTTGGGTTTTTCATAATAACTATCTTTATTATTAGACTGACTAGAACGCTTTTTATGATGCTTGCGTTTTTTGCGTGTTTCAATTTGCTTTTTCCTATGCTTTCTCCGAGAAGGGGCAATGGGTGGCAAACCATATTGTTCACAAAAAGTACCAAGTTCATATTTAGCTTTCTTTTTATCTTTAGCGGCTTGTTTAGCAATTTTAAAGTCAATACACATTTTTAAGCCTATTTTTTGAATATAACTAATTATGTCACCATAAGTGAGATTATCATAATCAATATAGCCCAAAGTTTTACTAAGTTCTTCACGGACTTTATGAGCAAATAAAGAAGGAAGACCATTAACAAATTTTTCTTTCCAAAAGGGTTTGTTACTATCATTACGAAGCATAACACGTGAAATAAAGACATCTTTATACCACCTAAAGTCACTTAAGGTAGGACAAGTGAGATTACTTAACTGGTCATGGATCCTCTCAGTGATATTACTAGGGGTTCCAATAAAATATTTTATTATTGTGAAAATTAATGTGTTAATACCGTCCGGAACACCAAAGCCAATATCTTCTCTGAAGATAGGCTGACCATTGTCATCTAACTGGTAAGCATGAATAATAGAATTCCTAGCGTCCTCATCCAGGTGTTTTTCCCACCAAGAGCGAAGAACACCCGTAAAACCATTGGTTAATATTTCAACAATATCAGGTTGAGTAAGATTGTTAAATGCCGTGATGTAACTATTGGCTACCATAGACAAATGGTTCATCTTAGTGAGAATTTGATGCTCACTGAACCCATCAATATTACATTCATAAATTTTGTTAGACGAAACAGAAAATTGATTATCAAGGTTTTTTTCTTCGAACTGAAGATCAGGGGGAGTAGGTCTAGTATACCAATTTTTTGTAATACTAGTGTTATTAAAGGCCAGTTTGGCCTTCTGGAAATCATGGAGTCTAGTTTGCATGATGGTCCTATTCATTTTAATTGCTTTCCTGACCTTCCTTTGAGTTTGTCTGATATTAATTTATTAAAAGCTTTAACCTTGAATATTAAAACTGCTGGTGAGATAACTCATATGATAGAGGGATCTCAACCTTTAGCCTTAATTTACAGAATTTATTATAAGGTTATGAAAACCAATTTAAAAATTCACGCACTCAGTAAAAGTCCTAAAGATCATACTGTTTTAATTCAGAGTAGTACTAATAACGCCAATATTCAAACACCAAAAACTATTCTTTGGAAAGACGTTACGTTACCTAGTCAATGGGTTCTTCCCCAGGAAGTTACACAAAAACCGGTTAATAATAATTTATTAAATCTGGAAAATATTAAACAATTTTCTGATGGTACGGTTCGGATCAGTTTTGAACGTACTAGAAGACCTTTTATTATTGAAGAATTTACCAGTTCTTCAGTCCCTTCTACCTCCAGAAGAGACACTGAAGTTTTAAGTGACTTTTCTATTCCTGATGTTAAATTAAAAGGTGTGTTGAACCAGGGACAGACTAGTCATCCTTGTTATACTTCTGCCTATCAGGCGGATGAAGAACAAGAAGATGCGTCTCCTACCGTTTCGGTCGGACCTACTCCCTCTGATTTTGATGCCCCAGTTAATCACCAGTTAAGAGTCATTACTAAAGTCTCTAAACTAGATTGGGACAGTCTTGTTGCTGATTTTAATTCAAAAGCTAATCAACAAAAACGTCATGTTTTCAGAAATAAGTACGATAAACATGATAGGGATAAAATTGTCCACAATTGGAAAAAATTTATTAAACTTACTAGAGAGAACCTTACATTTTATGATTGGTATGATAAGCATCATTCTCAGTGTAAAGTTCTTACTAAATCTCAATGGGTGAAAGAAGATAAATCTAAAACTTTAGCTTCGCATCCTCCCCTTGAAACTATTCTTTTACAAGTTAAAAATGACTCTGTTATTGGTAGTCCTTTCAAAGTAGCTGACGGTAAAACTGATGATAAAAAAATTATTGAACAAAATAATTTCACTAATCAGTATTTAGCCACCATAGGTAAACAACTTGATAAAATAGAAGAAAAATTTGATAATACTCTTATCAAAAGCCCTGATAAGAAACTTGATCAGCCTTTATTAACCCTCCCTGATAATAGAGATGGAAAGGGGTTGCCTAGTAAAGATTCTGACTTAGTAAAAAGTATTGATAAACTTATTAAAAAGATTGGCTCGGGTTCTGGCACCGTAGCCATCATTGATCAGATTCAAGCATCTGACGATGAACCCAATAGTGACTCGGACGAAATATCTGAGGTCACTTCTGTTCCTGACCTTACTGAACAATTAAATAAGTTAACCTTTAATAACACTAGTATCACAAAAAATTGGTATACTAGACCTACTCCCCCTGATCTTCAGTTCGAAGAAAAAAACCTTGATAATCAATTTTCTGTTTCGTCTAACAAAATTTATGAATGTAATATTGATGGGTTCAGTGAGCATCAAATTCTCACTAAGATGAACCATTTGTCTATGGTAGCCAATAGTTACATCACGGCATTTAACAATCTTACTCAACCTGATATTGTTGAAATATTAACCAATGGTTTTACGGGTGTTCTTCGCTCTTGGTGGGAAAAACACCTGGATGAGGACGCTAGGAATTCTATTATTCATGCTTACCAGTTAGATGACAATGGTCAGCCTATCTTCAGAGAAGATATTGGCTTTGGTGTTCCGGACGGTATTAACACGTTAATTTTCACAATAATAAAATATTTTATTGGAACCCCTAGTAATATCACTGAGAGGATCCATGACCAGTTAAGTAATCTCACTTGTCCTACCTTAAGTGACTTTAGGTGGTATAAAGATGTCTTTATTTCACGTGTTATGCTTCGTAATGATAGTAACAAACCCTTTTGGAAAGAAAAATTTGTTAATGGTCTTCCTTCTTTATTTGCTCATAAAGTCCGTGAAGAACTTAGTAAAACTTTGGGCTATATTGATTATGATAATCTCACTTATGGTGACATAATTAGTTATATTCAAAAAATAGGCTTAAAAATGTGTATTGACTTTAAAATTGCTAAACAAGCCGCTAAAGATAAAAAGAAAGCTAAATATGAACTTGGTACTTTTTGTGAACAATATGGTTTGCCACCCATTGCCCCTTCTCGGAGAAAGCATAGGAAAAAGCAAATTGAAACACGCAAAAAACGCAAGCATCATAAAAAGCGTTCTAGTCAGTCTAATAATAAAGATAGTTATTATGAAAAACCCAAGTCACGAAAGAAAACTCGAAATAAAAAATCCACTTCTAAATCTAATGATAAGAGTAAAATTACATGTTATAATTGTGGCAAAAAGGGTCACTATAAGAATGAGTGTAAGTTAAAACAAAAATTAAATCAGTTGAATATTTCTGTTGAAGATACTGAAAAGATTTTTGAGTTACTTCGAACTCAATCTGATGAGGATAATGGTCTTTCTGATATTCCTTATTCCTCTGTTAATGATGAAAATAGTCAAACTCCTAGTGAAGATAATGAAGTCACCCTTTGTACAGATAATTGTAGATCTGATTGTTGTAAAACTGTTAATGTTCTTACCAAAGAGGATCAAGAAAGCTCTTTGTTAATTGAATTAATTAGTAAACTTACTGATGAAGATTTAAAATTACAATATATGAAACAGTTAAAAGAATTGTTTTCTAAAAATAATTCGGGAAAAGGTAAGGTTATGAAAGCTAAAGAAAAGCCTGTTATAAGCCTTAATAAAACCCTTGAGAGATTTAAAACTGTTGAAAAAGAAATCACTCTCCCGGAGTTAAATCAAGAGGTCAATAAACTTAAGAAAGAAATTTCTGGTCTTAAGATTGAAATATCTGATTTAAGAAGAAATATGACTAATCTGGCCTCCAAGGGTTCAGAACTTCATATTTCTGATTCCTCTGATAATGATGAAGACCATCCAGAGTCTTCAGGTATTAAAAACGAAGAATCTCTTCTGATGGTTCAAGGCAATTCATTAAAAAGATTAAAGGATATAACGATTCAAAAGTGGTATATCATTGTTCGCCTAGTTATTGATGGAACTTTTGCAATTCAGCTACCTGCCCTTGTTGATACAGGTGCTGATTTAAATTGCATTCAGGAAGGATTAATTCCAACCAAGTTCTATAAGAAAACCAGTGAACGTCTTAATTCAGCTAATGGTAGTAGTATGGAAATAAAATATAAACTGCCTAAAGTTCATATTTGCCAGGATAGTATGTGTTTTAAAACATCCTTTGTTTTAATTCGTAACTTGACAGATAAAATAATTCTGGGTCTTCCGTTTATATATTTATTATACCCATTTACCACTAGCAATAATGGTTTAACTACTGAACACCTTGGGCAGAAAGTGGTTTTTGAGTTTATCACTCAGCCTAAAGAGAGAGACTTGAAATTTATTCAAGATGAGTCCATTTCTAAGTCACTCAACCTGTTAAACTGTAAAACTTCTCAATTAAAATATTTAAAACAAGAGATTAAGTATAAGCAAGTTGAAGATCTCCTTCTACTTGAAAAAATTCAAGACAAGATAGAAGAACTTCGTTTGTTCATGATAAAAAACTTATGTGTCGATTCTCCTAATGCCTTTTGGCATCGTAGAAAGCATGTAGTCAAACTACCTTACGCTAAGGAATTTAAAGAACATCTTATTCCTACTAAGGCTAGACCTATTCAAATGAGTCATCAACAAATGGAACTTTGTAAGCAGGAAATTAACGACTTACTTGCAAAAGGTTTGATAAAGCATAGTAAATCCCCTTGGTCTTGCCCTGCCTTTTATGTTAATAATGAAGCAGAAAAAGAAAGAGGTGTCCCTCGTTTAGTCATTAATTACAAGCCGCTTAATAAGGTCTTAGAATGGATTAGGTATCCCCTTCCCAATAAAGAGGACCTTCTTAGTCGTCTTAGTAATGCCACCATTTTTAGTAAATTTGACCTTAAGTCTGGTTTCTGGCAAGTCAGTATCCACCCTAGTGATAGGTACAAAACTGCCTTTACCACCCCCTTTGGTCATTATGAATGGGTTGTTCAAGCATTTGGCTTGAAAAACGCTCCCAGTGAATTTCAAAATATTCTCAATGAGATTTTGAATCCTTTCAGTCATTTCATAATTGTTTATATTGATGATATTCTTGTTTTCTCTGAATCAATTGACGAACATTTCAAACATTTGAATTCGTTCTTCAAAGCCATCAAAGTCAATGGTTTGGTTCTTTCACCAACTAAATGTTGCCTTTTCCAAGTTAAAGTTAAGTTTCTTGGTCATGATATTCATCGTGGTTTGGTTCGTCCTATCCAAAGAGTTATTCAATTCGCTGATAGATTTCCTGATAAAATCATTGATAGAACTCAACTCCAGAGGTTCTTAGGATCTCTTAATTATGTTGGCAAGTTTTATAAAAACTTGCGAAAAATCTGTAAACCTTTGTTCCTTCGTTTACAGAAAAATCCTCCTCCCTGGACCGATGAGCATACTGCCATCGTTCAGCAAGTCAAAAAATATGTTAAGGTCCTTCCTTGCCTTGGCATATCTAATGAATCAGCTTTCAAGATTGTTGAAACTGACGCCTCCGAAATTGGCTTCGGTGGCATTCTAAAGCAGAAGTTGACTACTGCTTCTTCTGAGCAAATTGTTCGGTTCCACTCAGGCGCGTGGAATCAAGCCCAATTAAATTATAGCACAATTAAAAAAGAAATCTTGGCATTAGTTTTATGTATTACCAAATTTCAAAATGATTTATTAAATCAAAAATTTTTAGTTCGTATTGATTGCAAATCAGCAAAATATATTTTAGAAAAAGATGTTAAAAATATAGCTGCTAAGCATATTTTTGCCAGATGGCAATCTATTCTAAGTATTTTTGATTTTGATATTGATTATATTAAAGGTTGTGATAATTCAGTTCCTGATTTTTTAACTCGGGAATTTATTAATTCAGGTACCCCTCAAGTTCAAAATGAGTGTGAGAGGGAAAGATAAAAGTGTTCGGCCCCCTGGCCCTCCAGGCCCAGGCCCGCCTAGTCAGAAGCCCGTGGGAGCTATAATCCCTCATCCAGTTACCCCCCTTACTATAGTTAATAGGTTCACCCCCCTTGTTTCTAGTTCAAAACCCTATAGTTCGGCTTTGGTTCAACCCCCTCTAATGGTTGATCCTTATGCTTCTACCAGTAATCCTCCTGCTGGTCAGCGTATTCAAACTGAATGCATCCCTGTTTTCAGCACCAATTTATTTCATATTGAAAGACATATGAAGTCGATTGATGATCCAGTAAAATTAGCTGCCCAGTTTTTCCCAACTGGTTGGCATTTCATTCCTTCGGCTCCTTATAAATCTCTTATGTATTATAAGGATGTCCTTTTGCAAACTCAGTCAATTGCAATTAAACCTATTTATGATAGAAATGATTCTTCAAAAATCATCTATCATTCTCTTTATATTAAACAGATTATCTCCATGCCAAATTGGGGAAATCATCCGTCAGATCTTAGGCAGTTAGAGGGTCATGATAGCCAGTTTTGCTATTATGATTACATGAAAGCTTGGAACAGGGTTTTTCTGTTTCAAACTCCATCGTTTAGTCATTCGTGGTTCATACAATTTGACCACAAATTTAAAAGTTAAATTCCTCATTGGTTTGTTTTATGGTGGGAACGTTATGGTCTCATCTTTGATATTCTCCCCATTGAGCTCCAGACTGTCCTTAATGTCTTTAGTTCTAGGGTTCCTGTTGTGCAGTCTAATTGCTGCATTCCAGTTATTCTTCATTTCACTAGTAAGTATAAAGTCCCATGGATCCTTAGATGGAACTATGGATTTTATTCTCCGGTTGTCAATGTCGCTCTTTCTTCTGTGGTTTCTCCAGAAAAAGGTGCTTCTAGTAATCACCTTAATCAAATTACTCATGTTACTCGTGAGTTTTCTATTAAGTGGTGGGATAAGTTTGATCCTTATCGCATCGTTGGTCAAGTTCAGAAGGAGTTTTCCAATCCTTCCCCTATTCAAACGATTCCTCTTTCAAAGGAATCATCTTCTAGTAAATCAAAATCCAAGAAATCTTCTGCTTCAAAGTTAGATTTTGCGGATATTGATCATTGTACTAATAATGAGTTAAAATAGTTATCCCGTTTGATTCAGAAAAGAATGGATAAACTCAGTGAGGACTCAGTTCCTTCTGTTTGTTCATCTTCTTCTTCTCATTCCAGTCATCATTCTAGCCCTAATGATCCGTACGGAAGCATCTCTCTTCAAGATGCTCAGGACCCATTTGCCTAGAATTCCTACAGTTACTTTGGTCAGCCTCGTTGCAAGATGCTCCTGCCCGCGCAGCCCGTGCTTCTTTGTCCAAAGTAGCCGAAAGCAGTTGCTGAGTCATTTGTCGTCTTGTTTGAGTCTTGTTTTGTTTGTCGGCCATATGGCCCCTTTAGTCAAAAATGTTTGTCTGTATTTTATTTTAACGCGTCTGTAATAGTAAAAAGCTATTTGTATTAGTCAAAAGTTGTAATAATGCTTTCATCTTTAGATAAAGCATTACTGTAGTTCAATAGTTATTCATGTTTTGTAATTATTGAGTTGTATTCACTTCGCCTTTTCTCTTCCTATATAAGAGAGGCTCAGTCATTGTTATGAGGCAGGATTTAGTAATCCAATAGAAAGCTTGTGAAGACTTAGATTCCTATCTAACGAATCTTCAGCTCTCTTGCCTTCTCTCTCTAATATGTTAGGTTTCTACAATCGAGTCAATTTGTTGTTGTAAGTTACCAAGTTAATTGTTTGTAATTATTTCAAAGTTCAATAAAAGTTTATTTTGTTTAAACTTCTGATAATACTTATGAATTGCTGCTTTAATTTCTTATAGTTTTGCTATAGTTGTTATTCAGCCATGAGTTGTTTGTTTACTAAACGTTGTTCTTGATCTATTTCGTCTATCCATTTTTAAAAATCAAAAGTTTTGATCTTTCTTGGTTCAAGATGTCACCTAGTCTCTTTGTATAAACCACCCTCCATCGCCATAGGTCCCTGTCCAGCCTTTGTAAGTCTCGAGTGTGTGAGCAGTTTGGCCTTCTGGGAATCACTAGATGATAGGGTATGTGTTTATGTTAAGCTAAGAAAGGGGTATGTACGGAAGAACACAGATTCATTAAAACTTTAATTTTTAATTATGAGTAGATTATTCAGATCTAGTTCGTCGGTTAGTAATAGATCTTCTCTTCCTTCTGTTCCAAACATAGTTAATCAAGAAGAACATAGTTATGAAAATATAAATCAAACCCTTAATAACTGGAACATACCTAGTGTATCTCTTAAGGAGATTTACCAGTCAACTTTCATTGACAATTTCAAAACTGATTACAATGTAAAAACTGTTGAACGAGTTTATGCTATAAATAAAGAGTATGAAAATTGTAGTCTTCTTTCTCCTGAAGTCATTAATAAACATCGTAAAAAGGGTTATAATTTTATTCATATTGGTCTTGTTCAGGTTGCTGTCAAACCATTAACTATTAAAGGAATAAACTCAAGTGTCTTTTTATGCTTAAGAGATGCGAGATATCTCAATTATGCTCCTAGTATTATTGGAATCATGGAGTCTAGTTTGCATGATGGTCCTATTCATTTTAATTGCTTTCCTGACCTTCCTTTGAGTTTGTCTGATATTAATTTATTAAAAGCTTTAACCTTGAATATTAAAACTGCTGGTGAGATAACTCATATGATAGAGGGATCTCAACCTTTAGCCTTAATTTACAGAATTTATTATAAGGTTATGAAAACCAATTTAAATATTCACGCACTCAGTAAAAGTCCTAAAGATCATACTGTTTTAATTCAGAGTAGTACTAATAACGCCAATATTCAAACACCAAAAACTATTCTTTGGAAAGACGTTACGTTACCTAGTCAATGGGTTCTTCCCCAGGAAGTTACACAAAAACCGGTTAATAATAATTTATTAAATCTGGAAAATATTAAACAATTTTCTGATGGTACGGTTCGGATCAGTTTTGAACGTACTAGAAGACCTTTTATTATTGAAGAATTTACCAGTTCTTCAGTCCCTTCTACCTCCAGAAGAGACACTGAAGTTTTAAGTGACTTTTCTATTCTTGATGTTAAATTAAAAGGTGTGTTGAACCAGGGACAGACTAGTCATCCTTGTTATACTTCTGCCTATCAGGCGGATGAAGAACAAGAAGATGCGTCTCCTACCGTTTCGGTCGGACCTACTCCCTCTGATTTTGATGCCCCAGTTAATCACCAGTTAAGAGTCATTGCTAAAGTCTCTAAACTAGATTGGGACAGTCTTGTTGCTGATTTTAATTCAAAAGCTAATCAACAAAAACGTCATGTTTTTAGAAATAAGTACGATAAACATGATAGGGATAAAATTGTCCACAATTGGAAAAAATTTATTAAACTTACTAGAGAGAACCTTACATTTTATGATTGGTATGATAAGCATCATTCTCAGTGTAAAGTTCTTACTAAATCTTAATGGGTGAAAGAAGATAAATCTAAAACTTTAGCTTCGCATCCTCCCCTAGAAACTATTCTTTTACAAGTTAAAAATGACTCTGTTATTGGTAGTCCTTTCAAAGTAGCTGACGGTAAAACTGATGATAAAAAATTTATTGAACAAAATAATTTCACTAATCAGTATTTAGCCACCATAGGTAAACAACTTGATAAAATAGAAGAAAAATTTGATAATACTCTTATCAAAAGCCCTGATAAGAAACTTGATCAGCCTTTATTAACCCTCCCTGATAATAGAGATGGAAAGGGGTTGCCTAGTAAAGATTCTGACTTAGTAAAAAGTATTGATAAACTTATTAAAAAGATTGGCTCGGGTTCTGGCACCGTAGCCATCATTGATCAGATTCAAGAATCTGACGATGAACCCAATAGTGACTCGGACGAAATATCTGAGGTCACTTCTGTTCCTGACCTTACTGAACAATTAAATAAGTTAACCTTTAATAACACTAGTATTACAAAAAATTGGTATACTAGACCTACTCCCCCTGATCTTCAGTTCGAAGAAAAAAACCTTGATAATCAATTTTCTGTTTCGTCTAACAAAATTTATGAATGGAATATTGATGGGTTCAGTGAGCATCAAATTCTCACTAAGATGAACCATTTGTCTATGGTAGCCAATAGTTACATCACGGCATTTAACAATCTTACTCAACCTGATATTGTTGAAATATTAACCAATGGTTTTACGGGTGTTCTTCGCTCTTGGTGGGAAAAACACCTGGATGAGGACGCTAGGAATTCTATTATTCATGCTTACCAGTTAGATGACAATGGTCAGCCTATCTTCAGAGAAGATATTGGCTTTGGTGTTCCGGACGGTATTAACACGTTAATTTTCACAATAATAAAACATTTTATTGGAACCCCTAGTAATATCACTGAGAGGATCCATGACCAGTTAAGTAATCTCACTTGTCCTACCTTAAGTGACTTTAGGTGGTATAAAGATGTCTTTATTTCACGTGTTATGCTTCGTAATGATAGTAACAAACCCTTTTGGAAAGAAAAATTTGTTAATGGTCTTCCTTCTTTATTTGCTCATAAAGTCCGTGAAGAACTTAGTAAAACTTTGGGCTATATTGATTATGATAATCTCACTTATGGTGACATAATTAGTTATATTCAAAAAATAGGCTTAAAAATGTGTATTGACTTTAAAATTGCTAAACAAGCCGCTAAAGATAAAAAGAAAGCTAAATATGAACTTGGTACTTTTTGTGAACAATATGGTTTGCCACCCATTGCCCCTTCTCGGAGAAAGCATAGGAAAAAGCAAATTGAAACACGCAAAAAACGCAAGCATCATAAAAAGCATTCTAGTCAGTCTAATAATAAAGATAGTTATTATGAAAAACCCAAGTCACGAAAGAAAACTCGAAATAAAAAATCCACTTCTAAATCTAATGATAAGAGTAAAATTACATGTTATAATTGTGGCAAAAAGGGTCACTATAAGAATGAGTGTAAGTTAAAACAAAAATTAAATCAGTTGAATATTTCTGTTGAAGATACTGAAAAGATTTTTGAGTTACTTCGAACTCAATCTGATGAGGATAATGGTCTTTCTGATATTCCTTATTCCTCTGTTAATGATGAAAATAGTCAAACTCCTAGTGAAGATAATGAAGTCACCCTTTGTACAGATAATTGTAGATCTGATTGTTATAAAACTGTTAATGTTCTTACCAAAGAGGATCAAGAAAGCTCTTTGTTAATTGAATTAATTAGTAAACTTACTGATGAAGATTTAAAATTACAATATATGAAACAGTTAAAAGAATTGTTTTCTAAAAATAATTCGGGAAAAGGTAAGGTTATGAAAGCTAAAGAAAAGCCTGTTATAAGCCTTAATAAAACCCTTGAGAGATTTAAAACTGTTGAAAAAGAAATCACTCTCCCGGAGTTAAATCAAGAGGTCAATAAACTTAAGAAAGAAATTTCTGGTCTTAAGATTGAAATATCTGATTTAAGAAGAAATATGACTAATCTGGCCTCCAAGGGTTCAGAACTTCATATTTCTGATTCCTCTGATAATGATGAAGACCATCCAGAGTCTTCAGGTATTAAAAACGAAGAATCTCTTCTGATGGTTCAAGGCAATTCATTAAAAAGATTAAAGGATATAACGATTCAAAAGTGGTATATCATTGTTCGCCTAGTTATTGATGGAACTTTTGCAATTCAGCTACCTGCCCTTGTTGATACAGGTGCTGATTTAAATTGCATTCAGGAAGGATTAATTCCAACCAAGTTCTATAAGAAAACCAGTGAACGTCTTAATTCAGCTAATGGTAGTAGTATGGAAATAAAATATAAACTGCCTAAAGTTCATATTTGCCAGGATAGTATGTGTTTTAAAACATCCTTTGTTTTAATTCGTAACTTGACAGATAAAATAATTCTGGGTCTTCCGTTTATATATTTATTATACCCATTTACCACTAGCAATAATGGTTTAACTACTGAACACCTTGGGCAGAAAGTGGTTTTTGAGTTTATCACTCAGCCTAAAGAGAGAGACTTGAAATTTATTCAAGATGAGTCCATTTCTAAGTCACTCAACCTGTTAAACTGTAAAACTTCTCAATTAAAATATTTAAAACAAGAGATTAAGTATAAGCAAGTTGAAGATCTCCTTCTACTTGAAAAAATTCAAGACAAGATAGAAGAACTTCGTTTGTTCATGATAAAAAACTTATGTGCCGATTCTCCTAATGCCTTTTTGGCATCGTAGAAAGCATGTAGTCAAACTACCTTACGCTAAGGAATTTAAAGAACATCTTATTCCTACTAAGGCTAGACCTATTCAAATGAGTCATCAACAAATGGAACTTTGTAAGCAGGAAATTAACGACTTACTTGCAAAAGGTTTGATAAAGCATAGTAAATCCCCTTGGTCTTGCCCTGCCTTTTATGTTAATAATGAAGCAGAAAAAGAAAGAGGTGTCCCTCGTTTAGTCATTAATTACAAGCCGCTTAATAAGGTTTTAGAATGGATTAGGTATCCCCTTCCCAATAAAGAGGACCTTCTTAGTCGTCTTAGTAATGCCACCATTTTTAGTAAATTTGACCTTAAGTCTGGTTTCTGGCAAGTCAGTATCCACCCTAGTGATAGGTACAAAACTGCCTTTACCACCCCCTTTGGTCATTATGAATGGGTTGTTCAAGCATTTGGCTTGAAAAACGCTCCCAGTGAATTTCAAAATATTCTCAATGAGATTTTGAATCCTTTCAGTCATTTCATAATTGTTTATATTGATGATATTCTTGTTTTCTCTAAATCAATTGGCGAACATTTCAAACATTTGAATTCGTTCTTCAAAGCCATCAAAGTCAATGGTTTGGTTCTTTCACCAACTAAATGTTGCCTTTTCCAAGTTAAAGTTAAGTTTCTTGGTCATGATATTCATCGTGGTTTGGTTCGTCCTATCCAAAGAGTTATTCAATTCGCTGATAGATTTCCTGATAAAATCATTGATAGAACTCAACTCCAGAGGTTCTTAGGATCTCTTAATTATGTTGGCAAGTTTTATAAAAACTTGCGAAAAATCTGTAAACCTTTGTTCCTTCGTTTACAGAAAAATCCTCCTCCCTGGACCGATGAGCATACTGCCATCGTTCAGCAAGTCAAAAAATATGTTAAGGTCCTTCCTTGCCTTGGCATATCTAATGAATCAGCTTTCAAGATTGTTGAAACTGACGCCTCCGAAATTGGCTTCGGTGGCATTCTAAAGCAGAAGTTGACTACTGCTTCTTCTGAGCAAATTGTTCGGTTCCACTCAGGCGCGTGGAATCAAGCCCAATTAAATTATAGCACAATTAAAAAGAAATCTTGGCATTAGTTTTATGTATTACCAAATTTCAAAATGATTTATTAAATCAAAAATTTTTAGTTCGTATTGATTGCAAATCAGCAAAATATATTTTAGAAAAAGATGTTAAAAATATAGCTGCTAAGCATATTTTTGCCAGATGGCAATCTATTCTAAGTATTTTTGATTTTGATATTGATTATATTAAAGGTTGTGATAATTCAGTTCCTGATTTTTTAACTCGGGAATTTATTAATTCAGGTACCCCTCAAGTTCAAAATGAGTGTGAGAGGGAAAGATAAAAGTGTTCGGCCCCCTGGCCCTCCAGGCCCAGGCCCGCCTAGTCAGAAGCCCGTGGGAGCTATAATCCCTCATCCAGTTACCCCCCTTACTATAGTTAATAGGTTCACCCCCCTTGTTTCTAGTTCAAAACCCTATAGTTCGGCTTTGGTTCAACCCCCTCTAATGGTTGATCCTTATGCTTCTACCAGTAATCCTCCTGCTTGTCAGCGTATTCAAACTGAATGCATCCCTGTTTTCAGCACCAATTTATTTCATATTGAAAGACATATGAAGTCGATTGATGATCCAGTAAAATTAGCTGCCCAGTTTTTCCCAACTGGTTGGCATTTCATTCCTTCGGCTCCTTATAAATCTCTTATGTATTATAAGGATGTCCTTTTGCAAACTCAGTCAATTGCAATTAAACCTATTTATGATAGAAATGATTCTTCAAAAATCATCTATCATTCTCTTTATATTAAACAGATTATCTCCATGCCTAATTGGGGAAATCATCCGTCAGATCTTAGGCAGTTAGAGGGTCATGATAGCCAGTTTTGCTATTATGATTACATGGAAGCTTAGAACAGGGTTTTTCAGTTTCAAACTCCATCGTTTAGTCATTCGTGGTTCATACAATTTGACCACAAATTTAAAAGTTAAATTCCTCATTGGTTTGTTTTATGGTGGGAACGTTATGGTCTCATCTTTGATATTCTCCCCATTGAGCTCCAGACTGTCCTTAATGTCTTTAGTTCTAGGGTTCCTGTTGTGCAGTCTAATTGCTGCATTCCAGTTATTCTTCATTTCACTAGTAAGTATAAAGTCCCATGGATCCTTAGATGGAACTATGGATTTTATTCTCCGGTTGTCAATGTCGCTCTTTCTTCTGTGGTTTCTCCAGAAAAAGGTGCTTCTAGTAATCACCTTAATCAAATTACTCATGTTACTCGTGAGTTTTCTGTTAAGTGGTGGGATAAGTTTGATCCTTATCGCATCGTTGGTCAAGTTCAGAAGGAGTTTCCCAATCCTTCCCCTATTCAAACGATTCCTCTTTCAAAGGAATCATCTTCTAGTAAATCAAAATCCAAGAAATCTTCTGCTTCAAAGTTAGATTTTGCGGATATTGATCATTGTACTAATAATGAGTTAAAACAGTTATCCCGTTTGATTCAGAAAAGAATGGATAAACTCAGTGAGGACTCAGTTCCTTCTGTTTGTTCATCTTCTTCTTCTCATTCCAGTCATCATTCTAGCCCTAATGATCCGTACGGAAGCATCTCTCTTCAATATGCTCAGGACCCATTTGCCTAGAATTCCTACAGTTACTTTGGTCAGCCTCGTTGCAAGATGCTCCTGCCCGCGCAGCCCGTGCTTCTTTGTCCAAAGTAGCCGAAAGCAGTTGCTGAGTCATTTGTCGTCTTGTTTGAGTCTTGTTTTGTTTGTCGGCCATATGGCCCCTTTAGTCAAAAATGTTTGTCTGTATTTTATTTTAACGCGTCTGTAATAGTAAAAAGCTGTTTGTATTAGTCAAAAGTTGTAATAATGCTTTCATCTTTTGATAAAGCATTACTGTAGTTCAATAGTTATTCATGTTTTGTAATTATTGAGTTGTATTCACTTCGCCTTTTCTCTTCCTATATAAGAGAGGCTCAGTCATTGTTATGAGGCAGGATTTAGTAATCCAATAGAAAGCTTGTGAAGACTTAGATTCCTATCTAACGAATCTTCAGCTCTCTTGCCTTCTCTCTCTAATATGTTAGGTTTCTACAATCGAGTCAATTTGTTGTTGTAAGTTACCAAGTTAATTGTTTGTAATTATTTCAAAGTTCAATAAAAGTTTATTTTGTTTAAACTTCTGATAATACTTATGAATTGCTGCTTTAATTTCTTATAGTTTTGCTATAGTTGTTATTCAGCTTTGTATATGCGCCACTCTTCTCTTCTAACAGCGGACGAAAAGTTTAAATAAAACTTAAAACTTAAAACAATTTTGAAACTTAAAGAAGATGACCGGTGAATAGGTAAAGTAATCTCTTTCTTGTATTATAAACATTTGGGAAAGGATTACATCGTATCTGGATTTATTTACAAAGGGAAGAAGAAGTACAGGAACTTCTTCTTCTTCTAACTAGAGAGAAGGTAGAGAGAAAGAGGAGAGAGGGAGGAGAGAACCTCAGATGAGGCTAAATGGTTTACATTTTTAAGCCTGAGGAACTCTAACACTTGAGTTCCTTTAAATAGAACTAAAGTTACCGGTTTATATTTACCGAAGTAACTTTTACATTTACGTAAGGTTAAAAGTAAAAACATTTAACTTAAGTTAAAAACATTTAACTTAGGTTAAAAGTAAATTACTTTTACATTTACTAAGGATAAAGTAAAAACATTTAACTAAAGTTAAAAACATTTAACTAAAGTTAAAGTAATTATATTTAGTTTTACTTAAGTAAATTACTTTTACTAAAGTAAAGTTGTCCTTTACTTTTGACTTTGTCGGATGCGTTGATTGCATCTGATGATGACTGGAGCATCCGATGACTGTGGGACCCTGGGGGCCAGTGTCGTTTGACTGTTGACTGTTGAGGTCCGGCTCCTTCCTCGCCGGTGGGTGCTGTTGATCTTCTTCTCAGAGAGATCACCATCCCCTATACTTCGACCCCAAAAAAAATCCATGGATTCAATCTTTTTTCCCCCCAAAATTATGTTTAATTTTAAGAAAGGAGAAAAAAATTTCACCGAAATTTTGGTCACCGACTGTTGCTTTAAAAAAAAATTTATGTAAAATTTTTTGTAAAAACTGATCAGACTGTGTCTGATACAAGGATCACATAACTGGCTCTTGACTAACTGATGAACTCGATCTAAACAGTCTACTTCGTTTTAACTTTGTTCAAACCTAATCTCTAGATCTGTTGACATTCCACTTAAAGACATACCAAAGTCGCTTAAGTACATACCCCTTTCTTTGCTTAACATAAACACATACCCTATCATCTAGTGATTCCCTTTTCGCCTAAACTGCTCACACTCTTGAGACTTACAACGGCTCGACGGGACCTATGGCGATGGAGGGTGGTTTATACAAAGAGACTAGGTGACTTAAACTAGGTGCTCTAAGGACGGAGCAACAGAAATCTAAAGAAGAAGTAAAAACAAATTTTAAACTCAGACCTCTGTGTTTGACCGGAGAACAAACAGTGACACCAAGAGACAACACCGCATGGCTCTGATACCATTTAACAGCGGACGAAAAGTTTAAATAAAACTTAAAACTTAAAACAATTTTGAAACTTAAAGAAGATGACCGGTGAATAGGTAAAGTAATCTCTTTCTTGTATTATAAACATTTGGGAAAGGATTACATCGTATCTGGATTTATTTACAAAGGGAAGAAGAAGTACAGGAACTTCTTCTTCTTCTAACTAGAGAGAAGGTAGAGAGAAAGAGGAGAGAGGGAGGAGAGAACCTCAGATGAGGCTAAAAGGTTTACATTTTTAAGCCTGAGGAACTCTAACACTTGAGTTCCTTTAAATAGAACTAAAGTTACCGGTTTATATTTACCGAAGTAACTTTTACATTTACTTAAGGTTAAAAGTAAAAACATTTAACTAAAGTAAGAAACATTTAACCAAAGTTCAATAAAAGTTTATTTTGTTTAAACTTCTGATAATACTTATGAATTGCTGCTTTAATTTCTTATAGTTTTGCTATAGTTGTTATTCAGCTTTGTATATGCGCCACTCTTCTCTTCTCCTCTTATGCTTCCGCCATTTGGTATCAGAGCCATGAGTTGTTTGTTTACTAAACGTTGTTCTTGATCTATTTCGTCTATCCATTTTTAAAAATCAAAAGTTTTGATCTTTCTTGGTTCAAGATGTCACCTAGTCTCTTTGTATAAACCACCCTCCATCGCCATAGGTCCCTGTCCAGCCTTTGTAAGTCTCGAGTGTGTGAGCAGTTTGGCCTTCTGGGAATCACTAGATGATAGGGTATGTGTTTATGTTAAGCTAAGAAAGGGGTATGTACGGAAGAACACAGATTCATTAAAACTTTAATTTTTAATTATGAGTAGATTATTCAGATCTAGTTCGTCGGTTAGTAATAGATCTTCTCTTCCTTCTGTTCCAAACATAGTTAATCAACAAGAACATAGTTATGAAAATATAAATCAAACCCTTAATAACTGGAACATACCTAGTGTATCTCCTAAGGAGATTTACCAGTCAACTTTCATTGACAATTTCAAAACTTATTACAATGTAAAAACTATTGAACGAGTTTATGCTATAAATAAAGAGTATGAAAATTGTAGTCTTCTTTCTCCTGAAGTCATTAATAAACATCGTGAAAAGGGTTATAATTTTATTCATATTGGTCTTGTTCAGGTTGCTGTCAAACCATTAACTATTAAAGGAATAAACTCAAGTGTCTTTTTATGCTTAAGAGATGCGAGATATCTCAATTATGCTCCTAGTATTATTGGAATCATGGAGTCTAGTTTGCATGATGGTCCTATTCATTTTAATTGCTTTCCTGACCTTCCTTTGAGTTTGTCTGATATTAATTTATTAAAAGCTTTAACCTTGAATATTAAAACTGCTGGTGAGATAACTCATATGATAGAGGGATCTCAACCTTTAGCCTTAATTTACAGAATTTATTATAAGATTATGAAAACCAATTTAAATATTCACGCACTCAGTAAAAGTCCTAAAGATCATACTGTTTTAATTCAGAGTAGTACTAATAATGCCAATATTCAAACACCAAAAACTTTCTTTGGAAAGACGTTACGTTACCTAGTCAATGGGTTCTTCCCCAGGAAGTTACACAAAAACCGGTTAATAATAATTTATTAAATCTGGAAAATATTAAACAATTTTCTGATGGTACGGTTCGGATCAGTTTTGAACGTACTAGAAGACCTTTTATTATTGAAGAATTTACCAGTTCTTCAGTCCCTTCTACCTCCAGAAGAGACACTGAAGTTTTAAGTGACTTTTCTATTCCTGATGTTAAATTAAAAGGTGTGTTGAACCAGGGACAGACTAGTCATCCTTGTTATACTTCTGCCTATCAGGCGGATGAAGAACAAGAAGATGCGTCTCCTACCGTTTCGGTCGGACCTACTCCCTCTGATTTTGATGCCCCAGTTAATCACCAGTTAAGAGTCATTACTAAAGTCTCTAAACTAGATTGGGACAGTCTTGTTGCTGATTTTAATTCAAAAGCTAATCAACAAAAACGTCATGTTTTCAGAAATAAGTACGATAAACATGATAGGGATAAAATTGTCCACAATTGGAAAAAATTTATTAAACTTACTAGAGAGAACCTTACATTTTATGATTGGTATGATAAGCATCATTCTCAGTGTAAAGTTCTTACTAAATCTCAATGGGTGAAAGAAGATAAATCTAAAACTTTAGCTTCGCATCCTCCCCTTGAAACTATTCTTTTACAAGTTAAAAATGACTCTGTTATTGGTAGTCCTTTCAAAGTAGCTGACGGTAAAACTGATGATAAAAAAATTATTGAACAAAATAATTTCACTAATCAGTATTTAGCCACCATAGGTAAACAACTTGATAAAATAGAAGAAAAATTTGATAATACTCTTATCAAAAGCCCTGATAAGAAACTTGATCAGCCTTTATTAACCCTCCCTGATAATAGAGATGGAAAGGGGTTGCCTAGTAAAGATTCTGACTTAGTAAAAAGTATTGATAAACTTATTAAAAAGATTGGCTCGGGTTCTGGCACCGTAACCATCATTGATCAGATTCAAGAATCTGACGATGAACCCAATAGTGACTCGGACGAAATATCTGAGGTCACTTCTGTTCCTGACCTTACTGAACAATTAAATAAGTTAACCTTTAATAACACTAGTATTACAAAAAATTGGTATACTAGACCTACTCCCCCTGATCTTCAGTTCGAAGAAAAAAAACCTTGATAATCAATTTTCTGTTTCGTCTAACAAAATTTATGAATGGAATATTGATGGGTTCAGTGAGCATCAAATTCTCACTAAGATGAACCATTTGTCTATGGTAGCCAATAGTTACATCACGGCATTTAACAATCTTACTCAACCTGATATTGTTGAAATATTAACCAATGGTTTTACGGGTGTTCTTCGCTCTTGGTGGGAAAAACACCTGGATAAGGACGCTAGGAATTCTATTATTCATGCTTACCAGTTAGATGACAATGGTCAGCCTATCTTCAGAGAAGATATTGGCTTTGGTGTTCCGGACGGTATTAACACGTTAATTTTCACAATAATAAAACATTTTATTGGAACCCCTAGTAATATCACTGAGAGGATCCATGACCAGTTAAGTAATCTCACTTGTCCTACCTTAAGTGACTTTAGGTGGTATAAAGATGTCTTTATTTCACGTGTTATGCTTCGTAATGATAGTAACAAACCCTTTTGGAAAGAAAAATTTGTTAATGGTCTTCCTTCTTTATTTGCTCATAAAGTCCGTGAAGAACTTAGTAAAACTTTGGGCTATATTGATTATGATAATCTCACTTATGGTGACATAATTAGTTATATTCAAAAAATAGGCTTAAAAATGTGTATTGACTTTAAAATTGCTAAACAAGCCGCTAAAGATAAAAAGAAAGCTAAATATGAACTTGGTACTTTTTGTGAACAATATGGTTTGCCACCCATTGCCCCTTCTCGGAGAAAGCATAGGAAAAAGCAAATTGAAACACGCAAAAAACGCAAGCATCATAAAAAGCGTTCTAGTCAGTCTAATAATAAAGATAGTTATTATGAAAAACCCAAGTCACGAAAGAAAACTCGAAATAAAAAATCCACTTCTAAATCTAATGATAAGAGTAAAATTACATGTTATAATTGTGGCAAAAAGGGTCACTATAAGAATGAGTGTAAGTTAAAACAAAAATTAAATCAGTTGAATATTTCTGTTGAAGATACTGAAAAGATTTTTGAGTTACTTCGAACTCAATCTGATGAGGATAATGGTCTTTCTGATATTCCTTATTCCTCTGTTAATGATGAAAATAGTCAAACTCCTAGTGAAGATAATGAAGTCACCCTTTGTACAGATAATTGTAGATCTGATTTTTGTAAAACTGTTAATGTTCTTACCAAAGAGGATCAAGAAAGCTCTTTGTTAATTGAATTAATTAGTAAACTTACTGATGAAGATTTAAAATTACAATATATGAAACAGTTAAAAGAATTGTTTTCTAAAAATAATTCGGGAAAAGGTAAGGTTATGAAAGCTAAAGAAAAGCCTGTTATAAGCCTTAATAAAACCCTTGAGAGATTTAAAACTGTTGAAAAAGAAATCACTCTCCCGGAGTTAAATCAAGAGGTCAATAAACTTAAGAAAGAAATTTCTGGTCTTAAGATTGAAATATCTGATTTAAGAAGAAATATGACTAATCTGGCCTCCAAGGGTTCAGAACTTCATATTTCTGATTCCTCTGATAATGATGAAGACCATCCAGAGTCTTCAGGTATTAAAAACGAAGAATCTCTTCTGATGGTTCAAGGCAATTCATTAAAAAGATTAAAGGATATAACGATTCAAAAGTGGTATATCATTGTTCGCCTAGTTATTGATGGAACTTTTGCAATTCAGCTACCTGCCCTTGTTGATACAGGTGCTGATTTAAATTGCATTCAGGAAGGATTAATTCCAACCAAGTTCTATAAGAAAACCAGTGAACGTCTTAATTCAGCTAATGGTAGTAGTATGGAAATAAAATATAAACTGCCTAAAGTTCATATTTGCCAGGATAGTATGTGTTTTAAAACATCCTTTGTTTTAATTCGTAACTTGACAGATAAAATAATTCTGGGTCTTCCGTTTATATATTTATTATACCCATTTACCACTAGCAATAATGGTTTAACTACTGAACACCTTGGGCAGAAAGTGGTTTTTGAGTTTATCACTCAGCCTAAAGAGAGAGACTTGAAATTTATTCAAGATGAGTCCATTTCTAAGTCACTCAACCTGTTAAACTGTAAAACTTCTCAATTAAAATATTTAAAACAAGAGATTAAGTATAAGCAAGTTGAAGATCTCCTTCTACTTGAAAAAATTCAAGACAAGATAGAAGAACTTCGTTTGTTCATGATAAAAAACTTATGTGCCGATTCTCCTAATGCCTTTTGGCATCGTAGAAAGCATGTAGTCAAACTACCTTACGCTAAGGAATTTAAAGAACATCTTATTCCTACTAAGGCTAGACCTATTCAAATGAGTCATCAACAAATGGAACTTTGTAAGCAGGAAATTAACGACTTACTTGCAAAAGGTTTGATAAAGCATAGTAAATCCCCTTGGTCTTGCCCTGCCTTTTATGTTAATAATGAAGCAGAAAAAGAAAGAGGTGTCCCTCGTTTAGTCATTAATTACAAGCCGCTTAATAAGGTCTTAGAATAGATTAGGTATCCCCTTCCCAATAAAGAGGACCTTCTTAGTCGTCTTAGTAATGCCACCATTTTTAGTAAATTTGACCTTAAGTCTGGTTTCTGGCAAGTCAGTATCCACCCTAGTGATAGGTACAAAACTGCCTTTACCACCCCCTTTGGTCATTATGAATGGGTTGTTCAAGCATTTGGCTTGAAAAACGCTCCCAGTGAATTTCAAAATATTCTCAATGAGATTTTGAATCCTTTCAGTCATTTCATAATTGTTTATATTGATGATATTCTTGTTTTCTCTAAATCAATTGGCGAACATTTCAAACATTTGAATTCGTTCTTCAAAGCCATCAAAGTCAATGGTTTGGTTCTTTCACCAACTAAATGTTGCCTTTTCCAAGTTAAAGTTAAGTTTCTTGGTCATGATATTCATCGTGGTTTGGTTCGTCCTATCCAAAGAGTTATTCAATTCGCTGATAGATTTCCTGATAAAATCATTGATAGAACTCAACTCCAGAGGTTCTTAGGATCTCTTAATTATGTTGGCAAGTTTTATAAAAACTTGCGAAAAATCTGTAAACCTTTGTTCCTTCGTTTACAGAAAAATCCTCCTCCCTGGACCGATGAGCATACTGCCATCGTTCAGCAAGTCAAAAAATATGTTAAGGTCCTTCCTTGCCTTGGCATATCTAATGAATCAGCTTTCAAGATTGTTGAAACTGACGCCTCCGAAATTGGCTTCGGTGGCATTCTAAAGCAGAAGTTGACTACTGCTTCTTTGAGCAAATTGTTCGGTTCCACTCAGGCGCGTGGAATCAAGCCCAATTAAATTATAGCACAATTAAAAAAGAAATCTTGGCATTAGTTTTATGTATTACCAAATTTCAAAATGATTTATTAAATCAAAAATTTTTAGTTCGTATTGATTGCAAATCAGCAAAATATATTTTAGAAAAAGATGTTAAAAATATAGCTGCTAAGCATATTTTTGCCAGATGGCAATCTATTCTAAGTATTTTTGATTTTGATATTGATTATATTAAAGGTTGTGATAATTCAGTTCCTGATTTTTTAACTCGGGAATTTATTAATTCAGGTACCCCTCAAGTTCAAAATGAGTGTGAGAGGGAAAGATAAAAGTGTTCGGCCCCCTGGCCCTCCAGGCCCAGGCCCGCCTAGTCAGAAGCCCGTGGGAGCTATAATCCCTCATCCAGTTACCCCCCTTACTATAGTTAATAGGTTCACCCCCCTTGTTTCTAGTTCAAAACCCTATAGTTCGGCTTTGGTTCAACCCCCTCTAATGGTTGATCCTTATGCTTCTACCAGTAATCCTCCTGCTGGTCAGCGTATTCAAACTGAATACATCCCTGTTTTCAGCACCAATTTATTTCATATTGAAAGACAATATGAAGTCGATTGATGATCCAGTAAAATTAGCTGCCCAGTTTTTCCCAACTGGTTGGCATTTCATTCCTTCGGCTCCTTATAAATCTCTTATGTATTATAAGGATGTCCTTTTGCAAACTCAGTCAATTGCAATTAAACCTATTTATGATAGAAATGATTCTTCAAAAATCATCTATCATTCTCTTTATATTAAACAGATTATCTCCATGCCTAATTGGGGAAATCATCCGTCAGATCTTAGGCAGTTAGAGGGTCATGATAGCCAGTTTTGCTATTATGATTACATGGAAGCTTAGAACAGGGTTTTTCAGTTTCAAACTCCATCGTTTAGTCATTCGTGGTTCATACAATTTGACCACAAATTTAAAAGTTAAATTCCTCATTGGTTTGTTTTATGGTGGGAACGTTATGGTCTCATCTTTGATATTCTCCCCATTGAGCTCCAGACTGTCCTTAATGTCTTTAGTTCTAGGGTTCCTGTTGTGCAGTCTAATTGCTGCATTCCAGTTATTCTTCATTTCACTAGTAAGTATAAAGTCCCATGGATCCTTAGATGGAACTATGGATTTTATTCTCCGGTTGTCAATGTCGCTCTTTCTTCTGTGGTTTCTCCAGAAAAAGGTGCTTCTAGTAATCACCTTAATCAAATTACTCATGTTACTCGTGAGTTTTCTATTAAGTGGTGGGATAAGTTTGATCCTTATCGCATCGTTGGTCAAGTTCAGAAGGAGTTTTCCAATCCTTCCCCTATTCAAACGATTCCTCTTTCAAAGGAATCATCTTCTAGTAAATCAAAATCCAAGAAATCTTCTGCTTCAAAGTTAGATTTTGCGGATATCGATCATTGTACTAATAATGAGTTAAAACAGTTATCCCGTTTGATTCAGAAAAGAATGGATAAACTCAGTGAGGACTCAGTTCCTTCTGTTTGTTCATCTTCTTCTTCTCATTCCAGTCATCATTCTAGCCCTAATGATCCGTACGGAAGCATCTCTCTTCAAGATGCTCAGGACCCATTTGCCTAGAATTCCTACAGTTACTTTGGTCAGCCTCGTTGCAAGATGCTCCTGCCCGCGCAGCCCGTGCTTCTTTGTCCAAAGTAGCCGAAAGCAGTTGCTGAGTCATTTGTCGTCTTGTTTGAGTCTTGTTTTGTTTGTCGGCCATATGGCCCCTTTAGTCAAAAATGTTTGTCTGTATTTTATTTTAACGCGTCTGTAATAGTAAAAAGCTGTTTGTATTAGTCAAAAGTTGTAATAATGCTTTCATCTTTTGATAAAGCATTACTGTAGTTCAATAGTTATTCATGTTTTGTAATTATTGAGTTGTATTCACTTCGCCTTTTCTCTTCCTATATAAGAGAGGCTCAGTCATTGTTATGAGGCAGGATTTAGTAATCCAATAGAAAGCTTGTGAAGACTTAGATTCCTATCTAACGAATCTTCAGCTCTCTTGCCTTCTCTCTCTAATATGTTAGGTTTCTACAATCGAGTCAATTTGTATATATATATATATATATATATATATATATATATATATATATCTTTTTTTCCTTTTGCTAGGTCAAAAGCAAGCCTTCTCTATCTGGGCACCGGAGGTCGCGCTGCAGCGCGGGTAATAGAGCTTATGGGTGGCGCTGCAGCACCACGTTAGCATCAAAAGACCGGAGGTCACGCTGCAGCGCAAGTCCATAAAGGAACTGTGGCACTGCAGCGCCAGGACTACATCAGCAAGGACAAGGGGGCGGCGCCGCGGCGCGAGATTAAGCCTAGGCATTGGCGCTGCGGCGCCAGTGTATGTAAATTGTTCGTTTTGCCCCTGAAAGCTAGAAAAGTCCTATAAAGCCCTGCAATACGTCGGTTAAGCATAATAATACCATAAACATATAAAACTATATAAAAACTACGAAGATCAAGCAACTATTTCAGCCATAAAGTATCCGATTCGCGGGTATAAATCCCACTCATCAAAAACCCAAAACCCTCTTCCCCCAAAGTCACCTGCATTGGTCAAGTTAGAGTCAAGACCAAGGAGAAGGTGAAAAAGATACAAACTTCAACAAGAAGGCGAAATGCAGAAGTTAGTTTCAGAAGAACAGAGCATGCCCGCCACAACCAATTTCAAAGACAGAGTAGTGTCAATAGTCAGTATCAGCAGCATCAAGAGTTTTCGTCTCATATAAATCAGAGATGGGTTCATTTTCCATTGACAATTTGTGACACATTGAGGGGATTTGGGTCTGAGTTTATCTGCTTGTTTCCTTGCAAACCATCTTGCTTTTCAGAAAGTAGTGAGAGAGAAAAGGGGGAGGAGAAGGTGGGAGGGGTAGGGAATATAGGTGGGCAGTCCTTGTGGGGCTCTGTTCGGGAGGTGGTTGTGGCACCCCCGAATCCGGGTCCTCTGACCCCGGTCCGGTCATCACGATACAATACAAATATCCACCTCTAAACAACATATGATAACTAAATGCGGAATATAATAAACGTATGTCGTTCATTCAAAAGGTGTTACTAGTCCCAAGATTCGATAACCTTAAAACAGTCATACAAATATACCCTAGAATAGTCATTAGGGTTCATATTACATAACAGAAATTTAATTAAACATAAAGATAAAGTCTGCTCCTTGCAAACTAATCCTACATCTTCCCTTTACCCTTGTCCTTCCCTGAAGTCTCGGACTTAACTGCAATATAAGTCATGATATAGCAAGAATGAGCAACAAGTTTGCTCAGCAAGTTGAAATACAACAATAAAGGATATATCATGATGAATAGAAAATATCTGACAATGAATTCAACAATATGAATATCGGAAGTAAGAATAATGATTGCTTTTAGAATTATTGATAGTCAAGTAAACTTCGAACTATAAAACTCCAACGGAAACAATAGCTAATTGACCCTTTGGTAACTGGCTACAGAATAGTACTTGAGGGGATTAGCCTCGCGTACGCTATGTATATGCATAACATTCAACTCTGTTGTTTGTATCTTATATTAGATACCTGGGGTACTCCCCTAGATATAAGGGGTGTTCTTTTCAGTCTAAGAATCCATACCATCAATTGGTCTGGATAGCTTTTATAAAACTTCATACAATTGTCTGACCGAACAAGGGTTCAGACTCTATCTGACGCAGTTCAAGAATTATAGAACTTTTAAATAAGGTACAAGTCCAAGACTGTACGAACTCAAGTGCACCAAGTGCGAATATCAATAAAATCGATGTGGAATAATTGTAAAGTAATTAAACCACCTAATAACATGCTTGGAAATAAAGTTCAAGCTTTAAATAATTAACTGTCAATACGATAGTAACCTGCTCAATATAATATGAGAAGGATAGGAACTTGCATAATGAAGAGTATAAGGGAACTTACATTCAAATCAAGTGAAGTTAAGAAACTCGCTTGCACGATTCATTGAATAAAGTAGTGCAAGGATTTAGGATACTTGCCTGTTTGTTCAGCTACGAATAAGTTCTAGCTTTAATTAAATCTCGTTGAAATAACCTAACATTAATAAGTCGGTACTCCAATTAGCATGTGTAAACTAATACGAGTCTACACTTACAAGAATCTAATCATCATATAAATTTATCATGTAATTCACGTAAGTCAATCACTTTGACTGGGTCTATAAACAATTAACTCTGTCCTTGATTTAATAGTGCTAGAATATCTAGTTTCTATACGTCAACATAGGTTTGAACATTTAGCATTTCAAGTAATCATGCTTCAAGAATATACTTTCAAGTTTAAATCCTAGCATACTCACCCTATTTAATTCAAAATCATATGTCTTCATGCCGGTAATTCACATACATTAAGTTAATCAATTCCATGTTACGAGGGTTAGTTATATAGTCATATTACCACATCACGGACTAACCATACTTAGTAAGCATGCTTGTGCGTATATTACTCATATATATACTTAAATTACATAAGTTATGCCTTAGAAATTTATTTTCTATGAATATGCGTGCACATGCGAAACTCAGGTATAAACAAATGGGGTCCATGTTAATATGTCTATAGGCATAATGAACTCTAATATACATGCTTGCATGATCAATACGCAATCCACATGGTGATCGATGATATAATCTTTCACGTTCTAAGCTTTTCATTGAAAAATCACACTAAGTCAATAAAGGCATCATAGTACATGTTAAGTGTCTTGTGATCATAACTCACATGTCTTTGAACACATAACTAAGTCACATCAACGTTCTCATATGGTTAGAATCTAAAAGATAAAAGTCTTGGTCAAGTTCACTTTGAAAGTTTTAAGTTTTCCCCTTTGAAAACCTTTGAATCTTTCAATAGTGTATGCTAGTGTGTGTACTTACTTTAGACTCGCATTTTATGTTAATATAGATCATACGATTATGCTGTCCAAAATCAGAATATACATATGTTACGTACATGTCCAAGTTCATATTCAAAATTATAAGTTTTCTTTTAAGCCATACGCTTACTTTTCATAACACATATTATCATGACCATGAACATACATGTAGTATCATATACCACGAGTTAATATCAGTTCTCATGCTTTCTCAAAGTGATATCACAGGTTAACACATAACAGACCTTAACAGAAAGCAAAAACAGTTTACAGGAACCTGCGCAGCTGCGCTGCTACCAGGTATAAACCTGGCGTAGCTGCGCCAGTGTCCGACCGCACCAGTAACTACCTTCTGCTCGGCAGAACTGTAAACCCAAATCAAGATTACTTACAAAATTCATTCCTGCACCAGTCATAAACCAGTTCCAACATGCTACTAACTAAATTAACACTTAACAAGCATACTCCACAATTCAATTATCATCTAAATAGCATAATCAAGAAATTGACATTGAAGAACAAGAATGGGAAACTATAGAAATTGTACCTCTGTTATAAGGCTTTGCTGCTAAACAGATTCTATAATGCTACTATGAGACTCACAATGTTGCTATAATACTCTTCCTAACTCAAATGAAATCCTCAGCAAATGAAATGAGAAGAAGAGGGGCTTTATTTATAGCCAATTCCTTACATGGTCCATGCTTTTGCTCTCCATTTCAAAACAATGGGAATAAGAATTGTATGAGGGATAATTGGGAGTAGTTAGAACCCATCATAATGCCCACTTCCCCCATAATTATTGGCTACAATTGATGAATTTGAGAGAAGGAATAGATATAGTATAGGCTACCTAGCTTCTCACGTGAAGAGGAAATGGCTCTTATTATGGGACAATGTAACCTCAGCATTTGCAAATTGTATATATATTATGTATGCTCCACACTTAGCATAATATATATATACTTAGCATAATATATATATACTTAGATTATATAATGTATATGCACATAGTATATCCTTAAGTTAAATGTATTTACTCCATATACATTTAAATGGGTGATACTATGTTATCTCAAATAGCAATTAATAATGAATAGGTACACAACATATAATCCATGCACATTTTCCTTAATACCGAATATAAAGCAATTGGGTATTATCATAATCATTATAATATAATTATAACAATTTAATACAATCATTATTAATTAATAATGATCTTATTATATGACAATAGGGTATACATGAATGTCCACACAGTGTCACATACCTTCAATTTACCTCATCTTACTATATAGTCCATATATGCAATATACACCACATTAATATGTCACATTAGATAGCTACCATATATGTAAAGGTTTAGTATCGCATGCTTGTATAAAATAATTAGTCAAGTAAATATAATTACATATTATATTCATTACTTCTTTGCTCATTAATATATTATTTTCAACAATAATAATTTCGTACGTTATCGATTAATTACTCAATATTGAAATTAATCACTATGTTCAATTCATGCCACTATATTCAAATAAGTTGAATATTTAATTATTAATAATCTTATCAATTCTCTGATATTAAATCCTTAAGGTCAGTCCACTAATTTAAATAACTCATTAGTGACTTCTTTTAATCATTTCACAAATTCTCACCACTACATAAGGTTTAAATAAACTCACAAAACTAACTCGTTAAAATTAAATCACATATTTAATAAATAAGAAGTTTAAAATTCATGGTCGTTACAGTGGTTGGTGGCGGTTCAAGATGACGGTGAGGTTGAAAAGGGTGAGACATTGAGGCGGTGGTGCAGATCTGATGGGGAAGAAGAAAAGCAAGAAGAAACAGAGGAGATGGAAAATATTTAGGTAAAGAAAAGTATTTTTATTTTTACTTTTAAAATAAAGCATACATATTATAAAATTAATTTTTATTAATATTATACATATTATAAATATTTAGGTAAAGAAAAATAAAGAAAATAAAACATAAAACTATTTTTATTCTTAAAAATTTTATATTTATTTTAAAACATAAAAGTATTTTTATTTTTATTTTTAAAATAAAGCATACATATTATAAAATTAATTTTTATTAATATTATACATATTATAAATATTTAGGTAAAGAAAAAGAAAGAAAATAAAACATAAAAGTATTTTTATTTTTAAAAATTTATAAGTATTTTAAAACATATAATTATTTTTTTTAAATAAAGAATATATATTATAAAATTAATTTTTATTAATATTATACATATTATAAATATTTAGGTAAAGAAAAAGAAAGAAATAAAACATAAAAGTATTTTTACTTTTAAAAATTTTATAAGTATTTTAAAACATAAAAGTATTTTTATTTTTATTTTTAAAATAAAGCAGACATATTATAAAATTAATTTTTATTAATATTATACATATTATAAATATTTTCTACGTCATTTTTAACATTTGCATACCATATTCACGTCACGTGTACTAGGAATTTGGTTGACTGGCTTGCCACGTAGGAAATAATTTGTTTTGTTTTTTTTTTCAAAAGCCACTAACGAAATATGGTCCAATTTCTTAACGTCCGTGAACAAAATTTGACAGAATAGCTTGATTGTACATTTTTAAAAAGCACAATGGGCTAATTGAATATTTTAAAAGCACAGTGGCTAATTGCTTAAAACACGACAACCACAATGGGGTAAAGGTTCTTTTTTCCCTATTTAAAAATAATATAAAAAAAATTAAATTTTTATTCATAAAAGTTGAGTTCTTACATATATCGATAAAAGGTTTCTAAAGTCCACCTTACATAACTTATATACCTATTTAATTGTTTATGATCTCTCTTTAGTATTCATAGAGAGAGTGAAACAAATATATTGTAATAAATACTTATAATATTTATCTTCTTCGGCCCCCAGAACCGGACTCCCTCTGGCAATTGAAATAGACGGCAGCTACGGGGGAGCCAAGATTGTAGAGCTCAGCAAAGTCTCGAGTGTTGAAATGCTGACGCCACCCGGGGGCATAAACTGTATGTCGCCCCAACTGCTGGAACAAGACGAATACGAAACGATGGATTCCCATTGACGGCCTTGGGCTCTCATAACACACAATCTCCTGCCCTATATACATACAGCAACCATATATCAAATTAAGTACCAGCAAGTAATTATTGATTTTTATTTATTTTATGCCAACAATTTTGTTGTATATAATCAAAATTTTATGTCGATATTAGATACGAACACATGCGATAAGATGTAGTAACCAAGGGACCTACGCTATACTTTTCTACATTTTTAGCATATTATTTTTTTGTTTTATCGCTTTCAATTCAACATTAATCCTAATGTACATTCAACATGAAATTAATCTTCATATAAATAATTTTCATTAATAAAATATTAAAAGAGAGAAAGAAAGGGAAGAAAAAAAATCAACCGAATCTCAAGGATTTGAGGTTAGTTAAAAATTCCAAAAGGATTAATTTGGACCTCCATTTTGTTGGGAGCATTTTATGTCTATCTGAAAAGATTAATTTACCAAACGACAAAGAAGTTGAATTAGTGGACTTACATGAAGCATCAATCCCTTTATGATCACTAAAAATACCTGCTTCAAGTAGTGGTGCTTCCAATAAGGCCAAAATTGCAAATAAAAATAAAATTCACTCTGTACCTTTAAAAATATCAAAAAAGTAGTCTTTTTTTTAAATAAAAATAAAAATAAAATTCACTATGTACCTTTAATAATCAAGCCCCTTCTTTCATCTGTTGAATTAAGATGAATTACTATATATGTCCATACATATATCTATAAATAAAATCTCATAATTAAGCACCTCGAGCCAGCATCTCTTGGAAATCAAGGAGAGATTGCTCCCTTTGTAGCTTCATACTTCATGGAATCTGGAAATGAATTCCTCTGTGCTGTTCTCTAATTTGTGCCAAAGATGAAACCTTCCATGCCTCATCAAGAACTTTTACACCCTTTTTAGGGGTAAAAATTTGTTCTCTTTTAAGCTAATTTATATTCATATTTGTAGCTTCAACTTTGGCCTTATTGGAAGCACCACTACTACTTGAAGCAGGCAATAATATTTTTACTAAAATTCGTAACTCTTTATGCATGCAAAAATGCAAATTGATATTAAATCACTACTCGATTCGAAATCATTTGGGGTACAGAAAAAAGCTACCTTTTTCTTTGTCAATGAAGAATTATAAAATTATTGTGGATGAACTTTTCAAAGTTATTTTTTCCTCATGTCCAAAATAATAATAATAAATAAATAAGTAGATAAATAAGTAAAAGCAAACAAATAAAAACGTTTCAAGTTGTCAAAGTTAGAAGGATAATGTTTGGATCAATAGAGCGCGTGTGTATATATATATATATATATATATATATATATATATATATATATATATGGGAAATGATCCATAGAATACGTTAGTTATTATGACTGTTTCAACTAACGCTCATCCAGCCGTCCAAAATTAGAGTTAATGGCTGAGATGAGGGCCCAGCCGCTAGAGGGAGTAGCGGCAAGCAATAAATTTTAAATTCCTCTCTGCTGGCCGCTAGAGGGAGTAGCGGCCAATCAAAACGTCATCGTTTTAAATTTGGCCCAGCCGCTAGAGGGAGTAGCGGTCAAATTCACCTTATATCCAATATAGATCTAACAGCCCCCGAATTACGTTTTGACTGGCCGCTACTTTCTCTAGCGGTCAACAGAGAGGAATTTAAAATTTATTGCTGGCCGCTACTTCCTCTAGCGGCTGGGCAGAATTTAAAATTCGGGGGCTGTAAGAAAATTTGGCCCAGCCGCTAAAGGGAGTAGCGGCCAGCAATAAATTTTAAATTTCTCTCTGCTGGCCGCTAAAGGGAGTAGCGGTCAGTCAAAACGTAAGTTGTTATTTAGACATATGTAGACTACTATTGATGAGTTGCGCAATACAATTATGTACAACTCATCAAGCATTGTGTGTTGCATTGTATGTAACAAGTACATGTCTAATTTCTAAATGTGTGTAGGCAAAAATTGTTAGTTACGTATTATTTTTCATATGTTTTCCTTACTAAAGACTGTCTAGGGTTGGATTGTTGCTCCATCTAAAAATTCGAAGTTCATTTGATAGTTATATAATGGGAGCTGCAGGACTGCGTGCGCACCATGAGTAGTTAATATGGCGTAATTTTGTGGTAAAATGACAAAGATAACTTTAATTAAGGATCATGCATGTTATGGGCTGCGCCTTCCTTTTACTGTAATCATTATCAGGTACTCAAATACACTATTATTGACCAAACTAGTTAGTTTCTTTGGATACTACCAGCAAAAGAGTTCAATAAATAAATTGAATTAAAAAATGAAAAACTTTCAACTACACAAGGACTCACCAAAGTTTACTCCAGTGGTTGCTGGAATGTCAGTCACCAACCTAAAATTTCAAGAGCAGCCATATTAGGGAATATTTCGAGACAGTTAATAAGGGATAACTATCTAGGAGTTTAGATTATAGTTGGACTCTCTTTATTGTTGTTTATATACAACAAGTATTGTAAATGATTTTAATATAGATATATGAATAGTTCTTAAGTTCTAATATGGTATCAGATCTAATCAAGCCGAACAGCTCTTACTCCGATTTTGTTTACTTCTTTGTTTTTTGTTTTATTATTCTAATATGTTGGGATGTGATTATTTGGGTCTAATCATAGTGTAGTCCAATCTATTTAATGGTCCGGATCTGGTGTTGGCCCATATGTATTTATTGTGACAGTGAGATATTAAAATAGGATTGTGTTTCCTTATTTGGAGGGATAAAGAATCATTCTCCTAGTTGGATTCGGGTGGAGATGACTTTTATATATACGGCTACAAGCTAGGGTTTGAAAGGGCACAAGAGATACAACACAAATACATAACTTGTACTCCCAATATTATTATAGTGGATTTCTCTCTCTCCCAATATTATTATAGTGAATTTCTCTCACTCCCCGTGGTTTTTTTTCAATTGGGTTTCCACGTAAATTCATGTGTTCATACTTTTATCTCTCTTTATTTTATTTATGTTTGTTTGAGTGTATTTCATGAGATTGATTTCACGACGATACAATCGACCGTTGACGTTGTTTGGCCTGTCTTTTTGGGTGATTTCGTCAGGCGTACAAAATCAGACGTTAACATTAGCGCCGTTTGTGGGAACGAGACACTTGTTCTAGTGTCGAATTAAAATCACCGATTCACCGAGAAAGAGATCTTACACAAAAGATAAGTGATTATCTTTTATCAGTTGATGAAATCGTCATGATTAACAATATTGCTTTACTTGCAATATAAATTTCATAACAGTTAAAAATACTCCATATAATATTTTTATCGGATTGAGAATTTCCCATGGGGTATATTATGAAAGTTTAATGTGAACCATCTTTTTATAATGGGTGATGTCCAGATTCCGGTAGTATACAAGCATGATCATTATGTCTCTTAATATGTAATATATCTTGGTATGTTAGGCTTATTTATCACTTTATTATGTTATAATATATAATATATTATTATATATATATATATATATATATGATGTTTTCCAGTCCAAGTACCAAGATCTGTTTGCTTGAGTTTCAAAGCACAAGACGAGTAAACATAAAAGCAATACTGGAGGAGCAAAAAGCCCGTCTCAAGGATGCCTTTGGCGAGCCATCAGATAGCGAAAGCGAGCCACATGAAGAGCCGCAGTTTGACTTTGAAAAATCCATCCAAAACACATCGGAGCCGATTGATGGGAAAATCGAGCAAACAGAGACCCCAGCTGAAGCTACGAGAAAGGATCACTGAAGCTCCGAGGACTGACCTTGAATTCTGAAAAACTCTATTACCTGTTGTTGTGGCTCATACCATTGGACATGTGGCAACCACCGTCTATACAATACAATGTACTTCAGAGAGCAAAATGGAGAGAAAGCTTTGCATGAGATTGAAGAAACTCATCAGTCATCATTCGTATATGTCTTCTGTGAAGAAAACGGAATAAGAGGCACAAACCTACAATTCCTCTTCGGCCATTGCCCGCACAGCTTCGTGTCCCACAACAATTGGAATTCCCCCAGTAAAGCAAGTGGACTTCTAAGGCAAGTGGACTTCGAAAACAAAAGGAAAAGGGGGTAAAGGGTGGATAAAATCCCGAGGATAAAATCCTTTGAATAAGCATCATTCGGGGAGAACAGTTCAGTAGTTTTAGTGGACTTTTTGTATACTCTCCTATTTATAAGTTCCTTAATAAATAAGAGACTGGGGGCAATGTTGGGATGTGATTATTTGGGTCTGGTCATGGTGTAGTCCAATCTATTTAATGGTCCGGATCTGGTGTTGGCCTATATATATTTATTGTGACAGTAGAAGAGTCCTTATTAAAATAGGATTGTGTTTTCTTATTTGGAGGGATAAGGAGTCCTTCTCCTACTTGGATTCGCGTGGAGGTGACTTCTATATATACGGCTACAAGCTAGGCTTCGAGAGGGCACAGAGATACAACATAAATACACAACTTGTTTGGAGGGATAAGGAGTCCTTCCCCTACTTGGATTCGGGTGGATTTCTCTCTCCCCCGTAATTTTTTTCCAATTAAATTTCCACGTAAATTCGTTTGTTCATACTTTTATCTCTCTTTATTTATGCTTGTATGAGTGTATTCGTTGGCGTTGTTTTGACCATCAGGCGTTAACAATTTTAATATAGATATATGAATTGTTCTTAAATTCTAATATGGTATCAGCGCTAATCAAGCTGAACAGCTCTTACTTCGATTTTTTTTACTTCTTTGTTTTTTGTTTTATTATTCTATTACACATAATTACTCTATCCGCCTAACCCATTACCCAAATCTAAGCTATTTCCGCTGCAATTTAAAGCAACCATCTCTGTGGCCATAATTTCAATCCCATCCAACCAACAACCATTAGCCATAATAACCTAAATCAGTTGCCAACGCTACTGACATACAAAGTCATCGATCGTCATCCTTCCATAGACCCTACATTATTTTGAAAATCAACCCAAAAATTTTAAATTCCAGAAAACAATCAGTAACCTCTATTATCTACCCATCAATCCATTCTACATGGACTCTCGTACATCTAAACCATCTTCAGTATTCTATTCCTCACCATTTTATTCAAATTGGTGCTTCAATACTAAACAAAATGTTGATGAACTTTGTGAGTCAAATGAGTGAATGGAAATTGGACAACATTCCTCACCTTCTGATTGTTATTCTTCTTCTTATGATTTGAAGAGGTGGCAACGATTCTCAAGTTTTTGATGATTTTGACAAATGTAATTGGTATGTGAAGGACCTTCTAAACCAACTTCATTCTCTCCAAAAAGTTCCTAGTCAATCCGTGATCAACTTCCTTTTGGAGGCAAAATATCTTGCTTACGCACTTAATCGAGCCAGAGATGTTAAATAATTATATCGGAACGTGTTATTGCATAGAATAAAATTAAATAAATTAATCATAACAATTAAGTACTTACATGAATTGAAAGAAAATATCATGTATGTATCAAGCTTCCACTGCGCGTAAGGGTAAAAGTTTTCAATTGACTCTCTCAATCTTATGATGGGTGTATAGGTGTGTATAAATTTTTTAAGAATGCAACTGGGACCAAACCCTAACTGTTTTATTTATTAGATAGCTAAGGGTCAAAATCGTCCACCAAAATTATGAAACCCTAGGGCCCATTATGCCAACTTAATATTAGTAATAATATTTATGAGTCACACAATTAAATACCAAACCCATAAATAAAGTAATAAATTAATACAATATGTAAGTCCAATAATTACCACATAAGGGAATAAAATATTCTAACAAGAGAACTCATTCCCCAAGCCGAGCTCATTGAGTGTCTTGTTAAGCACTCCGTTGCACTGCCTGACCATCATTTCGGTCCATCATCCACATTTCCACGAGTGCACAAAAGCATTGTTGGTGATAGTCCTACTGAGTTTCTTAAGTTCTAGTACTATTTTTCCAAATTCTGAAGTAAATTATTCAGCACAAGTAATACCTCCATCAATCTCTCTTTTCTCTCCTAAATTCGATAAAAATGAATCTCTTTCTTTGTTTGATAAAAAAAATTTGTATTTGGTTGTTCCTGCTCATTGTCATGTCCCAAAATATCAACAACTGAAATCATTTTTTTCGACAATAAATGATTTATCTCACCCACGTTCGGATATATTTAAAAGTTTTTTTTACCTATTTGCAATTTGTTTTTTTAAGTTCGGCTCATTTTTCAGTTCTTGAAAATTGTAACTATAGTCACCAACATCTATTTAGTCAAACAACAAAAGATTTGTCCAAGTTCTCATAATCTGCATCACTATTAAGCCATCAATTGATCACTCTTCCAAGAACTTTTAGCACAAATCGTGATGGCTATAATGCTATTGGGACTGCATTACCTTTAAAGTTGAGCTTTAATTTGTGGATCGATGTTCTTATCATGCAAGTTATTCTTTATTTCAACATACATTGGAAATTGTAGGAATTCTCAGTTGATCATAATGTTATTGTTTTATTGCTTATAAAACTCTGAGGATGTTTCACCAATGTCAAGCTCAAGCTTCATTTTCTTCTGTTTCGTTTGAGGGGACGTATTAAGAAATATTTCGAGACAGTTATAATATAGATAACATTTTGTTTATGACTGGATGACACTTTTGTCCCTCCAAGTTGCACCCACTTTTAAAATCGATCTTAAAATTCATTTTAGATCAATAAGTCTTAAAGTGACATATTTTGACGTTTCCGTTCTTTTTACTCGATTTGACCTCAAACCGATTCATTTTTGACCAAATTTTGACTAAACCCGACCCGACCACAATTTCACCAATTAATTTAAAAAAAACTAAAAGGTTTTAAAATAATAATTATTTTTCATATTTTATAATAAATATTAATTTTAAACAAATTATTATTTTTAATATTTTCAAATAAAATATTATTTTTAAAATAATTATTTTTAATATTTTAAAATAAATTATTCTTTTTAAAATAATTATTATTTTTGTATTTTAAAATAAAATATTATTTTTAAAAAGTTTTAAAAATAATTATTATTTTTAGGAAAAAATATTACAAACTTTTATTTTTCAAAAAATGAGTAAAGTTTCATAAAATATAAATTCAAAAAATTAAAATTTTTAAGTTTTAATTCTTAATTATTTTTATGAATATTTACACATCTTTTAAAAAATAAAAAATTTCTATTTTTGTTTTATGAAAATAAAGTTTTTTTATTTAGTTTTTTTGAATCTATATTTTATGAAAATTTAATAATTTAAAAAAAAATTCCATTTTTTCTGAAAATAAAGTTATATTTTTTTTATTATTTTTCTGACTCTATATTTTATAAAACTTTACTCATTTTTTCAAAAAATGAATAAATTTCTAATTTTTTTTCTTGAAAATAATAGTTATTTTTTAAAACTTTTTAATTTCTTTTTTTAAATGAATAATTTTTTTATATATCTTTTACTGTTTTTTGTATTTTAATTTCTAATTTTAGTTTTTGTTTTGTTAAATTGTAATATTAAGAATACATATAATAATGGTAAAGACATAAAAAAAAAAATTCTCAAAATAAATTTTTACATAAAAATGAAAAAAAAACTTTTTTTTGAAAATAAAGTTTTATTTTATTCTTTAATTTTTTTTGAATTTATATTCTATGAAACTTTACTCATTTTATGAAAAAAAAATCTAATATTTTTTCCTAATAATAATAATTATTATTAAAAATAAATAATGAAAATAATAATATTTTTTAATATTTTAAAATAAAATATTATTTTTAAAATAATTTTAAAACTTTTTAGTTTTTTTTTTAAAAAATAATTAGTGAAAATGGGTTGGGTCAAATTGGATCGGGATAGATCGAGTTGGAGTCAAATCGGGCAAAAAGAACATAAATGCAAAAAAAATGTCACTTTAAAGACTTAATTGGCAAAAAAATAAAATTTAAGAACGACTTTAAAAATAGGTGGCAACTTAATTAGAAGGACAGAAGTGTAATTCAGCTTTTATTTATCATATTGGTATAACATAGCTAATAAGGGATAATTATCAAGAAGTTTAGATTATAGTTGCACTCTATCTTTATTGTTGTTTATGTACAAGTATTGTAAATAATTTATTATAGATATATGAATTGTTCTTAAGCTCTATTCAGCAAGGTTACTAGTAATAAGGTACTCCTATACTAGATACCACTCAAATCTAGGTAGTTTATTTTGTGTTTATCTGTATGTATATGTATATACTATTTGTTTATGGCCAAGAGGTATATATAAATATTTATGTACCCATAGATAAAAAAAAATGAGGTGAAGCATGAAGTTTAAGGTTGCCTCCAAAAGAATCAATTAAGACAATAAAAAGACAAAACAAAATCCTTTTGAAGTGCCCAATTATGCGAACAATGACCCGACCTCAACTGTAATAAATGATTCCTATTGCATATTTATGAAGTTTATATAGCATTTGTACGTATTACAAAGTTGCATTTCGTCGACCTTGCATTTGTATGAATTAGGATTAGGATATTCAACTTTATTTTATACAAATGCAATTTTTTACTATATAACTTTACAAAGAGTCGATCACCCCTTAAGTGTACGTACTGAATCCAATTCCCGTAAATATTACCTAATTGTATACGTACATCCAGCAGCAGAAACCTAAAAACATGCACATAGTGTATGACTGTATGTATAGAAGAGAAGGGGTAGTGGGGAGTACTAACCAATGCAAGTATTCCCTCAGGTTAGGATCACTTGGGCTAGGAGCATCAGGGTCCAACATAACCTACAAATGAAATCATACAAGTGAAAATGTAACTCAAATGTTGTTAAGAACCAACCCTAAATAACTTGAGAAACAATGTGGATTGAAGTCTTTTTGTAATGAGAAGTTATCCATTGATCACAGGCTGCGTGCATGCCTTAGCTAGCCAGGTTTAATTTCTTCTCTCGAGGTTGCGAGCAGAAGGGGAAGATCGATCCACCTTGTAAGGAAGGTAAGCAGTTGCTAACCTTGATTTTTCTGAGGATTTTGAATCATGTATTTCGTACGAATATTTCGACAAATATGTATTTTATATGACCAAAAAAACTTTGATTCCACCATTGGCGAGGACGCTTATAGGGAAAGTATAGGAGGGGAAGTGACGGAAAAGGACGAGAATAGATTATAATTTTCCATTGTGATGTTTGTGGGTTTTAAAAAGTAAAGTAGGAGAATATATGATATTTTAAATATATTTATCCTTATTTGTGAGTTTAAAATGAGAGACGGGAATCAAAAATATTTTTATTTTTAAACTACACTATTTCTATATTACTCTTACATATTAATATAATAAATAGAATAATTTATTTTGAAAGATTATTTTAGATAATATAAAATATCTAACTATCCCTTCCTTTCCTATCCCTTCAAATCCTATCACTTTTGGGAGGAAAGTTTTGAACCAAAAATGAATCAACTTTACCTCCAAATCTCTTCTCTTACTCTTTAAAAAAAACTCACAAACATAAAATTTGGACGGATTTTAATTATTTTCCATTGCCCTTTCCTTACCCTAAAAATTTAAAAACATACAAATACAGTATTCATCCCATCCCTTCAAACTCAGCTCACAAACGCAACATTATGAGTCTTATGAATCCACAGCTAGGGTGAAGCCTGAATATTTAAAAAAAAATTCTAAGTCTCTAAAATTTAGATATATTTACTTCAGGCTCCTCCAAGATTTATAAAAAAAAGTATAAATAATATTCTCTAAATATATATATATATATATATATATATATATATATATATATGAAAATACTTACTCTGTTCCAAATATAAAAGTTATTTTTATTTTTTTCACTTCAATTTAAAATAAGAGCAAATTCTTTCATATATCACTCTTCCAATTTTTGTTGTACTAATATCAAATTTTAAGGTTTCTCTTTTACTCTACTTTAGATACTGTAAAGGATTCATATATACTACAATATTAGGAAATCTTATTTTAATTAAATTGTATAAACTTATTTATAAAATTTGAAACTGAAGTTGTGCTTCCGAACTCTACTAAATTTTTCACGAACTCACAGTATTAAGTTTTGGACCCCGCAAAAACAAATTACTAATTTCGTCTATGCCGAGTAGACCTGACAAAATCAACCCAAGTTCACGGGCTAGACTTTGGGTTTCATATTTTCAGTCCATCAAAATCTGGGTTTTTTGCCCCGGCTCGACGATGGCCCGACCCGTTTAGGCCAAGCCCATAAATGTGTCAAAATATAGGCATAAATCAGTCCAGGCCAACGAACCGGGCTAACCCGTTCGTCACGGGCCGAACTAGCCCACTCTTCACGGGCCGAATTTTGAGTTTCACTTTTTCAGTCTATCAAAATCTGAGCGTTTTGACTTGATCCGACGATAGCCTGGCTAGTTTAAAACAGCCCGGCCCGTTTGCCAGAGCTGAGTTGTCTCTAGTCAACTCTCCAATGCCCCCACCCCACTTTTTGTCCCAAAAATAATACCCTCTCAAAAACTGGTTTAGTTTAATTTTTTAAGTCAAACTGACCATTTTAATAATTAAAATTTACAATATTTTCTTTCACATATAGGTGCTAGAACTATAACTATAAGAAACTACATTGAATTTATTATTACTTTCAATTTTCATGTGTTTAAAAATATAAATATTGTGCTTGATTTTTAATTTTAAAATTAATTTTTTAAGGATGGACGGAGTAATAAAAGAAACATAATATGTATAAGAAGTTGAAAAGATAGATAAATAAATAGTTGAGAAATATGTATTTAGTATGAAAAATTTTCTGGCTCGCCAGGGCAATTAGAGGTCTTATATGAATCCACCAATTAGAGCCAAGTCGAGTAATCTCTAGGTGCGCTCTTCAATGCCCCAACCCACTTTTTGTCCAAAATATATTTTAGAAAAGAAAGACAGAAGATGCACAAGTAGTTGAAAAGATGGACAAGTAGTGAAAGAATATGAAAGTATACAGCTTACAAGAGTGAAGAAAGTCGTGACGTCCTGTCCTCCAATAACAACCCTTGGTTGGTTAACAACTTGAGAAGGCCTGAACTCACACCCATTATTCAGTTCCCTATCGTTGTATGTCACCCTGAGGGAAATTGACCTTGTAAAGGGATCCAAAACATCTCCTATTACTCTACCAACAACCAAAGGATCTCTTACCCTACTAGACATTAATTTGGGATGCAAAATAACTCGAGTACTAGAACACTTATAAATTTATATATATGTGCAAGTGTTTACTAGCTATAACTAGTTAGGCTATATATCTACGCTTGTGGTTTTCAATGCAAACTATGCCAATTTATATACCACCTGGGTGTTGGTGGAATCAAACTTTATCTCCGTTTTTTTGGGCTAATAACACTTTACTCCATCGAAATTCCAGTCATTTTACAATTGAGTCCCTAAAGTACAAATTGTCCTGATATAGACGCCCAAATACGATTAAGTAAGCATGATAGACACTAAAAAAAATTCGGTATGTTTTATCGTTGAAAATGTGACATATGCTTGTCATATGACCTCAAATACAGTCAATACAGTGACTGTATTTGACTTGCGTATTGAAATTGTACAAATACAAATATTTATTGTTAAGGGATGACCAATATTAAATTCAAAAACAACAAATCCCATCAATTAACACAAAAAAAAAACTATTAACAAACTATATAATTCAAATAAAAATAATTAATCCTATTAATTAATACAAGTAAAATAATCAGCCCAACTAATTCAATTAAATGTAATAATTAATTAACCCCAATTATAAAAAACTTTAAAAAATCAATAACAAAATGAAAATAAAATCAATAACAACATTAATAATAACAAAAATAAATTTTAAATCAAAATCAAAACAAAACAATATAACAAAGTCATACACATGAATCATAAACAAAACAAATGGAACTATAAAAATTAAATTTAAAATTAAGTAACTCATCTACAACTCAAAATTGAAAACAAAGAAATACCAACCGTTAAATTCAATTACCTAAACCCAAACCGATTTAATCAACCAAATAAAATCCAATATCAAAACTCATTTCTATCTCTGTTTGTTGTTGTTGGTGATTATGTACGTCATGTTGAATTTGTATATGCTTTTGACCCTTTTGTTTTTGTTCTTGGGATTGAGATATATTGGAATGATAATTTGAAAAGGAAATGGAGAGAGAGAGAGAGAGAGAGAGAGAGAGAGAGAGAGAGAGAGAGAGAGAGAGAGAGAGAGGGGCGGAAGATGAAGTGTTGTGTGAGAAGGAGAGAGTGAAATGGGAGGAAGATGAACTGGTAGGTGGGGAGGAATGAGATATGGGGTTGAAGATGAGTGGTGAAGGGGGGGAACTAAACTACTGTTATATATTGTTTAATTAGTTTTTGTTTTGATTTTAATTTATTTTAAAAAAAATTGTTTGATATTAATGTGGGAATTTGGATGATCAAAACACAGATAAGGTCATTTGTATAACACACTCCCAGAATATCAATTTGGGTCTATATCAATAACTTTAATGTACATGAGAGTCGATATCAGGAGAATTTATACTTTAAGGACTTAATTATAAAACGATTCAAAATTCTTTTTTTTTTTTGTCCTATTTTCTTTTGTCCAATAATATTGTACATAATTTCAAACAGTACTATGCTAAAAACTTTTGTATTAGTTTGTTTTTCATTTTTTAAACAGTAAGGTACATAACATGGGTGGCCGCCTTTTTTTTTTCCCTTTTTTTCCCGTGATTGAAGAGCTAGGAATGCAGAGAAGTTGGTCCACAGCATAATATATTGTCATCATTCTACGTCAAGCGGACCCTTTTAGTCTCCTCGTTTTTTTTCTTTCCTTTTAATTTTTTCCCTAATAATAACAGGGCTTAAATACACTCAAATCTTCATTTTTATTTTTCCATTTGGAAACAAATATTTTAATTTTAAAATATTAAAATTTTAATGTCCTTGAATTTCTATAATAAATGGTGATTTAGTATTGTCATGATATATATCGTTAATATTGGCTCCTAATATCTTTATTTTTTTAATTCTCACACACTAATCACATGTTTATAATTTATGTGCTTCTAAAGATATTTTAAATTGAAATTACCATAAACATTGTTGAGGTGTGATTATTTGGGCTCGGATGATTAGGTCAGTCCTAGTCCACGTGGAAGAAGTCTTTCCACGCATGAGTCTGTTTTGGGCAGTTGGAGAATTTTAAAAAACTTAGATTCCTAGTTATATTTAATTTTCAATTCCTAAGGTAACGAGAGATTTTATTCCAATTCAAGATGTGGCGTTTTAAGGAGTTGTGATCACTATAAATATAAGACTACACTATAATTTTCAAGCATCACTTTATTTTTCAGCACTAAAGTTTAATACATTTATTGTTAAACCTTATTCGGCTTGTACTTATTCTCACACCGGAGTTTTTCCCGGCGACCCAGACCGTCAAATTTTTTTGTGTGATTTCGTTTCTGTGCAGAATTGAATGAGCTATTGGTAATTGAGTCGCGTGGACGTATTTTGGCGTTAACAAACATCCTCACTCTAATCAGTTGTTACATTAACTAGTGGCCGGAAGGTTCTACTTATATATAGGGACATTGAAGTTCAATATCTTAAAGTTAAAATATTTAAAATTTAAGTTTTAAAATTAGAAAAACTTAAAGATTTAATATGTATTTTAGCCTAACTAAGGAGTAATAATTGCTATGAAAAAATCAACAAATAAATTAAAGTGAAGAGAAAAAGAAACCTTGTATCATGAAAATAACAGTAGTACTAGTTCATATCAGTAATTATTCTTTTCTTTTTCTTTTTTTTTTGGCTAAATAAATATACTTATTCGATTCTCTCTAAAGGGATAATTTTGATATGTGAACATAAAAGTCCAACTAAAATGAAACAACACTGTAGGTACTTTAATTTTTTGATTTATGAGAATTAAGACATGGAAACACCATTTCTCCCACACGATGGGAAATATTGAAAATGAAAGAAAAAAATTACCCTATTTTCTTGTAAATATGGGTAGAGAAACTATAATCATAAAAAATTGTGTCAAATTTACTACCACCTCTAATTTTCATAGGATTTAAAATATAAATTTAGGAAAAAATTTACGCTATTTTCTTATAAATATAGGAAAAAAAAATATTCTTAATTCTAAATTCTAAAATTTGTTAATTTGGCAGTAAAAAAAAATCACATTATTAAGCCAATTTTTAGTGTGGGTGTAGTTGGTTAGGTATTTTTAGAGAATATAAACTTATATCATTAGACAGGACTATTAATTTACCATTTGGTTAGTTATGATTAATTTTTTGGATCTTGATTTTTGTATAATTATTTGAGCAAATGTCACCACGCCTCTCTTTTTCAGTTCATGCATCTGCAACAAACATTTGTTGGGAAAATGTGGAAATAAGGAGATTAAAAAATCAACAACAAAATAATAATAATAATAAAAATATATAAAATGAAACAAGTACACAAATAAGCTTGAAGTAGAAAAATGGTTTGAAACGCGTAAAATCACTTTCCTAAAAGCAATATTTGCTCCCTCCCTCTCCTTCTTGAGATTGCTATATAATGAATGCAAATAGTCTTTAGTAGATATGACAAGTCTTGAGAAGTTTTGCACTTGGCAAATAGTGAAAAACTTCAAAGTAGGAATAAGAGAGATGAGAATTTGATCTTTTGATTTGAAGTAAAGATAATTTTTGAGAGAATAAGAAGTTTGAACAAAAAATTCCGGCACACATAATAATCTGAAAATTCATATATTTATAATCGAAATCTCAAAAGATATAACTATAGGAATGAACACAATGTTTGGTATATAACTACCAATAATTTTCTTTTAATAACTACCTTTTAATAACTATTTTTTTAAAATATGAAATATCATTTTCTTATTTGAATAATTTATAACAATCCCTTATTTATTCAAATATAAAAATTTCTTCTAAAAATCAAACTATATTTATGAATACAGTAATATATCTTTCGATTTGAATATTAACTTAGTGTAAATGCCGCAAAACAAAATTAAAATCCCAAGTAGTATGAAAGCTTTGAACTTGTTATTCCTTGTGACAATATTGATGACATCACAACACAAAGAATTCTCATATTCCACACAATCACACGCTCAGCTCTCGTAAGGCCATGAGCTGATCCAACATTCATGATTAACTTTTATGAGATAAACTCCAAATCTTAATCGAAGCGGCACCACTTCTAAGTTCATATAGGTGAGGTTCTTTCAGTGTCTTTACCTTATTTTAGACACTTGTTCCACTAACTGAACTTCATTAAGAGATTAAATCTCAACCCTCCAACAATGGCAATCAGTACTTTTATCTCAAGTGGCCATAATAGTTTAAGTACTGAGCATTCACTTTTTAATAACTTGTTGTTACCCTTTGAACCCAAAATAACTCATTTCATAGTGTTAGGTAGGGTTGCCGTTATTGATGAATTAATTTAAGAGTTTTAGCCCCATCCAATTTGAGGTTTTTTTATCACCATATCTCTCGACAGAGGTTTGATGAATTGATCAGACAAATTCCCACTAGATCTTACATATGTGAGCGAAATTATAATCCCATCCTTGATTAATTTCCTCACATAATCATGTCGAAGACTAATATGTCTTGACTTTCCATTGTATATCTCACTATATGCTCGAGCAAAAGTGGCTTGACTATCACAATGAATTGAGACTGAACTTATATTCTTTGAAGTAAACAAAATTTCTAAAAGAAAATCCCTCAGCCACTCAACTTCTTTTCCAGTTTTTGCTAAAGCAACAAATTATGACTCCATAGCTGAGTTTGTTATACAAGTTTGTTTTTTGGATTTTCAAGAAATTGCACCTCCTCCCAAGGTAAACACCCAACCTGTAGTGGATTTACTATCTCCCAAACTCGATATCCAATTAGCGTCGGTATATCCTTCTAATATAGCAGGAAACTTTGAGTATTGTAGGCCTAAATCTTTAGTCCTCTTAAGGTATCCAAGAACTCTCCCAACAGCCTTCCAATGCTCAACACTTGGGTTATTGGTAAATTTGCTGAGTTTACTAACCGCAAATGCTATATCTGATATTGTGCATTGCGTTGCATACATAAGACTTCCAATAGCACTAGCGTACTCTAATTGAGTTACTGCTCTTCCATCATTCTTGATTAACTTGATACTTGGATCAAAAGGAGTACTTCTTTAAATTTTAAGTGAATAAATTTTTTCAGCACTTTCTCAATGTAATCAGATTGACTCGATACATATACCCTACTTATTTCTTGTTACCTTAATACCAAGGATTGTATCCACTTGTCCAAGATCCTTCATCTTAAATGTAGAAGACAAAAACCTCTTCCTTTCTGTAACTCCTTCCATGTGATTGCTTACAATCAACATGTCATCAACATACAAGAATTTTAACACAACATAATTATCACAAGTTATGATATAAACACATTTATCAGCTACATTATGTTTAAAACCATATGATAAAACTATTTTATCAAATTTCTCATGCCATTGTTTAGGTGCTTGTTTTAAACCATATAAAGACTTGACTAATTTATAAACTTTATGTTCATTTCCAGGTAGGACAAACCCTTCAGGTTGTTCCATATAGACCTCCTCATCGAGATCTCCATTGAGAAATGTCGTTTTGACATCCATTTGATGAACATATAAGTTATAAATTGAAGCTAATGCAAACATTATTCGGACTGAAGTTATTCTTGCTACTGGTGCATATGTGTAAAAATAGTTAAAACCTTATTTTTGCTGAAAGCCTTTGGCCATTAACCTAGCCTTGTAGGTGTGCAAAGTACCATCGGTATGATACTTTCTACGAAACACCCACTTACAACCAATAGATTTAGAACTAGAAGGAAAAACAACAAGCTCCCAAGTGTGGTTTGACATTATGGAATCCATTTCATCTCTAATAGCATCCATTCAAAAAGTTGCGTCTCTAGAAGTTATAGCCTCTTTAAATGTCTTTGGGGCATCTTCCACTTGAAGAACTATTGGGATCGTTCTCACAACTTCATCTCTATTACCTTCTACAAGGTAAAAAGAAATACGTTGAGAGTCAATCTCATTCTGTCCCAAAGATTTTTCTTTTTGTACCCTTTTGCTTTTCCTTTGTTCATTTGATTGCTGACCAATCATTTGTGAACTAGGTTGCTCAACAATCTCTTGAGATGGTTCTCCTAGTGCTTCACCACTAGGTGGGTTTTGAAACCTATTACCTTTAGTTAATAAGTGTTCAAAGAATTCAACATCTCTGGATTCAATAATGACATTTGCCTCTAAATTTAAGAGCCGATATGCTTTACTATGCGATGTATAGCCTACAAAAGCACATTTGATCCCTCTAGAGCCCAACTTGGTTCTCTTTGGATCATTGTTTTTGCAATATACAAGACACCCCCACACTTTAAAATATCCTATGTTGGGTTTTCGTTCGTTCCATAACTCATATGGAGACATATGATTCCTTTTCATAGGAATCCTATTCAGTATATGACAAGCAGCAAGTAAAGCTTCACCCTACAAATTAAAAGGTAATTCAACATGTAATAACATAGCATTAACGATTTCCAAATAAGTTCTATTATATCTTTCAGATAATCCATTTTGTACTGGTGTTCGTGGAGCTGTACATTCTTGAATTATGCCATTTTCTTCACAAAATGCATTAAATTCATTAGAAAAGTATTCACCTCCGCTATCACCTCTAAGTATTTTAATTTTCTTTCCTAATTGATTCTCAACTTATGCTTTATAGTTCTTAAACACACTAAATGCCTCATTTTTATGTTTTAACAAATATACATAAGTATATCTAGACTATCATCAATAAGTGTTATAAAATACCTATCGCCACTTCTAGTTAGCATGACATTTAATTCACAAATGTCAGAATGTACTAATTCTAATAAACTAGTGTTTCTTTCAACACTTTCAAATGGCTTCTTAATCATCTTGGATTTAACACATAACTCATATTTCTTAAAGTTATTTACATTGCAAGATATCAAACCATTTCTAATCATTATTTTCATAGTACTGAAGCCTACCTGTCCAAGTCTATTATGCCATAAAGAAATTGAGTCAACCATATAAACATAATCATTATTCTTATTATTAATAGAATCATGGGATGCAATTGAGAGTTTGACCATTCCATCACAAGAATAGCCTTTTCCAACAAAATTGTCATTTAGGGACAAGATTAACTTTCCCGATTGGAATACAAATTTAATACCCGGTTTACCCAAAATATCCCCACTAACAAGTTTCTATTCATATCTGGAACATAGAGGACATTGGTGAGAGTCACTTTCTTGCTTGAAGTGAAGAAATGTTCCACATTGCCTTTGCCTATCACTTTAGACCTCTTCTCATTTCCCATTTGAATTTCTTGTCCATCATCAATATGCTTATAGGTCTTAAAAAGGGATTTATCATAACACACATGGATAGTTGCACATGTGTCATACCACCAACCGGTTACTTTTCCTTGAATAGCATTGATTTCACTGACAGTAGCAACAATATCATCAGTCTCCTTCAAGGAATTAATCTCTGCTGTTTGGGTCTTCTTAAATATGCATTATCTTGCACAGTGGCCTGGTTTGCCACACACAAAGCATCCTCCATTCTTAGACTTCTTGAATTTTCCTTGATCCTTTTTAGGTCCTAAAAAATTCTCTTTGTCATTTTTTCTTTTATTAGAATTGTTGGAGAGCTTATTCATGGCATTGGCCTTATTATTGCCATCATAAGAATTTTCATTCTCATCTCTCACCCTCGTTTCCTCTTCGATTCGAAGATGTTTTTGAATATCTTCCAAAGTGCACTCCTTGGAATCATGGAGAATCTTTTTCCTATAACCTTTCCAAGATGGAGGCAATTTCGCCACTATTGCTCCTACTTGAAATGATTCAGGAAGTTCAATCTCCGTTGCTCTCAGTTGATTCACAATGACTTACAACTCATGTACTTGCACTAAAATCGGCAAGTTATCAACAAATTTTATTTTAAAATATTTTGTTATAAGAAATTTTTTCGTACCTTCTTTTTCGGCCTTATATTTAAACTCTAAAGCTTTCCAAATTTTTGCGGCAAAAGTTTCCACCGTGCAGAGATCATACAGGTGATCTGAAAGTGAATTAAGAATATTTCCACAACACGTGACTTCATCTTCCTGTCTCTTTTTCCTTTGTGCTTTCAATTCGGTTGAGTCATCATTTTTTGATGGAGGAATAGGAGGAAGGTTTGGGTCAAGAACATAGAAGATTTTCAAGGCGGTAAGCATGAAAATCAACTTATCCGTCCATCTTGTGAAGTTGGTTCCCTCAAAATGATCAAGGCGAACAAAATCTTAGTTCATGAGTTTGATGGTGTTTGAGGATTCCATGGTGTTTGATTGGTGTTTTAAATAGCAAGAAAATTTATTGCTTTTAGATTGTTGGGAAAATGTGGAAATAAGGAGATAAAAGAATCAAGAACAAAATAATAATAATAATAAAAATATATAAAATGAAACAAGAACACAAATAAACTTGAAGTAGAAAAATGGCTTGAAACGCGTAAAATCGCTTTCCTAAAAGCAATATTTGCTCCCTCTACTTCTTGAGATTGCTATAGGATGAATGCAAATAACCTTAGTGGATATGACAAGCCTTGCAAAGTTTTGCACTTAGTAAATAGTGAAAAACTTCAAAGTAGGAATATGAAAGATGAGAATTTGATCTTTTAATTTGAAGTAAAGATAATTTTTGAGAGAATAAGAAGTTTGGACAAAAAATTCCAGCACACATAATAATTTGAAAATTCATATATTTATAATAGAAATCTCAAAAGATATAACTATAGAAATGAACACAATGTTTAGTATATAACTACCAATAACTTACTTTTAATAACTACCTTTTAAAAACTATTTTTTTAAAATAGGAAATATCATTTTCTTCTTTGCATAATTTATAACAACATTGTGCAATTATTTTCAACTAGGGTTCCCTAAAGGGTAAATAGAAGAGATATGAGTAGCTTATCTTGATCTTACGAGCAACGACCAAGACATTGTAACGGAATTGAACGATTCATTACACATCAATTCATCATTAATGCAGCACACACCTGTGTAAATTAACACAACAAGAATGTTGGATCACCTCTTTACGTAAAAGATTAACCTATTAGCTAGGTTAAAGTTTCACTATACTTATTAACTTATTTACATTTTTTAATCTATCCGATGTGGAGTTCATGTGAAATATCACAACAATCTACACCTTTTACTTGAATACCCTTCATAAGTATCATATTAGAGTAGTCACCATTGAGCACACTTTCTTTAAGTCCTTCAAGAGCCCTGTTAGAGTACTTTTATACTACTCCACCACGCTGGAGGCAAACGTCTGAGTACAACCTAATTCCTTGTGAACATTTTATTGGGTTTGTACTAAATCGTGACGCAATTAAATTGCAAAAATTAGTGGAAGCATGGTATATCAAAGTTTAAAATTTCTACAAAACCATTGCCTGGATCATCCTTTATGCACAGTCATTAATTAAAACGAATAAGAAGGAGATCGATTAGATTCATACCATTGTAGAACTAAGCTTCCACAGGTACGAGTTCAACTCCTTGTTCTTCGTGATCTCCTTGAATTTCTGAGATTGATTCCTTCTTTTGATCAACGTTAGCCACCCAAGTGTTTGGCCTCTAGAGGTGATCCACCAAGGAAGAGAAATTATTCAATAAGGAGGGTGGTTGGCTAAACCCTAGTTTTCTATCCTCTATAGAAAGGGAGTACTCTCCAACAATTGAAATTGCATCAACTGATATATAACATAAGACTCCTCTTATATAGATATTGGTCAACCCTTTTAATTCTATTAGAAATTGGTTTTTATTTAATTAATTAAACTCCTTTAATTAATTAGGTTTTCCAATCATATTGGGATTAATTAAACTCCTTTAATTAATTTGCCTCCTAATCTCATTAGAAATAAATGAGAGTACTAATATTAAATTAATTTATAAACTCCTTTAGAAATTAAAATAATAATAATTATAATAATATTAATAAGTCTCCTCTTATTAATTTATATTTAATATTTTCAAAATATTAAATAATAAACATTAAGCTATTTAATTTATTCTATCATCATAGATTAAATTAATTATACTTAATGCATTATTACGATTATGCCATTACCTTCTTGAATAATTATTCTTCCTATTATGGTGTGACCCTTTAGGTTCTCCATATTAAACCGGTTGTGAATAAATCAATTAGAACAATTCTAATCTTATTTAAATAAATAAATTAAACTAATAATCTATTTAAATAAATAATATTTATTCTACAATAGGGATAAGCCTCTCTAGCGATCAACGACTTTTCAGATAATATAGATTTCAACATTAATCATAAAAGAACATGTGAGTAAATAGTTACTGTACAATTCAATCCTTCCACCATACAATGTCCCAATTAAATATAAGACATGAAATTACTGTCAAGTCTTATTTTATTTAATTATATATATTTTGATTAGAAAATGCACAACTCCAAATAATGCAAATTAGAAACTCGTTTCTAATTTTATTCTGTCTTGGCCAAGGTCTACTGGGTTGTCATTTAACGAATCACATAGGACATATCTCTTCTTTTACTAGAAGTGGTAGATTCTTTATTGATCATTTATTATCTCCATATGTAACTCATTATACCCAAGCATACCATTTGATATACCCTAAGGGTCTTAAGGAATAAGTCAAAGTATAATTCATTACACACAAGATTCTATGATGATCTCAAGTCTAAGGATCACTTGTATTACTATCACATTAGGAATTTCTATTGACAGGCAAGTAAAATTCCATTAGGTATTCCATAGCGAGTCACGATCAGTGAACTTATTCTGCAATAAGCACCTACATACTTGCTTTAGTGTCTCCACACAAATGATCATGGAATCAATCATCCTCATCCAATGAGCAAGCAACATATGTATCAATCTATCTGGATTTACTAATCCCCTTTTTAGTAATCCAACGATTGGGAACTATTTTAGTCTTAAGCTTTCTAAGAATTTAGATCTCATTAGCATGACCAACATCATGATTCTAAAAGCATTGCTTAAAACTATGGGTTATTTACATATTATAAAAAACAACATCATATAGATAATTAAATGCCTTTAATAAATGAATACTTTTATTAATAAATAAATAAGATCGTTTTCAAAGTATATACTTTATCATCATACATGATTGGCTTATATGCATACTACTTTTAATCTCCCACTTGCACTAAAGCTAATCGCCATGGTATCTCATACCTATCTTCTTTAAGTGACGATCAAACTACTGTTGTGTTAAAGCTTTAGTAAATGGATCTTCAATGTTGTCTGGAGAGTCTACACGCTCCAAGGTGACGTCTTTCCTTTCAATGATCTCCCTGATTAAGTGAAATCGCCACAATATGTGTTTGGATTTCTAATGAGACCTGGGTTCCTTAGCCTGTACAACCGCTCCGGTGTTGTCACAGTATAAGGGGACTGCTCTTCCAATGCTAGGAACCACACCAAGTTCTGTTATGAACTTCTTCATCCAAATAGCTTCCTTTGTAGCTTCACTTGCAGCTATGGACTCTACCTCTGTCACTGAATCAGCAACTTTTTGCTTCTTGGAACTCTTCCAACTCATTGCGCCTCTGTTTAAGGTAAATACATACCCCAAAATAGATTTACTGTCATCTTGGTCCGTTTGAAAACTTGAGTCCGTGAAGCCCTCGAGTTTTAATTCAGACCCACCGTAGACAAGAAATACATCCTTAGTCCTTCGTAAGTACTTTAGGATATTTTTCACTACCTTCCAGTGCTCTTCTCCTGGATTTGACTGATATCTTCTCGTTACACTAAGTGCATGAGCGACATCCGATCTTGTACAAATTATACCTTACATGATATATCCTATTACTGAAGCATAAGGAATCTTACTCATACGGTCTCTCTGCTCAGGTGTCTTTGGGGCTGTTTCTTGGAGAGATGTATTCCATGGCTCATCGGAATGAGACCTCTTTTGAAATCTTCCATGCTAAACCTCTTTAGCATCGTATCAATGTACGTTCCTTGGGATAAGCCAAGCATCCTTTTAGATCTATGTTTATAGATCTTTATCCCCAAAATATAGGATAGTTCTCCCAAGTCCTTCATGGAGAAGTATTTAGATAACCAGATTTTAATCGACTGTAGCATAGGAATGTCATTCGCTATCAGTAATATATCATCGACATATAATACAAGGAATGAAACAGCGCTCCCACTAACCTTCTTGTACACACATGGTTCATCCTCGTTTTTGATAAAATCAAACTCTTTGACTGTCTCATCAAAACGAATGTTCCATCTACGACAAGCTTGCTTCAATCCATAAATGGATCGTTGCAGCTTACAGACTTGATTTGTTCCAATCTTTGAAATAAATCTCTCTGGCTGTGTCATATACACATCATCCTCAAGTTTTCCATAGAGGAAGGCCGTTTTCACGTCCATTTGCCAGATTTTATAGTCGTAATAAGCTGCAATAGCAAGAAAAATCCGAATGCATTGCTATCGGTGAGAAGGTTTCATTATAGTCAACTCCTTGTCTTTATTTGAAACCTTTTACAACCTAGTCAGGCCTTATAGGTCTCTACCTTGCCGTCCGCTTCAATCTTTCTTTTAAAAACCCATTTACACCCAATAGGCTTAATGCCTTCAGGTGGTGAAACCAAAGTCCATACTTGGTTCTCATCCATGGAGTCCATCTTAGATTTTATGGCTTCAAGCCATTTCCCTGAATCTTTATTACTCATAGCCTGTTCTTAATTCAATGGATCATCATCATCCATGATGCGTACCTCATCGTCATCCTCTATAACGAATCCATACCTATTAGGTATCTTCGGTACTCTTCCAGATTTATGAATAGGGGTGGTACAGTAGGTTCATCCACTTGGTCAGGTACCTGACTTTGATCCGTAGTAATTTGTGGCTCTTGAACTTCTTCAAGATATATCTTACTCTCACTGACCCCTTCATGGATAAATTCCTTTTCCAAAACGGCAGCATGTTTCGCAACAAACACCTTTTGATCAGTTGGATGATAGAAATGATACCCTAAAGTTTCTTTAGGGTATCCCATAAATCTACACTTGTCAGATTTAGTCTGTAGCTTATCATTTTCAAATTTTTTGACATAAGCTGGACAACCCCAAGTCTTAACATGCTTAAGATTTGGTTTTCTCCCATTCCATATCTCATGTGGAGTCTTTGGGACAGATTTGGCAAGCACCTTGTTAAGTAGGTATATAGCCATTTCTAGGGCATAACCCCAGAAGGAAATTGGAAGATCGATAAAACTCATCATGGAACGAAACATGTCCAAAATATTCGATTTCCCTTTTCAGATACTCCATTTAACTGTGGTGTACCTGGTGGAGTCCTATTGTGAGATTATACCATTATCTTTGAGACAATTGAGAAATTCACCGCTTAAGTATTCTCCACCTCGATCTGATCAAAGAATCTTAATACTCTTGCCCGTTTGTTTCTCTACTTCACTTCTGAACTCTTTGAACTTTTTAAATGATTCAGATTTTTATTTCATTAAATACACATATTCAAATCTTGAGTGATCATCAGTGAAAGTAATAAAATAAGAATACCCTCCCCGTGCATTCGTTGTCATAGGTCGACAAACGTCTATGTGAACTAACGCTAAAAACTCTATAACTCTTTCTCCTTTTTCGCTAAAAGGAGATTTAGTTATTTTACCCATGAAATAAGATTCACAAGTTGGATATGATTCATAATCAGATAGCTCTAAGATCCCATCCTTATGCAACTTGGATAATCTTATTTCGTTGATATGACCGAGTCTAAAGTGCCACATATAGGTATAACTAACATCATCTCTTTTTCTTTTTTTAGTTTGTTCAATTTGAAATATATTTTCATGCAAGTCAAGCATGTAAAGTCCATTTCGCAAATTATTAACACCATATAAAACATTGTTATTATAAATAGAACTGTTGTTCTTTATTATAATGTCAAATCCTTCCATATCTAATACAAAAACAGAGATAATGTTTCTAATGATATTCAGAATAAAATAATAATAATTTAAATAAATAGACTTGCCCGTAAGCAGTGATAAATAGTAAGTGCCTACAGCTAATGCAGCAACCTTTGCTCCATTTCTCACTCGTAGGATAACCTCATCCTTGTTCAGCTTTCTACTTCTGACCAGTCATTGCACAGTATTACATATGTGAGAACCACAGCCGGTATCCAATACCCAAATAGAATTTTGACTTTCAGAAAAAATTAATTTCAATCATGAACAAATTTTGATTGGAAGTCGAAGCTTCTCCAAGCTTCTTCTCTGCTAGAAAATTTTAGCAGTTCCTCTTCCAATGACCACACTCGTTGCAATGGAATCACATTCCTTTGCTAGCTGGATCAGGTTTCTTTTGATCCTTCACTTTCGCCTTGCCCTTAGCCTTCTTAGATTTTTTCTTTTCAGAAGATACCTTGGGCCTCTTCCTTTTCTTGGAAGAATCATCCACCATTAAGACATGGTTCTTCTTGGATGGGAAGTGACCTGCAATTTTCAACATGTTAAGTAATTCAGGCAAGCTGACATCTAACTTATTCTTGTGGAAATTTACAACGAACTGCGAGAAGGTCTCAGGGAGTGACTGCAAGACCAAGTCTTGACTCAACTCTCCATCCATGACGAATCCAAGCTGTCCAAGGCGTTCAATCAGATTGATCACCCTTAGGACATGAGTCTCAACGGCAGTGCCCTCGGACATTCAAGATCGAAAGAGCTCCTTAGATATCTCATATCTAGTAGTCATACTTTGTTCACCATATAACAACTTGAGGTGAAACAACATAGTAGGAGCATCCATGTTTTCATGCTGACGCTGAAGCTCGTTATTCATGGATGCAAGCATGATGCATTGAGCCACAGATGCATCATCTTGCCACTATACAATGGTGGCAATCTTTTCCTCAAAGGCTGATTCTGGAACGGTTCTAGGGACAGGCGAATTTAGGACATAAGAAATCTTTTCAGTAGTGAGAACTATTCTTAGATTCCTTAACCAGTCCATGTAATTCGGTCCGGTCAGTTTGTTAGCATCAAGTATGCTACGCAGTGAAATTAGTGATTTCAACATTTTTAAATTTCTGCATGTGAAAAGACAATATTTTAGCAAACATTCATTTAATTAATTTTATATACCAAAATAAATTAGGTCTTATTTTAAATTGGTATCTCCCACTATTTTCTTCAAACTATATTACCCTCACTTATATAGTTCGGCAACATCTAATTAAAGATTTGCTAGTGAAAATAAGGATTATATTTCAAATATATATAGCCTTGTGGATAGCACAACAAACCAAATATAAATAAATAGGTAGACAACTCTTTGGCAATTACATCAACATATAACTCCTTTTTATTTTGCCTCTTAGATCATAATGGTCAAGTGTGTGCACATCCGAACTAAAATGATTTAAGTTAAGTCCAACCTAGCACTTTCATATATTCAAAAAAGAAAAATATTGTCCTTGTAAATAGCACAACAAAATAATATTGTTCAATTTTTATTATAAGCATAAAATGTGATTAAATTAATATCTTAAATACTTAATACTTGCCTTGTGGATAGCACAACAAACTCATATTAAATATTTAATACTCAATTAATTTATCATGCTAGAAGGTGACGTTCGATATTCCAAATATCATTGAACACTTTAAACTTAATATGATTTCTTTGAAGAGTTTGTTATTATTTGTTTCATCTTGTTTAGCGCGCATGCACATATATATATAAAATACGCGTCATTTTATTAAACATGTGAAGCATGTTTGCATAAAATATAATATATATAGTACTAGCATGCACATATAGAATACTATATTCTACCTGGATTGATTATGGATTTTTATTCTAGTTTGGTTCACTAGAGCCACCAAGTGAATCAAAAGGTCAAACTTAGGAGTGCAAAAATTTAAATTTAAAAGTAACTATTACATGTAAACCCGGGCTCCATTACAAACGGGTCTTCACGCGCTCCTTGCTCCTTGGTCTCCAATTCTTCAAGATAATTCTAACTATTTTTATTACATAAACTATTTAATTTAAATAGAAACCTTAATCAGCAGTCAATGGGAAGTACATAGGAGGGAGATAGAATTTTATATTAAGAAAAAATCAGAGAAGACGAGGTACGCAGACCCCATTTAATAAAACTTATTCATTCAAGCATTCAACTAAAATAAAATTCAATCACATTGGTCAATAGTGCATAATCAACCCCATTTATTTTCATATATATCATCATATGCATCAATAAATAAACATTTAATGCATACACTGATATTGATTTAATGGGCAAACTTAGTCAATTTTGGAAACCAATTTCAACTCTAATTAGCTATCATTAAAGTCTATTCCAACTCTAATTAGTTAGCATGAAATCCAATTCTAATTAAAATAAACAACTTTATTTTAATCAAATTCCAAATCTAAGAAACTCCTTTAGTAATCTGGAATTACAGAAAATATTTAATTTTAATTTTTAATTAAAATAAACCTTTTATCTAAAAAAAAAACTAAATTTTTTTTCTGCAAGGGTGGCGCTGCAGCGCTGTCATTAAACTAGCAAGCGGTGCTGCAGCGCCACATCATCATTACGCTGGACACGGAGCTGGCACTGCAGCTCTGCTAATGAACTAGCATGCAGCGCTGCCACGCCACGTCAATCACCATCCGAGACCCGGACCCGGCGCTGCAACACTGCGAATGACCTAGCATCCGGCGCTGCAGCGCCACGTCACCACCAGGAAGCTGGACTCGGCGTCGCGGCGCTGCTGCAAGGCTTGAAGCCGGCGCTGCAGTGCCGCTGGGCATAATCTGATTTTTTGGTTCGCGAATTGAGCAGTTTTTCTCCAAAAACTAAATTCCTAGCTAACTATTATGCCCAATTAAATTGTTTAATACATATGTCAGTATATTTATTAAATAAACATAATTAATAACTTGCATAAAGGTTTGGCATTGATGCCACTGTTGGTTTTGTACGAAATCGTGGCGCAATCAAATTACAAAAATTAGCGGCAGCATGGTATATCAAAGTTTAAAATTTCTACAAAACCATTATCTGGATCATCCTTTATGCACAGTTATTAATTAAAACAAATAAGAAGGAGATCGATTAGATTCATACCCTTGTAGAGCTAAGCTTCCACAGGTACGAGTTCAACTCTTTGTTCTTCGCGATCTCCTTGAATTTTCAGGATTGATTCCATCCTTTGATCAACGTTAGTCACCCAAGTGTTTGGCCTCTAGAGGTGATCCACCGAGGAAGAGGAATTATTCAATAAGGAGGGTGGTTGGCTAAACCCTAGTTTTCTATCCTCTATAGAAAGGGAGTACTCTCCAACAATTGAAATTGCATCAACTGATATCTAACATAAGACTCCTCTTATATAGATATTGATCAACCGTTCTAATCCTATTAGAAATTGGTTTTCATTTAATTAATTAAACACCTTTAATTAATTAGGCTTTCCAATCATATTGGGATTAATTAAACTCCTTTAATTAATTTGCCTCCTAATCTCATTAGGAATAAATGAGAGTACTAATATTAAATTAATTTATAAACTCCTTTAGAAATTAAAATAATAATAATTGTAATAATATTAATAAGTCTCCTCTTATTAATTTATATTTAATATTTTCAAAATATTAAATAATAAACATTAAGCTATATAATTTATTCTATCACCATAGATTAAATTAATTACACTTAATACATTATTACGATTATGCCATTACTTTCTTAAATAAATATTCTTTCTTTTATGGTGTGACCCTTTAGGTTCTCCATATTAAACCGGTTGTGAATAAATCAATTAGAACATTTCTAATCTTATTTAAATAAATAAATTAAACTAATAATCTATTTAAATAGGTAATATTTATTCTACAATAGGGATAAGCCTCCCTAGCGATCAATGACTTTCCAGATAATATAGATTTCAACATTAATCATAAAAGAACATGTGAGTAAATAGTTACTGTACAATTCAATCCTTCCACCATACAATGTCCCAATTAAATATAAGACATGAAATTACTGTCAAGTCTTATTTTATTTAATTATATGTATTTCGATTAGACAATGCACAACTCCAAATAATGCAAATTAGAAACTCGTTTCTAATTTCATTCTGCCTTGGCCAAGTACTACTGGGTTGTCATTTAACGAATCACAACCCATTTAACGAATCACATAGGACATATCTCTTCTTTTACTATAAGTGATAGATTCTTTATTGATCAGTCATTATCTCCATATGTAACTCTATATACCCAGCATACCCTTTGATATACTCTAAGGGTCTTATGGAATAAGTCAAAATATAATTCATTTCACACAAGATACTATGATGATCTCAAGTCCAAGGATCACTTGTACTACTATCACATTAGGAATTTTTATTGACAGGCAAGTAAAACTCCATTAGATATTCTATAGCGAGTCGCGTTTAGTGAACTTATTCTCCAATAAGCACTTACATACTTGCTTTAGTGTCTCCACACAAATGATTATAAGATCAATCATTCTCATCCAATGAGCAAGTAGAATATGTACCAATCTATCCGGTTTTACTAATCTTTTTTTTAGTAATCCAACGATTGGAAACTATTTTAGTTTTAAGCTTTCTAAGAATTTAGATCTCATTAGCATGATCAACATCATGATTCTTAAAGCATTGCTTAAAACTATGGATTATTTACATATTATAAAATAATAGCATAATGTAGATAATTAAATGTCTTTAAAAAATGAATATTTTAATTAAAAAATAAATAAGATCGTTTCTAAAGTATATGTTTTATCATACATGATTGGCTTGTATACATACTACTGTCACATTTCACCCTGAACAACTTTTCTAGAGTCATCACGAACCCGTTCCATATATTCAACTCAAATCGTATTTCACCACGTAGTGGCAGTATGCGATCCTTCGTGCTCCACCTGACTCAACTATATTTACTCTACTGCATGGACTGGGTAACACGCGGCATGTGTAAGACCCTAACTTTTTATGAATAAGATTTAATTTCCTCTATATATTATTTTAAATAGTAAGGTATGAATTTGATAAATGTGATAGTTATGGGTAATATGTGCAAATTTTACAAAGTAAGCAAGTTGTCATAAAATATTCGGGGAATATTTATTTTGTCGGATAATATTCATTTTGTCGAGGAATATTCGTACGACGGCGCAATCATTGGTGAGCCCATAATAGAATAAATGTCGGATGAAGAAAATGACAAAATTAAGTTTTCTAAAAATTAACGGCGGAACTTTTACCGTTAACTTTTGAAATACATGGTGATAAAAATACAGTAATACGCGTTGTTGCACAATAGCATACGGTATTGCACAGTATCTCTGATTATTGATGATTACGTAAAAAGTCATTCAATATTTCATTCAAGAATTGCTACATTGATAATTGCATAATATTTTATATTATCAAATCAAAAATTGTTACAACACAGTAACTCATATTATTTAAATGATATTATTAGATAGCATTATTGGCAATGTCTAGAAAGTTCTGTCAATGAAAGAGGTTAGATTATATAATTGCGCGCCAATAAGGATAATTCCTTATCGGAAAATCCCATCTTTCCTAGGAACGATCTGGTTGTCAATATTGTGAGCTTATAATATTAATTGTGAATAATTATTATGTGGTGAATATTTGTCCAATTTTTGTTACGAATGAAAGAATTTTAGAAAGAGATATTTGTTGAAAGTTTGACACATTTTTCTATGGAATTATAATTATCTTCTCTGATAAAATATTCATTCAAATATATTATTATAATATTATATTAACTTTATCAGATTGTTTAATTTTTTTTAAAACTTCCCGTGCACTTATCTTTTTCCTAATGGGAAGAATACTTCCTGCGAAATCCTTTTATTTCTAAATGTGTGGGCCCTCAACCAATAAAAAAGAAAGAAAGAAAGAAAGGAAGTTAGGAGAGAGAAAAAATTAGGCAGAGAAGGAAAGAAAAAAAAGGACGGTTAGGCAGAGAAAAGTTAGGCATGAAAATTTATTTTTTCTTCCGTATTGTACTATAAAAAGGACGGTTATCCTTCATCCAAAACACACCAGAAAACACAAGTGTTCCTACTGCAATATTGTGAGTATTTCTTTTGAGTATAAGAATACTTTGAGTGTAGCTTCTAGTACAAGATTTTCTTAGAATTATATCCGGTATACCAGTCAAATCTAGTTTTCTACTAAGGTAAAGGATGTTATTTTCTTTCAATATTCGAAAAGGATATTATTTTCTTTCATACTCTATATTATGAAATAACATATGAAAGTAATATTATTTCATTTCATATTCTTAAATTTAAACTTACTATGGTAAGTATTGCTTCTATAATTCCTGAAATGATTAGAAATTCTTTGAGTTTTACGCTTCATCTAATATCATTTCACCTGAATATTGGTTTAAACAATTTTATCAAATTTTAATATTTTCATGTCGGGGTACTATTCATACGGTACTATTCACAGGGTACTATTCACAGAGTACTATTCACGATAAAAATAATTTTTTTTCTGTCTAGATTTTTTTTATATATGAATATCATTCTTGAATTTTGCTCCACAATTGATTATTAGGTTGAAAATTTGAACATTCTTGAACTTGGATAAATTAAATTATAAATCTCTAATATTTGTCCTTGATCTCACTTGATTCGTTCTTTATATCATTTTTCATCATCCTCAGTCTTAAATTGTGGTGAAAGTTATCTTTGGCCCGTAGTGCAAAGATGAACTGTTGATTGATGAATATCTTTGGCCTGTAGTGCAAAGATGAACTGTTGATTGATAAATATCTTTGGCCCGTAGTGCAAAGATTGACAGGTGTTTGGCATGATCATGACCACTGGTGATACAAATGAATATCTTTGGCCCGTAGTGCAAAGATAAATTATTGATTTAATATATTTATTGATTGATATTACAGGGATAGAATATTGATGATGGACTTTTAAATCATAGAAGATAGTAGACATCATTCTCTACTTGACTCTTCTAATGGATTGCTATTTTCGCTGCAATTGTTGATCTAAAACTTATTGTCCATTATATTTTATCTAATATGTTATTGTTAAAGGCTAAAGATAATTTATTCTTCATTATCTTGGTCATAATATTCTTTAATGAGCTAGTTGAGCTCACCATTTTCTTTGATTGTTCTTTTCAGGAAATGAGAATATAGTTGGGACTAGCCGGGGGATAGAGTGATGGTCCGAGATAGTGCTATAGTATTCCTCACTATTTTGTAAAATAGTGTGATAATAATTTTAATGAGGACTGAATTTGAGCATTTATATTTTCGTATTATATACTACATAATATCTGTATTGAAGCTCACAGTTTGTGTGGTCGTATTTTGCACGATAGTTTAATATAAAAATATTTGTATTTGGATTCTATACCATGTATTTGGCGACTCAGAATGGGTTTTGTGGACCTATTTTTGGGGCGTCACAATTGGTATCAGAGCTTAGGGATATGATCTCTGGCGGAGATCTGGGATTAGAACTAGGAGGGGAGAGACGAGTAAAAACCTTTGCTAGTGTGTCCTACCTAAGCTTATTTGTTATTTAATTGGTCGGTCATAATAGATGGATAATATGTGATATGTCAATTTCTTTAATTAACCCTTGTTTTATGGCAGTATTTGAGAATAACATCTAAAAATCGGGAGATAAACAATGGAGTATATGAGAGCATTGAGACACCGACAATCAATAACCAGGATAATGTGCCTCTAGAAGGCAATAATACTCTTGTAAACAACACCACCGACCAAATGATGAACAATGGGGTGTTTAGGAGCTTTCTACAATTAATGCAAAACTAGACGAGAGAGACTCCTGTTCAAAATACAGGTGGGAATAATGGTAACTCGCGGCTTGTCACTGCTACGCAATTCAAGGAGTTGGGACCGCCGTAGTTTTTGGGAATGGCAGAGCTACTCAAGGCAAAAGCTTAGATTAAGAAGATCACCAAAATATTTGATGTTCTGGGATGCACAGAGGAGCAAAAGGTTCTATTTTCCACCTTTATGTTCCGTGGAGAGGCAGATTACTGGTAGAAATATGTGAAGAGTACTAATCTTTCCACACTTAAGATGTCTTGGGAAAAGTTTCAGGAATTGTTCAACAATAAGTACTTTCCAGAAAGTATTCGTTATATGAAGGAGGTGGAATTCATCAAATTGGAACATAACAATATGACTGTATCACAACACGAGGCCAAATTTGAGGAATTATCCCGGTTTGCATCCCATTTGGTGGATAATGAGTAACGAATGACATGAATATTTTTGAGAGGTTTGAAACCTGAAATTTGTCAATACCTCGTTTCTCATAAACTTTGTTTGTATTCAGCTGTTGTGAATGGGGCTCAATTATTGGAGAGAGATAATGAGATTGTTCAAACAAAGGACAACAAGCATAGTTGTACCGGTGGCAACAGTCATCGGAGCAATGATAACCAGCTTGGAGGAAATTATCATGCCAGAAATGGTAACCACTTCTGTGGTAATCATGGTCAAGATAATAGAAGAAGTGATTCAGGTGGAAATTTCAAAAAAATAAGATTCAACAATGACGACAGAAAGACATCGGCAGCAACACAAGCACCAGCAACCGTTTCTAGGGGAAGGGAACGACAACCGTTACAAATACGGACAAGAGGGACACATCAGTCCAAACTGCCCACAACAATCCAAGGTATGCTATAACTGCTAAAAGGAATGTCACATAGCTCGAGTGTGCCCTATAGCGAAGTCAAGTCCAGCTGGGATGGTGACAAGAAAGGCTGTCCCAGACAAGTCAAAGTTGGTGGCTCAGGGGAGAGCTTTTGTCTTGACTACCCAAAAAGTGAGAAACCCGAACGAAGTTATCACGGATAAGCTAATCATAAACTCTTGCGAAGTCTATACCTTATTAGATACCAATTCTACCCATTCTTTTATTTTACCTACTTGTGCTCAACGTTTGAACTTGACCATTGAGAAATTAGACTTTGACTTATCTATTGAAACTCCTTTGGGAGAAACCTTCGTTACATCCACAGTTTACAAATCTTGTTTGATTTAAATTGGCACCCTCACATTACCTGTTGATCTCATCTCTTTTAAAATACTTGCATTTGATGTGATTTTAGGAATCGACTGGTTAACCACTCATCATGCTAAAATTGATTATTTTTGTAAGGTTGTTAGCTTTCATATTCCTAACCAACCTGTTATGCGAATTCAAACAACTAAACCACTAAAATCAATCACTGTCATTTCAAGTCATAAAGCTATTCATTTATTGAAAAACGGATGTCAAGCTTTCTTAGCCCATGTCATCGATTTAAACAAGAATACTTCAGATTTGAATGATATTTCTATTGTTAATAAATTCCCTGATGTATTTCCCGAAGAACTTCCTGGCCTACCCCCATAACGTGAAGTTAAATTTTTTATTAACCTTAAACCCGGTACAAAACCCATTTTAAAAATCTCATATCGAATGGCTCCTATTGAAATTCAGGAGTTAAAGGTCCAACTACAGGAGTTGTTAGACATCGGCTTTATACGTCCTAGTACATCGCCTTGGGGTGCTCCTATTTTATTTGTAAAGAAGAAAGACGGAAGTATACGACTTTGTATTGACTATCGGGAGTTGAACCATGTCACCATCAAGAATATGTATCTGTTACCTCGCATTGATGACTTGTTTGACCAGTTGCAAGGTGCTAAATTCTTCTCAAAGATCAATCTTCGTTCTGGATATCATCAGTTAAAGATTAAAACTGATGACATTCCAAAGACTGCTTTCAGAACTCGATACGAGCATTATGAATTCTTAGTCATGTCTCTTGGATTCACTAATGCTCCTGCTGCCTTCATGGATATGATGAACCGGATATTCAAGGAATATTTGGATTATTTTGTGGTTGTCTTTATTGATGACATCCTCATTTACTCCAAAAGCCGTGAAGATCATGAGCAAAACTTGAGGCTGATACTCCAAAAGCTTTGTGAAAACAAGATATATGCCAAGTTGAAGAAATGCGAGTTCTGGCTTGAGGAAGTAGCATTCCTTGGGCACGTGGTATCGAAACATGGAATATCAGTTGACCCGGCGAAGATTGAAGCAATACAAAATTGGGAACAACCTAAGTCTGTAACCGAAATACGTAGCTTTTTGGACTTAGCTGGTTATTATCGGAGATTCGTAAAAGGATTTTCTCGAATCGCTACTCCATTAACTCAACTGACTCTAAAAGATACAAAATTCGTATGGAACGAAGAATGTGAGAAAAGCTTCCAAGAGCTCAAGAGGAGACTCATTTCAGCATCTGTTCTGACAATACCATCTAGTTCGGAGGGATTTATCATCTACATCGATGCGTCAGGCAAAGGGTTAGGATGTGTTCTCATGCAGCATGGGAAAGCCATAGCCTATGCCTCACAACAACTCAAAGAATATGAGAGGAATTATCCTACTCATGCTCTAGAGTTGGCAGCTGTCGTTTTCGCGTTGAAGATCTGGAGACACTACCTGTATGGGGAGAAAGTGGAGATCTATACAGATCATAAGAGCCTTAAATATTTCTTCACTCAAAAGGAACTCAACATGCGGCAATGACGTTGGCTTGATCTGTTGAAAGATTACGACAATACCATCCAATACCATCCTGGAAAAGCGAACGTAGTAGCTGACGCGTTGAGTAGAAGATCATATGCAGGAATGAGTGCGATGCTGTCAACACAAAGGCCCATTTTGTATGACTTACAAAGGACGGAGATAGAGTTAAAGACTTCAGGGACCCACGTGAAGATGGCAAATATACGCGTAAAACCAGCTTTAATAGATAAAGTTAATGCTGCTCAAGCTACAGACCCAGAGCTGATGAATATGAAGAAGAAGGTTTAAGAAGGTGCTACATCAGAAGCAAGAATTGACGAAGAGGGAATACTTCGAGTCAACTCCAGACTTTGTGTTCCTAACGACTCTAATTTGAAGTATAAAATTATGATGGAGGCATACAACACACCGTTTGCAATCCATCTTGGGAGTACCAAAATGTATCGTGATCTTCGATATACATTTTGGTGGAGCAATATGAAGAGAGAGATCGCGGAGTTTATCTCGAAGTGTTTAACGTGTCAACGTGTCAAGCAGAGCATTAAGTGCCAAAAGGTTCATTGCAACCACTTGAAATTCCAAAATAGAAGTGGGAACACATTAACATGGATTTCGTTACGGGTCTTCCCAAGATTTCTCAAGGCATAGATGCAATTTGGGTCATTATCGATAGATTAACCAAGTCTGCTCATTTCTTGCCTATACGAGAAACTTATTCACTTGAATGTCTAGTTCGTATGTACATAAATGAGATTGTAAGATTTCATGGTATGCCAGTATCTATAGTTTCTGATCGAGACCCAAGATTTATTTCATGATTTTGGGTCAGCTTGCAGAAAGCTATGGGCACCGATTTACGATTCAGTTCTGCATATCATCCTCAAACGGATGGGCAATTAGAAAGGACTATTCAAACTCTTGAAGATCTATTGAGACTCTGCGTTCTAGACTTCAAAGGAAGTTGGAACAAGTACTTACCATTGGTGAAATTCTCCTACAACAACAGTTATCAGGAAAGTATAGGCATGGCTCCATTCGAGGCGTTGTATGGATGAAAGTATCGTTCTTTAGTATGTTGGGACGAGGTGGGTGAAGCAACATTGTTGGGACCGGAGTTAGTACGTATGACTATGGAAAAGATTCAAATGATCCGACAACGTATACAAACAGCACAAGATCGACAAAAGAGTTATGCGGATCTTCATCGAAGGGACGTGGAATTTAATGTCGGAGACCATGTATTGTTACGTGTTGCTCCATGGAAAGGAGTTACGAGATTCAGAAAGAGAGGAAAGCTCAACCCACAATTTATTGGTCCATTTGAAATCCTCGATCGAGTAGGAACTGTGGCCTATAGACTCGCCTTACCGCCAAGCATGTCTCGTGTTCATAACGTTTTTCACATATCCATGATACGTAAATATATGAAAGACCCAAACTATATTATTGAATTAGAACCAGACGAGATAGCAGAAGATTTAACGTATGAAGAGGTACCTGTCAAGATCTTGGATAAGAAGGAACATATTCTACGCTCAAAGGTTTACCTCAAGTCAAAGTTTTATGGAGAAACCATGATATTAAGGAAATGACCTGGGAGTTAGAATCTGAAATGAAAGCAAGGTATCTTCACCTCTTCGAAATACCAGGTACGTACGTCAATTTCGAGGACAAAATTTCATAAGAAGAAGAGGTTGTAAGACCCCAGCTTTTTATGAATAAGATTTAATTTCCTCTATATAATATTTTAAATAGTAAGGTGTGGCTTTAATAAATGTGATAGTTATGAGTAATATGTGCAAATTTTACAAAGTAAGTAAGTTGTCATAAAATATTCGGGGAATATTCGTTTTGTCGGATAATATTTTTTTTATCGGGGAATATTTGTACAACGGCGCAATTATTGGTGTGCCCATAACAGAATAACTGTCGGATGAAAAAAACAAAAAAAATAAGTTTTCTAAAAATTAACAGCGAAACTTTTACCGTTAACTGTTGAAATACCCGGTGATAAAAGTACAGTAATACGCGTTGTTGCACAGTAGCACACAGTATTGCACAGTATCTCTGATTATTGATGCTTACGTAAGAAGTCACTCAGTATTTCATTCAATAATTGCTACAGTGATAATTGCATAATATTTTATATTATCAAATCAATAATTGTTACAACACAGTAACTCATATTATTTAAATGATATTATTAGATAGCATTATTGGCAATGTCTAGAAAGTTCTGTCAAGGAAAGGGGTTAGGTTATATAATTGAGTGCCAATAAGGATAAATCCTTATCGGAAAGCCCCCTCTTTCCTAGGAACGATTTGGTTGTCAATATTGTGAGCTTATAATATTAATTGTGAATAATTATTATGTGGTGGATATTTGTCCAATTTTTGTTACGAATGGAAGAATTTTAGAATGAGATATTTGTTGAAAGTTTGAAATATTTTTCTATGGAATTATAATTATCTTCTCTGATAAAATATTTATTTAAATATATTATTATAATATTATATTATAATAGTATAGTTTTTTTTAATATAATATTATAATATTATTGTCGATGTCAGGAAAAAATTCGCGGGTCGGGTCACAACCTAGATCTTTCTCTCTTCATAAGTTATCTCTACCCTTACTCTTTTTATTTGTGAAAAAGGTTTTGAAAGATTTTTTAGGAAAAAGCCAACATGTATCATGTTGAAGATTGAACGTTTTATAATGTCGCCAGTTGGTAGATTTGAAATGGTTGCACCAACTCAACCGAGTTTTGAAAAAGAGGCCCAATTGCTGGACACTATCAAATCATGATCTTTGAAAATAAAGTTTTAAGTTCGGGGGCTTGGTTTAGTGTGGGAAAGGTGTTAGGCACCTCACAACTCCCGTGTAAACACCGTATCGCATCTTTTTAATATTTTCCTTTTAAATCTGCAATGTATGTGTGAATGCTGTAAGAAATTGGGCCTATGTTTGTTTGAAAGTATGTTTATGCATCGTTGAACCTATATATGAAGGTTTGATTTATTTTGCAAAAAGTATTTGATTTGATTTGCAAAAGTGTTTGATTTGATTCGCAAAAGCTTCTTTTTTCTTCGAAAAGATTATTGAAATGATATTTTGAAAGAAGGTTTTCAAACCCTTATGCAAATATAGGAATTGAAGCATATCAATACTTTAGTTTTTATCTTTTCAACCTTAAGGCTCAATTTGAATGGTGATTGTTGGGCTGCGAAGCATCCTCGACCACAACATATATACAAGTATCGGTCTCCTCATGGGTATGATAGGCATCGGAGGGACTCTGACACGACAAACCATATTTTCACTATGTTGAGAGCTTAAATTCGGATAACCGTTTTAAGGTCTTTTGTATGTATATTTTTACAAAAAAATGGCAGGGTACATTTGTAAAATGGAGTTTGTCCATCGTGGGAATCAGATTCTGATCATTTGGATAATGAATCCCATGATTCCTAAGCTCGCATAAGGAGGCCAATAAACCTGCACAGTTTAAATTTGTATAGAAAAGATATATATCCAAATATAGCCAGAACCAAGGATTCATTCAGTAAATCCTAGTTTGCATATGGATGAAGCATCTCGTTCCCACTAGATAACGATCTAAGGGCCGCAAGGTTGCTTTTATAAATGAAATTAGAAAAATGCTAGATTTAAGTAAATCTCAGCCATTCTAGCTTTCCAGTTCTGTCTGTACCTATTTTGAACCGTTTGAAAGCTAGAGTTGGCGAGATTAAGTAAATCTAGTTTGCCGGCAGATATGTCAGTGTCGATTTATTAAAATGAATATTTAAAGCAATAATTTGATAAAAGCGAGTAAAGCAATATATATACAATTATATATATACGAAAGCTGTAAAGGGAGATGGGTTTTCACACCGGTGCCCGGACTGGAATTGAAATATATATATATATATATATATATATATATATATATATATATATATATATAAGCTGTATAAAAGCCACGGAATGATCCAGGCTGAACAGAATTGAAATATATATATAAAAACAATAAAAAGGGCGATGGGTTTTCACGCTTGTGCCCGGACTGAAATATAAATATATATAGTTAAATATAGACATAAAATGTAGTCAACCAAGACTGGAAAGATAACCCAGTGTGGTAAATAGTGCAAAAACAGTAAAAAGGCCACAGAATGATCCAAGCCAAACTAAAATATAAATATACAGAAAAGTAGTCAACCAAGACTGGGAAGATAACCCAAATGTGGTGAAGGCTGCTTATATATGCATAAATATATATAAAAGTTGTAAAAAGGCCACAGAATAATCCAGGCCGAACTAAAATTTAAATATATATATATATATATATATATATATATAGACAGAAAAGTTATCAACCAAGATTGAGAAGATAACCTAGTGTGGTGAAGGCTGCTTATATATGCATATTTAATTATAAAAGCAGTAAACTACCACAAATTTGACATCCGGGCTTGACAGAATTGAAAAGTTAGTATATATACAGTTAAATATATACTAAAAAAATCCAAACCCGGAATGGGAAGATAACCCAGTCCAGCGAAGTTGCTAATAACGAAGATGCATGTATATAAAAGCTGTTGGAAGCGACGAATCGTCAATCCGAGTCGTAAAAATTCCAGAAAATGCGTTTATGTACAAAAATATACTAAAAGTTGACCAAAACGGCCACGGAACTGAGTTCCGGGCATATTTAGAAAACGAAACTTGATATGCAAGTGTATAAGAGTGCGAAGAAGTAATATAAACTTGATGATCGTAAAAATACTCACAATGGACTGCTACACGGACTTTTTGCCAAATTATAGGTTTTAAACGTTCGAATCTACCGGTTATTTTCTGATATGTGGTAGTATGTGGGCATATCTACGTGTTAGAGTGAAAAATATGGGTTTGGAAGACAAGAAAAGTGACAGAAAACTAAACGGGCAGAGGTTCAGAGCGTTTCTGAATTCTTGAAATGAGAGGGGGGTGCCCTCTTATTTATAGACTAGGGAGCCTCCACTCTACATGCTGCTACCGTAGGTAGAGGTGCGGCTCCATATGTTGGGGCCCACATGGCGAGTGCCATCGTCTCAAAGTACGTGCACTCTGAGCAACATGAGGTCTGATTCGAAACTTTCTAACTTTTGATCAGAGCATTCGTTTGAGGCATGCGATACCTTTCCGGAAAGCCCTCGCTGAGAGTGTCACAATGACGTGGGATAAAACATTTTCTGGGTCCAAGAAGATGGCTTCATAACCAGGTCTTTAATTCTCTACAGTTTATCCGTTGAGATATCATGCGCTGTTTTCACTCAGGATCACTGTTATGATTCTTTCTGACCTTGGTGGCATCAATTCGGCTTGAGTTTGTCTGAATCGGCTTCAAGTTGGAAAAATGACCATTTTGCCCCTCCCGGGGTTGCCTTTAGTGCTGACATGGTCTTCTGCTGATTTCCCGTGGTTATTTTCGAGGTTTGGATCCCAACCGATTCTGTTTGTCTTCATGGTCATCTTTGAGGCTGACTTGGTCCTCCCAAAGTTGACTTCGGGGATGATGTGATGCTTCGGGTTTGTCTCTGAAGGTTGAATAGTCTTCTTAGGGTTATCTTTGGGGCTGAACTGGATCTCCTGGTTGTGATCGGGGCTTAACTGTACCTCTCAGGTTGTGACCAGAGCTGACTTGATATTCTAGTATTAAGACCGGGGTTGACCTGACCTCTTGGTATTGATACCAGGGTTGAACTGATGGCCCTGTATTGAGATCGGGGATGACCTGGTGGCCCGGTATTAAGACCGGGGTTGAATTGACATCCTGATATTAGTGATCGGGGCTGTGGTTGTCCCGGTATTGGTGACCGGGGTTGAGCTGATATCCCGATATTGGTGATCGGGGTTGTCGTTGTCCTGGTATTGGTGATCGGGGTTGAGTTGACATCCTGATATTGTTGACCAGAGTTGAGTTGACGATTTTGCCCTCTTGCAGGGTTAGTACCAGGAATGCAAAAATTTCAAGTGTCTATAGATGCCCCTCTTTATCATGTTAATGCAATGGAATAAAATGAACATGATAAAGATTTACTAGACACTTGAAATATGATAGGATATTAATGATGCAAATTGCAAGGCAATGAATGTTAAAATGTTTTCCCAAATTGCATTTCGCACTTCGCAAATCGCATATCGTATCGCAAACCACATATCGCAATTCATATCGCATCGCAAATCGCTTACCCTGACCGGTCATGCATGATGCCTGTGTTGGGGCTGATCTCAACAGTTGACTTTCATCAGTGCTGCTGATGTCTCTGGTGGTGTTATTTCCAACGGTTTGATTTACATCGGTGTTGCTGATGTTTGTTTGATGAGGCTAAACTAAAATGTTTTCTACATTTTTGCAGGGGATGACTTCCTTTATGATTGCCTTTGTTGTTATCTTGGTTTTAAGACCAATGGTTTCTCCAATCTTTTGATACTATCAGAGGGCAAATTTTTTCTTGGCTGATTCTATCAGGGGGCAGATTTTTTCTCAGCTAGGGATATATCTCTTTTGCCGAGTTACCTCAGTGGGTGCTCCCGATGCCTATCCTGATGATAACTTACACCGGTAGTTTGCAACAGTGCTTACCTTGATGGTAGGGACAATGGTTGATCATTGAACTATTCTGATGCCTACTCGAACGGTAGCAGATTTTTCATCGAGTTTGTGTATTTAATGTGTATGCATTTTTTACTCTACTGGGTATGTATGCCTAACCTTTTAATGGAGATGTGCGCTGATGTAGAGCTTGTATGCCTAACCTTTTAATGGAGATGTGCAGACCAGACATGATATGATGATCTTAATTTATCCTAGGTTGATGCATATACTTAATTAAATTGATGTAGAACCATACCTTACCCTTTTTGAGGCAATTTGGAGTTTCTTTTCATGCATGGATTTTGATAAGCTTAGCAGCTCTAACTCCCTATGGCTCCTTTTGTCATTCGCAGAGCAGACTCGGATGTTCCCCTTTCATATGTCGTCTTTGGTGGGGATCTTGCAGAGGCGGCTATTTCTGAATCTAGATCGGGCACTGATACCTCTGCCGGTTCAAACACTGATGGCTTTGCTAGGAGATATCCCGATATCTTCGCTGAAGTAGTGTTCAACGGCTTACATCACTGGTTCCTTCTCTGATGCTACGATTGATTGATGCCAATGGTTTGCTCATTGAGTATGAAAAGGGGCAAGCTCTTTACTTATGACTTTGCTGGGTTAGATGATGGCTGGGCTGATGACCCAGGTGTTACTAACGTCCTATAGAATGTAGCCCATTCTTTCAGTGCCAAGATTTGAATTTTGATGTAGAGGCCTCGACTTATGAGGACTTGGCGCATGTTAACATGTTTAATGATGTAGATTTCATTTGCCAAACCTTTTGTCATCAGGCATCTTTTTGCCGAGTTAAGGACTTTCTTGAGAATTTTTCCCTTTTGTGGAGGGACAACTTATGTCGCCTTGATTTTTTTTCTTCCAGAAATTCTCCCTTTTCTTTTGATGAGGAACTTGGTTCCATAGTAGATCCTTTCCATTTCTTGGAATTGGCAATGCCCCAACCCTTTTCGCAGGTTGTTACTGGGGTTCACAGAAGAAACTCGCTTTGTTGACCACATCCTAAGTGAGCAATATCCTGCACATTAGACAAATAACAAAATGTGCCCAAAATATTGATGGCTCAGGCCATCGGGATTAGTATGATCTTGTGAATGAGGCATTTGAAGTTTAGAGTTTATGAAATTGAATTCTTGTATTGAATGCGCTCTTATATTATTGCTAAAGATCTTCCAAATGATTATGAAAATGAATTTTTCCTAAGAAAATTGAAATTTTCATTTGACAAGTTATGAAATCGCAAGAAAACTTTTAAGCGTCCATGGTCATTTTTCATGGGTAGGATTAGATTCAAAAGACTTATCTCCCTCTATTAGAGACACCTCATCTTCGCTCTAAACACCGCTCTTCACAGAATTAACATCATATGACATGTGCACTATGAGTGATGCAACCCTTAGCAGGTGTTTCTCTTCTATGACTTTAGCTAATCTCATTTTTATCTTGCCCAATTTTTCTTTCCTCGCTTAACTTTGTCTCGCTTTCTTAGGCTATTCAGAATTACCCATGTAACGAGTTTTGAACCAATGACTCCTAAACCAGACAGTTTTAGAGCACTAGGTGTTAAGACACCCCTTCTGGTTTACTGGCTCGAGTAACAAAAGCCACACTTCGAGAAAAGTCAGGCGGTCTACACTTTTTGATCCTCGCCTAAGCTTGTACAAGATTCGTTTTCTTAGGCTCTAAATTACCCGTGTAGCGAGTGTTGGACCGGTAACTCCCAAACCAGACGGCTTTAAGGCACTAGGTGTAGACAAACCCCTCGGGCTTAATTACTCGAGTAACTTAGGTCATAATTCAGATCTGCTCAGGTTTTGCCTTTTTCTTCTTGTAATGCTCATTTTCTTAGGCACTGAGTTACCCATGTAACGAGCATTGGGCCGGTGGCTCCCAAACCAGATGGCTTTAGGGCACCAGGTGTAAAAACACCCCTCAGGCTTAATAACTCGAGTAACCCATGCCACGATTCGAGACATTAGGCTAGCTACTAATCGTCATCCTTGTCATCATAGTTTCATACCCCACAGCTAAAAGTTAGGGCAATCGCAAAGTGGAGACATGCATATGAGGTCAAGTTTGTTCCAAAAAGTGCTTTAAACTAGGATGTCGTGTCTAATCAAAAGGTTGAATTGTCTTAATTCTCTAATCGTTCCCGGGAGTCTTGCTCCACAAACGCTTATCAAAATTAATCCAATTCATAACAAGTTAAGCAAAAATCTTTTTTCCTTTTTTCTGAGATTCTAATGCAAAACTTGTCCATATTTAACATGTATACCATGTCCAATGCATGTAACTGGAAATCAAAAGCACATGAAGAGATGAAAGAGTCGTACCTTATTAGTGGATCACAGTATTCTAAGAAAATTATGATTGGAAAAGACAGAAAGATCATACCGGATCACCAATGATGGAAGCTTGGATGATGATGGACCATGCTGATGGTGCCGACTGGTGCATTTTCATTGGATGGTTGATAAATGCCCCAGTGTTGAATTGTTACAATTTCCAAAATTGGTCCATTCTCATTTGTAAGGTTCCAACATCAGGTTGTTGTTGATTCTGAACTTGCCCCAGTCTTGCTTATCATATGGGTGATTGATTTATTGTATGTTTGACTGATGGGCTGATAAGATGTCGAGATCGCAACAGTCTTTTATCTCATAACCCACATGGTGAACAGGTAGTGGATATGGGCCTTGATGTTTGGATGCCCCAATCATTGTTTTTGACTTGTGGGCGTAATTGACTTTGATGGTTGATATCAAAAAGCCTGCGGATTCCACTGAATTAGACTCAAGGGCTTATGATGATTGGTGATGTGATGGCTTTAGTCGGATTTGGTTTGATCTTTGAGGTTTAATCCATGGCCTTTTGTTCATGGAACAGATCATCAGGTATAAGATAGACTTTTTCATGACGGTCGCCCCTATTCTTCTGTAGGTCAAAAAAGATCAAGTCTTCTCGCACTTCAGGAGTGATGGGTTGTTAAAGGTTTGCATCCTATGATGATTGCCATTTCATCCCTGTGACTGGTCATCTTGATATATCGTTGTCTATTCTTTTCGAGACTTGCTCCAGATTTGATGGAATAACATTGAGGTACCGTTGGGTCCTCTCAACCTGGGTCATCGATCTTGAGTGTTTTTCTTGAATGTAGGCTTTTCAGGTTTGGCCTTCATGAGTCGACTCCTACACTAGAGGAGTATGAGCGCCTTACGGGTTTGGCATTAAATCTGCCATGTACCAGGACAACCATTAGTGACATAATACGACCGTTCATGGCTATGATTGGTTTGAGACATAGAGTCGTCACTACGGAGGTTACTGCCGGACATGTAGTGTCCATGGACTTTTTGATTGATCGCTTTGGTAGGTTGGACAGCTACGAGCGATTCTCTGGGGATTTTATTATTCCGGCAGATGAGTGGCAATTTTCACGAGTGGAGGTTCTGTTGATGTGCATCACTGCTTATCTGTACATGCCCCTGTATATAGACCACTTAGATACTGGCTTGATGATAGTGGTTCGTGCCCTCAGACAGGGTTGTATGATTTTATAGATGATATTAGCCGAGACTCTGAGGTCGGCTGCTTTTTGCAGTACCCATCTAGGGGGGTTTTAGAGGTAGCGTCGTTCTACTGTATGTATAATTCATGACGCATTTGAGTCCGATCGGCACCTTCAGACACCATGGGTACTGCTTTACCCATGACAGAGCTATGTCCTACTCCTTTCCAGTCAGTGAAGTGTTCAGATGTAGCAACATGGTTGGCCTTTCTGTTGGAGATCGAGCATCCCTTTTCTATCTTGCCATGCTCAGGGCTTAGCTCCCCCTACAGCTTCATCACTCCTGCAGTTGGCATGGATTATTTACCCCTAGCGGGTTTGAGAGAGGTGACCACATATCATCCACTGGCAGTCATGGGCCAGTTTGATCATTTTTAGAGCTTTCACCACTTAGAGGGGCTACGGATCAGCGGATATCATCTTCGTCTTTGTCGTCAGCTGACCTTACCAGGACTTATGAGTGTTGAACTCGTAGGGAGAGGTCTGATTTTTCTACTAGCTATCCAAATTATCCTCCAGAATATTCTGCATGGTTGGAGGCCGATATTGCAGCAGCTGCGGTGATTTATTCAGCTCCGATTATGGATTCAGACGAGGAGGAGCCTATGGAGGATCCCGATTCTCCCACGAAGGATGAGTTGTTTACTGGTTTAACAACGACTTTGGTTAGTGACCCTCCGAGCATTCTCGCTGGGACAGATCCAGCTATGGCAGATTCACTGGCTCAGATGACTTTCGAGGGAGATCATATTAGGGCGTTGATGTTGACAGCCCTTTATAGCAGAGATATAGCTCTTGCTGACAGAGACGAGGCTTGAGCTATTGGGGATGCAGTATTTGTTGAAAGAGATGATACTCGATCGATCTGAGATATAACTTTTAAGGAGATTAAGGAGGTATTAGTTGTCCGGGATGCTGCTTATGTTGAGAGGGACGAGGCCATAGCTACCCAGGATGTTTATATTGCAGTCAACATTGCACTTAGATCGTATACACACAGCCTGGTTGCAGACATAAGTGCTTTCATAGATGGTCATAGCAGCACTATACAGATGGCTGTGGATATTCTTGCTCATATGGAGACCGAGGGTCATGAGCTTGCTAGTTGCTCCTCCATCATCCTAAAGGGATGCTATGTTGGCACTGCTATCCCGCTTGTCCACGAGTTTATAGACTAACTTTGTTCTTCCACTTTTTTCATGACTTGCCATTTTGATGTGTCATGAGCTTTTCCATGATGGATTGACATTGAGATGTCAGTAGGGCCTGTTGACCAAGAAGGCTTGATAGTATTTGGGTTTTATAGGGTTCTGGTATCTTGGAACTTATTTTTTTAATTCATACCGCACCATGAATGGCTGCCTACATACTCCTGGGTTGAGGGAGATCAGGTCACTCGGAGTTCAATTTTTGTGTGAGAGGTTTGAGAAGTGTCTTTTTTGATTTTGAGTTTGGTTTGATGGGTTTTTGAACTTTTTGTTTTGGTTTGACCACATTAGGAATGGCAGCCTACGTACTCCTGTGGATTGAGGAGATCAGGTCATTCGTAGTTCAGGCTTTGCCTGAATGGTTTGATTTTTGGATTTTTTGGTTTTATGATTTTTTTTCTACATGCATGGAAAATAAAAGGCATAATGCTAAGAAAGTGATCACTCCCAACATCCCATAGAACTTGTAACTTTCCTCTGGATCTACGTCTTCCTGGCTAGCTAAGGCCTGATAGTCCAGTTGTCAGTGGTTATATTGCCTTCGAGGCTCGTGATAGGGGTTACCTCCTGGTCATGAATATCTTCAATCCCGGCCATAACTTAATCGCCCCTGAATCAGCATATCCCTTAAGGAGGCTCAAACTGGACTCGTCGCAAAAAGGGATGAACTCTAGATTCCTTGATGGGTTGGCTTCCTCGAGAACTTCACCACCTTTTTCTTTATCTGTTCCTTCACATTTCTCATAGGCTTGAGAGTATTTGAGTATGAAATCACTCTCGCACTGTTGTTGTATTTCTCGCAAGGAACTTTCCTTTTGGGGGTTTTCCACAATGGGAAAGATCAGTATTTCCTTTTCATCATCCAAGAAGGTAAAGTCAGGACTGTGGTTGCTAGCTTTGGGCAACAAGATATTTGATGGTGGCTGATGAATTTCCTTAGAGGACTTTCTTGTCTCATCTGTCACTCCTGACATTAAGATCAGTCCACCTTGTGTTCTGCCAGAATTGGTGCTCATAGCCATCACAACCTTTGAACTGCCTATCTCGAGTGGACATCTTAAGCTCTTTATTTTCCTTTCGCCTTTTCTGGTCATGGGGACTTCTATCTTCAGTTCTATATTTTCAATGAGCTCCTGGATTTTGTGTTTTAGAGCCCAACATTCCTCCGTCGCATGTCCTGGTGCTCTGGAATGATAAGCACAACTCTTGTTGAGATCATATTTCCTTCCTTTGGGATCCATAGGTGGCGCGAGCTCAGTGATCTTTTTTTGCGCAATCAACAGTACTAACACATTTTCCAACGAGTCTCCCAGAGGCGTGAATACCCTTCTCTGCCTACTCTCCTCGACTCTCGATGTCGTAGGATTTCGAGGGTTTACCAGTGTTTGGAATGTCGCTTGATATTTCCTATTTGGGAATTCGCATTCCTCCGGATGATTTTTCCTTTAACGAGATCTTCTAGTAATTTTATCATTCTACCTTTCTCGTTTACTCAACATGCTTTGATCTTCTTCATTTAGCTAGCTGATCCTGGAGGGAGATAGGCTGATATTCTTAATAACCTCCTTTTTCTCTTGGCTTTCTAATAATTGAGTGAAAAGTTGCCTTGTATCTTGACGTTGGCGCACTATAAGATTAGCCAGCAGAGTTACTTGATGTTGGATCGTATCCAATTTTTGCATCACTATCATACCCTCCTCTGCATTTTCCAGTTCTAGGATATTTGCTCTGTTCCTTTGGGGGTATTCCTCCATCCTTCGTATGTATTTACGATTTGGATGCATTTCATCGCTTCCTGACCCGATCATGTTTACTCCCTCCATATCATGCGACATTAGAAGGTTGGTGTTGACATTTGGATGGTCAAGTTGTTGGACCACAAGATCGCCGTTTTCGATCAGGTTTTGGATTTTATTCTTCAAGGACCAACAATCTTGTGTATTGTGCCCTGGAGATCCTGAATGGTAAGCACATCTCTAGCTAGGATTATATCTTTTGCTTTTTTGGATCTAGAGGTGGAGCCAGTTCGATAATTTTCTTGTGATCTATTAACATCACCAACATGTTTTCAAGGGAATCTCCTAGTGGAGTGAACACTCGATTTTCGTTCTTCCAAATTTTCTCTTTCTGTCCTGGTATTGGTTGAACGCGATTTGTTTTTGGAATGACAGATTGCATTCCTTCTTCCAGATGGGGGGACTATAGTTGGGTCTCATAGACTTCCCCTGTACAATGAGGGATATATCTTCATGGCCTTTCCTAGGTATCCTCATGGGATCACTCGCATAGTTGCTAGACTGTATATGCTTGGCGACTACTTTCAAGGCCGTGAGATTTTTAATCTTGCCTGCTTTCAGGCCCATCTCTGTCATTTTGCCGTGTTTGATCATCTCTGAGAATGGATTTCCTATTCCAGCTAGGATCCTCTTATAGTAAGGAGCCTCTTGGATGTCTATAAAGGTCATCACCATTTCAGTTTCTGTCATAGGCGGGCTGACCTGTGCTACCAGACGTCTCCATCTTTGGCATACTCACGGAAAGACCGGAGCCTTTTGAGACTGCAAGTTGTATTGAGTTAAGAAGGCATGAGCTAGCTCCTCCCAACTGTGGATTTTTGCATTATCAAGTCGAGCATGCCATGTCCTTGCCTCTCCGGTAAGACTCTTTTGGAAAAGCTGCATTCTGAGGCTTTCATATTCAGCATAAGACCCTAGCTCGCCAATGTATACTTTCAAGTGTGTATAGGGATTGCTTGACCCATTGTACTTTTCAAATTCTGGGACCTGGAATTTTTTCAGGATATCTAGCCCCTAGGAATATGCAGAGATCTGAATAGGTGACATTTTCAAGGTTTCCAGTTCCTTTCATTGAACAGATGGTTTCTTCCATTTGTCGGACTTTCCTTCGGATATTGCCAGTTTCTCGATCTTCCCTAAGATTTGTGATTTTAGGGGTTTTGTTGGTTCTTTGACTAGATCGAGGTTCAGGGATCTGCATTTCCCCCTTTTTGTCAGTACTCTGATTGACATCCTGTGAGGAGAACTTTGTTTGTTTGAGCGTTGTCTGGCCCTGAGTGTTTTTACTTTGTTCCTTTAGGAGGATAGCCAACTCTGCTATTTGATTCTTAAGTCCCTCAAACTCCATTTGAGATACGGAACCTGATTCGTGCTGGCCACTTTCAGCCATGTCGGTGAATAGGCTTTGTGCCTTTTTAGATTGTGAACTAGTAATGAGACCACTCTTACCTACAAGACGAGTAAGTAGTTTAGTCTTGATAGACACTAACCATATACATGTTATGCAATGTGTCATGTTTTAGGGTTTTTAAATTTTATCCTGCAAAACAGAGGTCAGTTGTTTTGATGACAGGATGACAAAAGGTATATGACAGGAAATGTAAATCTTTCATTATGATATTTACATTGTTCTCCTTTACATTTGGAATTGAAAACTTGACATTGAATTGAAAGTGGAAGGCATGAAGAAGCTTCCATTCGGATTTGGTTAATCAGAGGCTGACCTATCTTAGGTTACTCTCGCAACTTTATGGCATGAAGGTCCCCAGATCATCGCAATCTACTAAAGGGAAAATTAATCCGATCTTTTAACAGGAGCGAATCTGGGTGGTTCATTTTCATGAGCCCTAGAGACTAAGCCGTTCCCAGAGACATTACTTATCACCGACGGGTTTTGCCTCCCGAAGAAGGAATCACACAACATACATTCACATACATCGTGCCTCACCGTTATGCATATGATGACATGGGTGCGAAGCACTAATATGGGTGCGAAGCACTAAAAAAGCAGGAAAGCATTTATTCACATTCATTCAATGTAAATACGTAGCATTCACGCATTCATTCAATGGAAAGATGCAGCATTCATACCTATGTAGTTTTGAAAGGAAAATGTATGAAAAGATTTGAACGCGACCTAAGCCCTCTACTATCCCCAGCAGAGTCGCCACCTGTCGACGTCGGGAAAAAATCCGCGGGTCGGGTCACAACCCAGATCTTTCTCTCTTCCTAAGTTATCTCTACCCTTACTCTTTTTATTTGTGAAAAAGATTTTGAAGGGTTTTTTAGGAAAAGGCTAACATGTATCATGTCGACGATTGAACGTTTTACAGAGTCGCCAGTTGGTAGATTTGAAATGGTTGTACCAACTCAACCGAGTTTTTAAAAAGAGGCCCAATTACTGGACACTGTCGAAACTTGATCTTTAAAAATAAATTTTTGAGTTCGGGGGCTTGATTAAGTGTAGGGAAGGTGTTAGGCATCCCACAACTCCCGTGTAAACACGGTACCGCATCTTTTCAATATTTCCCTTTTAAATCTGCAATGTGTGTGTGAATGCTGTATGAAATTGGGCCTATGTTTGATTGAAAGTATGTTTATGCATCGTTGAACCTATATACGAAGGGTTTGATTTTTTTTGCAAAAAGTCTTTGATTTGATTTGCAAAAGTGTTTGATTTGATTTGCAAAAGCTTCTTTTTTCTTCGAAAAGATTATTGAAATGATATTTTGAAAGAAGATTTTCAAACCCTTACGCTAACATAGGAATTAAAGAATATCGATACTTCAGTTTTTATCCTTTCAGCCTTAAGGCTCAATTTGAATGGTGATTGTCGGGCTGCGAAGCATCCTCGACCACAACATATATACAACTGTCGGTCTCCTCATGGGAATGATAGCCATCGGAGGGACTCTGACACGACAAACTATATTTTTACTATGTTGAGACCTTAAATACGGATAACCTTTTTAAGGTCTTTTGTATATACATTTTTACAGAAAAACTAGCAGTGTAGATTTATAAAGTGGAATTTGTCCATCGTGAGAATCAGATTCTAATCATTTGGATCATGAATCCCATGATTCCTAGGCTCACATAAGGTGGCCAATAAACCTGTACAATTCAAATTTGTACAGAAAAGATATATACCCAAATATCGCCAGAACCAATGATTCATTCAGTAAATCCTGGTTTGCACATGACCGAAGCGTCTCGTTCCCACTAGATAACGATCTAAGGGCCGCGAGGTTGCTTTTATAAATGAAACTAGAAAAATGCTAGATTTAAGTAAATTTTAGTCATGCTAGCTTCCCGGTTCCGTCTGTACCTATTTTGAACCGTTTGAAAGCTAGAGTTGGTGAGATTTAAATAAATCTAGTTCGCCCACAGATATGTCAGTGCCGATTCATATAAAATGAATATTTAAAGCAACAATTTGATAAAAGCGAGTAAAACAATATATATACAATTATATATATACGAAAGTTGTAAAGGGCGATGGGTTTTCACACCGGTGTTTGGACTGGAATTGAAATATATATATATATATATATATATATATATATATATATATATATATATATAAGCTGTATAAAAGCCACGGAATAATCCAGGCTGAACAGAATTAATATATACTCCCTCCGTCCCATAGTTATAGGCTGATTTCTTTTGGCACATAGTTTAAGAAAATCATTTAAGTTAGTTTAAGTGGCAATTTTTTTAAAAAAAATTCCACATATACCCCTTATTATGGAATTAATGAATAAGTTAATTACTCCTTACTTATCACACTGAAACTCTCAACTTAATTGATTAACATGTATTGACCATTAAAGTCCTTAACCATAGAACTTTAACCAAAGATGAAGTTTTTAATCTACATAAACTTTCAACCAATCACAAAATATGTTAAACTAGTAAAGCCTAAAAAGTTGAATTCTTTTATTGAGAATACAACAACATTAAATGTGGTGAAAAAAATAATGATGTTGAATGTTGTTTCCTCAAAAAAAAGAGTAATGGTTGAATATTTATTATAAGGGCATAAAAGTAAAACAATGAACCAATTAAATTTTATAAATAGTAAGTAGCCTATATATTGAGACATCTCAAAATGGGAAATCAGCCTATAACTATGGGACGGAGGGAGTATATATATATAAACAGTAAAAAGGGCGATGGGATTTCACGCCTGTGCCCGGACTGAAATATAAATATATATAGTTAAATATAGACAGAAAATGTAGTCTACCAAGACTGGGAAGATAACTCAGTGTGGTGAATAGAGCAAAAATAGTAAAAAGGCCACAGAATGATCCAGACCAAACTGAAATGTAAATATACAGAAAAGTAATCAACTAAGACTGGAAAGATAACCCAAGTGTGGTGAAGGCTGCTTATATATGCATAAATATATAAAAGTAGTAAAAAGGCCACAGAATAATCCAGGCCGAACTGAAATAAACATATATATATATATAGACAGAAAGGTAGTCAAACAAGACTGGGAAGATAACCCAGTGTGGTGAAGGCTGCTTATATATGTATATTTATATATAAAAGCAGTAAATTACTGCAGAATTGACATCCGGGCTTGACAGAATTGAAAAGTTAGTATATATACAAAAAAAAGCCAAACCCCGGACTGGGAAGATAACCTAGTTCAGCGAAGTTGCGAATAACGAAGATGCAAGTATATAAAAGCTGCTGGAAGCGACGGATCGTTAATCCGAGTTGTAGAAATGCCAAAAAAATGCGTTTATGTACAAAAATGTACCAAAAGTTGACAAAAATGGCCACAGAACTGAGTTCCGGGCATATTTAGAAAACAAAACTTGATATGCAAGTATATAAGAGTGCGAAAAGTAATATAAACTTGTTGATCGTAAAAATACTCACAATGAACTGCTACACAGGCTTTTTGCCAAATCGTAGGCTTTAAACGTCCGAATCTACCTGTTATTTTCTGATATGTGGTAGTATGTGGGTATATCTACGTGTTAGAGTGAAAAAAATTTGGGTTTGGAAGACAAGAAAATAGACAGAAAACCAAACAGGTAGGGGTTCGGAGCGTTTTTTAATTCTTGAAATGAGAGGGGGGTGCCCTCTTATTTATAGACCAGGGAGCTTCCACTCTACCTGCTGTTGTCGCAGGTAGAGGTGCGGCTCCACGTGGTGGGTCCTGTCATCTCAAAGTACGTGCACTCCGAGCAACGCGAGTTCTGATTCGAAACTTTTTAACTTTTGATCGGAGCGTCCGTTTGAGGCGTGCGATACCTTTCCGGAAAGCCCTCGCAGAGAGTGTCACAATGACATGGAATAAAATATTTTTTGGGTCCAAGAAGATGGGTTCATAACCAGGTTTTTGATTCCCCGTAGTTTATCTGTTGAGCTGTCTTGCGCTGTTTTCACTCGTGATCACCGTTATGGTTCTTTCTGACCTTGGTGGCATTAATTCGGCTTGAGTTTGACTGAATCAGCTTTAAGTTGGCAAAATAACCATTTTTCCCCTCTCGGGGTTGCATTTAGTGCTGACATGGTCTTCGACAGATTTCCCGTGGTTATTTTCGAGGTTTTGATCCCAGCCAATTCTGTTTGTCCCCATGGTCGTCTCTGAGGCTGACTTGGTCCTCCCAAAGTTGACTCCGGGGATGATGTGATGCTTTGATTTTGTCTGTAAAGGTTGAATTGGCTTCCTAATGTTATCTCTGGGGCTGAACCGGATCATCCTGGTTGTGACCGGGGCTTAATTGTACCTCTCGGGTTATGACCAGAGCTGACTTAATATCCCGGTATTAAGACCGGGGTTGACCTGACGTCCCGGTATTGAGATCGGGGTTGAACTGATGACTCGATATTGAGATCGGGGTTGACCTAATGGCCCAGTATTGAGATCGGGGTTGAATTGACATCCCGATATTGGTGATCGGGGCTGTGGTTGTCCCGGTATTAGGTGACCGGGGTTGAGCTGATATCCTGATATTGGTGATCGGGGCTGTGGTTGTCCCGGTATTGGTGACCGAGGTTGAGTTGACATCCTAATTTGGTGACCAGGGTTGAGTTGACGATTTTGCCCTCCTGCAGGGTTAGTACCAGGAATGCAAAAATTTCGAGTGTCTACAATTATATTAATTTTGTCAGATTGTTAAGTTTTTTTTAAACTTCCCTTGCACTTCTCTTTTTCCTAATGGGAAGAATACTTCCTGCAAAATCTTTTTATTTCTAAATGTGTGGGCCCTCAACCAATAAGAAAGAAAGAAAGAAAGAAAGAAAGGAAGGAAGGAAGTTAGGAAGGAGAAAAAATTAGGCAGAGAAGGAAAGAAAAAAAGGACGGTTAGGCAGGAGTTTTTTTTTTCTCCGTGCTGCACTATAAAAAGGGAGGTTACCCTTCATCCAAAACACACCAGAAAACATAAGTGTTCTTACTGTAATATTGTGAGTATTTCTTTTGAGTATAAGAATACTTTGAGTGTAGCTTATAGTACAAGATTTTCTCAGTTTTATATCTGGTATACCAGTCAAATATAGTTTTCTACTAAGGTAAATGATGTTATTTTTTTTCAATATTCGTAAAGAAAATTATTTTCTTTTATACTCCATATTATGAAAGTGATATTATTTTATTTCATATTCTTAAATTTAAACTTACTATGGTAAGTATTGCTTCTATAATTTCTGAAATGATTAGAAATTCTTTGAGTTTTGGTCTTCATCTAATATCATTTCACCGGAATATTGGTTTGAACATTTTTATCAAATTTTTAATATTTTCATATCGGGGTACTATTTATACGGTACTATTCATACAGTACTATTCACGAAGTACTATTCACGATAAAAATTGATTTATTTTTTGTCCAAATTATTTTTGATATATGAATATCATTCTTGAATTTTGCTCCAAAATTAATTATTATGTTGACAATTTGAATATTCTTGAACTTGGATAAATTAAATTATAAATCTCTAATATTTGTCCTTGATCTCACTTGATTCGTTCTTTATATCATTTTTTATCATTCTCAGTCTTAAATTGTGGTGAAAGTTATCTTTAGTCTGTAGTGCAAAGATGAACGGTTGATTGATGAATATCTTTGGCCCGTAGTGCAAAGATGAACTGTTGATTGATAAATATCTTTGACCCGTAGTGCAAAGATAGACATATGTTTGGCATGATCATGACCACTAGTGATACAAATGAATATCTTTGGCCCGTAGTGTAAAAATAAATTATTAATTTAAAATATTTATTGATTGATGTTACATGAATAAGATATTGATGATGAACTTTTAAATCATAGAAGATAGTAGACATCATGCTCTACTTGACTCTTCTAATGGATTGTTATTTTCGCTGCAGTTGTTGATCTAAAACTTGTTGTCCATTATATTTTATCTGATAAGTTATTGTTAAAGGCTAAAGATAATTTATTATTTATTATCTTGGTCATAATATTCTTTACTGGGCTAGTTGAGCTCACCCTTTTCTTTGATTGTTCTCTTCAGAAAATGAAGAGAACAATATTCTTTGTTGGGACTAGCCAGGGAATGGAGTGATTGTTCGAGATAGTGCTATAGTAGTCCTCACTATTTTATAAAATAGTGTGATAATAATTATAATGAGAACTGAATTTGAGCGTTGATATTTTCGTATTATATACGACATAATATCTGTATTGAAGCTCACAGTTTGTGTGGTCGTATTTTGCACGACAGTTTTATATAAAAAGATTTGTATTTGGATTATGTACCATGTATTTGGCGACTCAGAATGAGTTTTGTAGACCTATTTTGGGGGCGTCACAGCTTGCGAATATTCTCTACCCTGTAGTACCAACTTTATACTTGGGGTCATCGAACCATGTGCTCTGATACCACTTGCAGCGAAATTGAACGATCTGTCTCACATCAATTCATTACCAATTTAGCACACACTTGTGTAAATTGGCACAACAAGCATGTTCGATCACCTCCTTACCTAAGAGGTTAACCTATTTGGTTAAGACTCTACCATACATATTAATCATTCACTCTTTTATTATTTATCTGATGTGGGATTCCAACTCACTTGTGATATCCTAACAATCTCTCCTCTACAAGTGAGTTCATCACATCTAAAGCTCTCCCTCACTTGAACACTTCTCTTCAATCACCACACACCAATTCTTGGCTAACTATTCATTGTCTTTTTTCTCCATTGAGTCAATTTCCATCAAGAACTAAACATCTTATCTTTAATCACAGCGGATTACCAATTCTCGGCTAACCACTCTCGAAACTAATTCTTGACTAACCCGTTAAGAATTCAACATCAAGATCTTAAGGGAAACGCTAACCCTTCATCGAGAATTCACCACCATCGCATGTCTTTTGAAAACACCTTCCATAATTTAATTTGTTTTCGAACCACCATCACGTATATTTTGAGGATGCTTACCATCTTGGGATCAATTTTCTGTAATTCTGACATCAGTTATTGGGAAAGAACTGGGGAGTCCGCGCGTTACATGCACATACACAAGGTTCTAATATACATGTTAGGAACTCAACTTGACCCAAAAGTTTAAGCTATTAGCTCTTGGATACATTCATGTATATTAATCATTCACTCTTTCATTATTTATCTGATATGAGACTCCAACTCATTTGTGATATTCTAACAATCTCCCCCTCACAAATGAGTTCTCAAGTGGCTCGTACAAATCCTTGCATGCAGTAAAGTAAATCCTTCATTCTTGGCTTTTCAAATTGCATAATTTGAAGCCTTGAGTTTAATAATGTAACATGTTGTTCAATCCTCCATTTAATTCGCACAATAAAAACCACAAAAATAACCAAACGTTGATACTACTATCGAGAAAAGTACACCTAAAATCATCTGAATACCATGAATTACTTTTCTCTCTTTGTGTAATTAAACAGGAAATCAACAAGCTCAATATTGAGAACAAAAGTAATAAATAATCATCCACAAGTAAGATACAATATTTAACAAAGAAAACTCTTAAAGGAGAAAATCATTTGTCGAACTCTGAATCTCCATTATATCACTAATAATGAGTTTACAATAATGCTCCAAATTTTTACGCCCTAAAACTTAAGGTTGCACATTAAATTGAGAGAGTACAAATTTTCCTTTAATTAGATTACCTAATTAACTTCACCACCCAAAAAACACTCCTAACAATAAAAACCTTCAAGCTTTTAATTGAACGGAGATGTTGGCGAATACCCACGAGCAACAAACTGCAATGCTGTCAATTTATTCTTTCGACATCTTCTTGTTATTAAGTGTTAGAATTTAAGAACGAATAATATTACAATCACACATATATTATATGAAAGATGAAAAATTAAGAATATACGATATACCTAGGTTCACCTATTTGGCTAGTCCTGCTTGATTGATGCATTCATAAGATGTCTCACACATTCTCTACAATAATCTACATACCAAATAATATTTTTTTTATAGTAACTAGAAAACTCTAGTTGCTATAACATGAGAGTTCAAACTCACGAGGCTCATTATATTAGTAAAACTAAGACTAGGCAACTAATAAATCCTCAAGTCCAATTGCACTTTACGCTTGGCTTATAGGGGACACTATCCTCTTACAACCCCGCCAACTCATCGGCAAACTAAGCAGCCGTTCGCTTACCGGAGAGCGAGACCCCCAACTACCTTATCGTAATAGCCATTAGTCAAACTCGCAGAAATATGAATCAATCTCAATATTGAGCTTTACTCATGTTAATTATAAGACTTGTTCATAACATTATTTATAGTACTCTTCTTAATCCGTTCTTATTATGAATTAGAAATAATTTATTCTCTTAATTAAATTAAGTATCATATCTCTTTGTTTTGATGACCAACTATCTAACAAATAAATCTTTTTTTTCAACTTTGAATTAATTCCGTAAGTAAGGACTCATACCCAACATACATTTTTGAACATTACACCACAATGGGAATTAATGCGACTTTAGGAGGAATATTTGTTTTCGTGTGTATGCACAGACCAAGTATTTGACTTTTGGCATCTATGTAAAGGTACTCTTTTGTGTTATTTAAAGAAAATTTTCTTTTTTCTAGTAAGAGAATGGTAATATTTGAGTAGCTAATTACATATAAAAGTTAAGCATACACTAACATCTATTTTTTTGAATGTCTTTACATATCCTAAAACTTTTTATTTAATTCAAAATAAAACACAAGATCTTGCCTCAATAAAAGGAGAAGACTTGACATCTGTTTTTTGAATGCCTTTGTATATCCTATAACTTTTTATTTCATTCAAAATAAAACACAAGATCTTGCCACAATAAAAGGAGCAGACTTAAAACTCGTATCAGGAACTCAATTTTGAAAAAGAAGAAGAAAAGTAATCCATATGTACTCATTATTTTTTTATTTGAGATTCCTTCGCACGCGAGCCCTATGGAGAATTAAATAAAAAAGTATACAACAAATAAATAACAACTCAACAAAAATGCAAACTTATCCCCTCAATTTATTCATTCATTTATGACATTTCCGTCGCCTATGAGTATAGTATAGTCAAAATGCTCCCCCAAGTTATAACTATTAGTGCGAAATTATCTAATTAATTCATGTCAATTTTGCACTATTCACTTATAAACACAAGTTTACAATATTACAAATTGTACCTTAGAGATGAATTTATTAATTAGTTATACTCAAGCAGGAAAACATTACATGAGCACAAACAAAACAGACAATTTTACTTTTTAATTTAACAACAATAATAAGTGGCTTGTACAAGGTACAATTCCATAGAGAATTTTCAACTACTTTTCAAGCAATAAGTCTAGGCGGACATTCGAATTGGACATTATTATCGGACATTTTCAATTATTTTTTTTGATTTTTTTGTGACTCCCAAAAAATGTATAGTATTTATTTCAACTGGAATTTTTATAAAAAAAGTGTTTTAGGTATAATTTGGATGCATATACAACAATCGTATTGTACAGTCTGTACAACACTGTTCTTGTATATGTATCTAAATTATATCTAAGATATTTTTTTTATAAAAATTTCAGTTGAAATAATTACTATACATTTTTTAAAAATCACAAAAAAATAAAAAAAATAAAAAATAAAAATAAAAAAATCCAATAATAATGTTCAATTCGACTGGACTCCTTTTCAAGTGATTTAACAAGGCCGGTGGTATCTTATTTGTATCCAGCAATCTATACATATCCAAAGGTAACACGCGGGACAAGATGACAGTGAGTTGTACAACTATTGGCTTTTCCCTCCATGATTTGACCTTATGCTTTACGCTTTCATCTAAAATACTTGACAGCACCGGTCATGCATTGGTCTTCTTTGTATTCGGTTATGATGAAATAAATTTCATGATAAATTGAATAATTGGCCAATATAAATTATAATGTTGACACAGAAAAATATTATATTTTAATATGTGTATCGATACTGTATTGATCAATTAATTAAAATTAATTTATGCTAACCACTTTTAGTCTTGTTGCACTTGTAGGGCATGGACTTTCTCAAAGAGAAATTCAAATACCTAACAATAATGCACACACATATTCAAATACCTTATAATAATACTTCTTCATTATAAGATAATTATTTATTTTTTAAATTAATTTAAAAAAAATTCAAACTCGTCAATATATTAACTAAAGTTACATTCGTTGTACTTGCCTTTTTTTATATATAATTTGAAGTATTATTATAAGTTACTCCCTCTATTGTTTTTTAATTGAAATTTTAAAAAAACTATAAAAATTAAGAAATATAATGAATATTTTTCTGATTAGTTAAATGAGATATAAAATCTGATCATATTATCATTTTAAAATTCATTAGATAAGATGAAAGAGAAATAAACTAGTATTTAATGTAAGAATAATATAAAGACTAATAAATTAATGCTTACACGAAATCTACAAATAATAAATAAAAATGAATATATTTCACTCTTTATAAAGTCAAATTAAAAGGAACAGATAGAGTATTTTAATCTTTGTTTACCTAATATTGTAAGATGGATATTATGTTGAAACATTTATCATTATATTGATAAAAATTAAATAATTTAAATTTAAAAATATTTTAAGTTAGCTTTAAAAACTTAATAATAATTCATATTTTAGAATAGACAGTACATAAAAAATTAAAATTAAAAGAAAAAAGGGGGTGGTTTGGCGAGGAGAGGGGAGGGGAGGCGAGGAGAGGGGAGGCGAGGGTGGGGTGGGTGTACGTGTAGTAAGTAGGAACACATCTATGCAAATGTTTTTCACAAGTACTTGAACACAAATCTCTTGGTGGGGTGGGGTGGGGGGGGGGGGGACCTTTTATCCTCCTTTTGTGTTTTTGGATATTAATTGTGAAGAAATGATGAAAAGGATTGGAGGAGTCATAATTTGACTAGATGCATCCTTTTTTCACATTCGCTTCTTTATCTTTGGAGTCTTGGCCACAAAAAAACTTTCCATTTATAGTAACTTCTTGCTTGGTGGTTAAGCGACGTTCAGCAAGCTTATCTATCTTTAAAAAGCGATGCACATTATCTACTTTTTTATTGGTCCCATGTAGAGAGGAAAAATAAAAGCATATTCCTCTTATTGATTTTATTTTTAAATAAAAACATATTCATCCGATTGATTTTATTTATCTCTTCCGTTTAATAGAACAATAATCTTTTAAATAATTATATGATGTAAAAAGGAAGGTGAATAAAAACACCGCATATAATTATTGAGCTATCATACAAAAATGGCAATATTTTGTGTAATTGAATACAACTTCTCTTATATTATGTACAAACGAGTATTTTTATAAATATTATTACAAATGATCACTCACGCAAGAACCTAACGTCCCGCACCTTCCGTGCCCTCATTATATATACTAGTTTATTAGGATTAATTATATATACTTTATTTATGTATATTGCTTTTATCATTATATTCAGAAATATATGAATTTTTTATAAAGTTTATTATGTTATGTTTGTATTCGCTCCGTTCCTAAAAGATTGTCGTTTTAGAAAGTAATTTTTGTTTTAAAAAGATTGTCGTTTTGAGTTTATTAATACACATTAGCTATTTTTTTCCTACTTTACCCTTATTTAAAGATTTCTCCTATTTAAAACTTTCTTCTCTTCCCAATGATTCTTATTCAATTCAATGCTATAATCTAAGTAGTAATTGGTTGAATAAGAAGTAATTGATTGAATTGAATAAGAAATATTGGGAAGAGAATAATTGGTTGAGACAATTAATAAGGATAGTATAGTATTTTTGCTAGGTATTAATTATATTTCTTAATTTGTAGTGCATTAACCTTAAACGATAATCTTTTAAGAAGAGTGAGTATATTATAAAGTTTGTAATGAGCTAAATCTACATTTAATTTAGTATACGATGAATTATTAGATTTATTAATGGTTTTTGACAAGGATGTCTCTTACTATTACCTGTCCTTGATATGTCATTTAGCATCCAATTGAATATGGTTGTTCCCCCGCTTATTATTAGCTGTCTTCGAGATGTCACTTAGCACGGACGGGACTGATGTGGGCAAGTGAGGTGCTGTTTGTTTATATTTGATTGTCTTTTAATTGATTGTCTTTTGTTCGCTAAGAGGCATGATGTTATTTTTTTTTTGTTACATCTGAATGTCTCTTAATCGGTAAGACAGAAAATAAAATCTTAATAATTAAGAGGTACCTCTTAATGAAATTTTTTTGATATAAATATATTCAACAATATTATTCACTCATTTTTATTAAATTAAATATTTAAAATTATTAAATAAAATTTTATCCTTTAAAATGGTAAAATAGTGTCATTAAGAGACAACTTACTTTTTAGTTATCAAACAAGTTTTTTAGATTCATAGACCTCATTAGGAATTTATATGTATTTTCAATGTCCTGTAAGCCTATACCTGTGTGAGAATGAGTTTGCTTACTTCATATAGGCTTATTCCTCGCTTTATTTAGTGATTTACAATATTTTTGTAATTTTATGTCACTGTGTTTGTCATAAAAATTTTATTTATATAATTATCACGGAAGGATATAAGTAATCTAAAATAGAGGTTGAATAGATTATTATATTTTAAGAAAACCATTGACCCTTTTAAACCTAATCTAAAGCTTATGTATCTTGTTTGAAAATCCTTGTTTTATAATATGTAAATAATTAATTAACAAATAAAGGAAAAAATAACCAATTTCATGATGGACAGTCGATTTGTCAAGTTCATAGTATATATGTTAGATATATTGCTATATTCAATCACAAACTCCTCTCTTTGATTTGAGATTTTATTAATATGATAAACCTCTTTCTATGATTTGAGATTCTATTACTACTATAAATCTCTTCTTCAATAGGTAGAGAAAGTGCTAGTACTTGTATTTATGTTTTACCTATTTGATTTGATGATGACAGAGTAATAATGTATATTTGTAAAAAGCAGTACATTTTATAAAGTCCTTGTTAAAATTTTATGTAAAACAAATTAGTTAGGGATCTAACTTTTTAGGTAGATCCATAATTGTGACGTCCCCAAATTCGGGTCGTCAATGCCTCTAATTCGGTTCGTCACGTTCTAACAATAATAACTAAAATCATATAATCACAACGGATAATCTAGAATAATATACAATGATTTATTATATTTATTCCCCCAAGTCTCGCAACCTATAATACTTAATAGATTACATAATAATATCAAATAGAGACTTATTACATAACCTTACTTAAGTTTAAACATAGTTCTTAATCAGTCTTAATACATCATCATAGTTGTCATAATATAACACGAGAATGTCTAAAACATAAAGGGACTAGCTAGTCGGTAGTCTTGTCCTTGCCCTTATCGATGCCCGAAGGTCCGCCCTTCTCTGCCTTAACTGAAATATTTTTAGAAAAAGCAAGAATGAGCAACAAGTTTGCTTAGCAAATAATATGACAATAAGGGTGAGTAATATAGTTTTCGAATCCCAAAGGGTATAACAGAATATGATAGTTCGAGGATAGCAAGAAATATCAACAGTTCTAAATAACAGTCGCTAAGGACAGAAAGATATCAATAAGATTCAATGCTAAATCAATTCAAGATTTCGAGATAATTGAATACTGAGCAGTCACTAAGGACTATGAACTTCTACTAGAATTAACAGAAATATACTGATAATCCAATAAAACAAGTACAACATGTGATCAGCCTAAAGTACCCTATATTATGCATAACATTCAATCGTACTCAAGTGCGCATGTCGGTCTCCCAATAATTATATTTTTCTTTCAAAGAAGGTTGTTCTTCTCAGTCAATACAAGATTCCGCAGCAATCAATTGGTTTGGATTGCTTTTGAAATCTATAATATAAGTCTAGCCGAATCAAATGGCATATACCCCTCTTTATAAGTTCAATACTTAATATTAAAGTTTGAAAAATATAATCGACTTTATCTTAGCTATGAAGCAACAAGTCATGAATCGTAATTCGAATAGCTTACTTATATAAGGAATAATAGTACAAGCTCAATACATGTTCAATATGAGTAGAATACTTGCTTACAATATCCGTTGGATAATGTAATGCAAGGGTTTAGGATACTTGCCTTAAGCGTAGTTTACCAAAGTATAGCTTATCGATGCTTTTCGAATCCTATTATCACATAGTTATGTATATAGGACATTTATTAGTTATGTACATTCGATACACAAACTTAATATGTAAGTTAAATATACACGCACAATTCTAACTTAGTTATAATCCTATACGTATGTCATTACGTACTTTACGTACACATAGCACCACATTCGTTAATAAGACACTATGAAATCACATAACATAGTTCGTAATCGTTATCTTAACACTTGAAAGTTTATAAACACTTTATCAATTCAATATGGTTTCATCATAACATGCTCATTGTTACTTAAATACTGTACTGGACATGTGCTATAGATTAGGTTAACAATGTAAGCATACATCAATCTCAGATTACAAACAGGACAGTCAGACTTCTCTGCAAGGTGGAGCATCCGTGCCTGATTTGAACTAGGGAGTGGCGTGGCCGCGCTGCTCCTAGTTCAGATCAGTACTGAGCTACACAATGCCTGGCCTAGCTTGCATACCCATATATATATATATATGATAACACATGCAAAAACATACATGTTGTGATAAGTTTGATTCTTATGTTATGCTTTCCACATAGTCTTAACAATTTCCAATTAACGAGGCTTAATGTGTTCGATTACAATGTTCCTCACGTTTACTCAATATACACATGCAATGAGGTCCATATGTCTCAACTACATATGCTTAGGTTACCTTAGTCATGTATTTCAAGTTATGAAGTTCGTTCAACTTGTCTTAATTCATGCTCAACTAGTTTACAATGCATATGACCAGCTAGGCATTCATTTCAATTATGTCTAGAGGCATATGAGACCCTATCAAGATAGTCAAAATTTTTAGAATACTTGCAAGGTGTTTGTCAACTAAATTAGTTTTCAAACTATTAAGGGTTCTCTTAAAAAATCTCATATTAACCCTCCAAGCATGCAAAGCTACTACGCATATCATATTTCATGCTTGTACATACATAATCATACCACCTAAGCATGCTCACAAGTTTCAGAACTTAAAGGACATATAACTTATCAAGTTCATATTTGAAACTCTAAGTTTTCGTTAGAAGGCCATCGAAATCATTTAAGCATACAAGGTAAGTCCACCTATTCTACATCATGCTTTCATGTACATATAAATAGACCACATAAACATGCTTTAATTTTCAGAACTCAAAGTGTTCTAGTTTGACAAGTTTGCTTTTGAAAACTTTAAGTCTTCTTTGGAAAAACCAAATTTTGGTAAGTGGTTCTATGCAAGGTCACTTATGTCAGCATTTCAGGGGCTTCAATAGTTATAATGAAGTTATACTAGCATGCTCCCTACATCAGAAAGCATAACAAAGTCATCAACTTTCTCTGCACAAGGGCGCGGCCGCGCCTTGTTTGTACTAGAGAGTGGCGCGGCCGTGCCACTACGGTTCCAGACCAGAAAGCTTTCTGTTAGAGCAGAGCTTCGAAACCCATTTCAAAAATCTTTTTAAACATGCTTACCAATAGACACATTTCATTTATAACAAGTACATAAACTATCCTAACACATTAACACCATTTCACATTATCAATTCCAACTAATTCATGCCAATTTCTATGAATTGAAATTGCTAAAACTTCAAAGTTGAATAAGGATTATACCTCTTGGAGTCTTAAGCTTGCTCTCAATTTTAGATTACTCTCACTTCACTCTCTATAACAACTTAACAAAAATCTAGCAACTTGATTATGAGAGGAGGAGAGCTCTATTTACAGAGAATTGATTATCCATACCAAAGCTTTGTACAATGAATTAAACCAAGAGATGAAGGAAGAAGATGATGAACAACCAATGCTTGGTGGAATAGTTGCCACCCACCACATTAACCCACAACCCTTTGCCATCATTTGATTGAAGTTATCATGAAATTGAGGGATAGGCTAGGCCATTGGCCTTTTACGTGAAAGAGGAAGAGAGGGACTCTCAATATGGGACAAGTAATACTCAACATTTGCCAATTGGGAATGAACTAATATCACATACTATAGGTTATATCCATATACATATAATATACACTTAAGTTAAATAAACATATATGTATACTTAGGTTTTGAAAATCAATTGGGTGCATACTTGGATTTTAATGACATTACAATATTACATGGTAACAAATTGGGGTACATGTATACACCTCAATATATAATCCATGTACATTTTAATATGCTAAATTATGATTTAAATTGAATAGTGACACACTACATTATCATAAATCTCATTATTCCAATTATGTTACTTATTAAAATAATTATTAATATTAATTATTCATATACTTTAATTTAACACTCCATATAGTATACATTAATGTACTATACCTATCACATGGTCACATAAGCATTTATGTAACTCATACAATTTATTAATCTTATTATATAGTTTTATATATATCACATAGTCTCTTGTAGTGTCACATTACACCTTATATAATATAGATATAGCTACTATGTACTAAATGATTACATAACTTTACACTAAACAATTAATTGAACAAACATTAACCTTATAATATAAATTAATTATTTATTCATTAATATGCTATATTTCATAACAACCATTGATTAACAATATATTATTAATTAATCATCCACTTATTAATTCTTTCTTTAATTAAATTAAATCACCATAATTCTCACCACTGTGCCACACAAGGCATTCTTCGAGCTTATCATAAACTCCACATTCTTCTCAATTATTATAAATTCAATTTGAATTCATTTAAATTAACTCACCACACAACACATAATCATTTACATTCAAATAAATATTCATTTCCATTAATTTATTCATTAATAATATTTGAAATTTCTCGGGTATTACATCCTCCCCCTTATAAAAATTCCGTCTTCGAAATTGGTACAAGGTTACACAAATTGATGGGGATAGTCCCTCATAATCCTATCTTCTAATTCCCACATAGCTTCCTCGACATCGTAGTTACGCCAAAGTACTTTTATAGAATATATAACTTTATTTCGTAAGGTTTGTGATAGTAGTGTGCATACAAGCCAATCATGTATGATGATAAGCACATACTTTGTAAACAATCTTATTTATTTATTAATAAAATATTTATTTATTAAAGGCATTTAATTATCTACATGGTGCTGTTTTTATAATATGTAAATAACCCATAGTTTTAAGCAATGCTTTTAGAATCATGATGTTGATCATGCTAATGAGATCTAAATTCTTAGAAAGCTTTAAAACTAAAATAGTTCCCAATCGTGGGATTACTAAAAAGGGGATTAGTAAATCCGGATAGATTGGTACATATGTTGCTTGCTCATTGGATGAGGATGACTGATCTCATGGTCATTTATGTGGAGACACTAAAGCAAGTATGTAGGTGCTTATTGGAGAATAAGTTCACTGAACGTGACTCGCTATGGAATACCTAATGGAGTTTTACTCGCCTGTCAATAGGAATTCCTAATGTGATAGTAGTACATGTGATCCTTGGACTTGAGATCATCATAGTATCTTGTATGTAACAAATTATACTTTGACTAATTCCTTAAGGCCTTTTAAGGCATATATAGGGCATGCTTGGGTGTAATGAGTTACATATGGAGATAATGAATGATCAATAAAGAATCTACCACCTCTAGTAAAAGAGGAGATATGTCCTATGTGATTCGTTAAATGACAACCCAGGAATCCTTGGCCAAGGTAGAATGAAATTAGAAAGAGGTTTCTAATTTGCATTATTTGGAGTTGTGCATTTTCTAATCGAAATACATATGATTAAATAAATTAAGACTTGACAGTAAATCCATGTCTTATATTTAATTGGGACATTGTATGGTGGAAGGATTGAATTGTACGGTAACTATTAACTCACAGGTTCTTTTATGATTAATGTTGAAATCTATATTATCTGGAAAGTCGTTGATCGCTAGGAAGGCTTATCCCTATTGTAGAATAAATATTATTTATTTAAATAGATTATTAGTTTAATTTGTTTATTTAAATAAGATTAGAATTGTTCTAATTGATTTATTCACAACCGGTTTAATATGGAGAACCTAAAGGGTCACACCATAAAAGGAAGAAGAATTATTTAAGAAGAAAATGGCATGATAGTAATAATGCATTAAGTATAATTAATTTAATCTATGATGATAGAATAAATTAAATAGCTTAATGTTTATTATTTAATATTTTAGAAATATTAAATATAAATTAATAAGAGGAGTCTTATTAATATATTATTATTATTATTATTTTAATTCTAAAGGAGTTTAGGAATTAATATAATATCAGTACTCTCTCTCAATCCTAATAAAGATTAGGATATAAATTAATTAAAATTATTTAATTAATTAATTAAATAAAACCCTATTCTAATTGGATTAGGAGGGTTAACCTAATATCTATATAAGAGAGTCTTATATCAGAAATAAGGGATGTGAAATTTTCCAAGAGTTGGGAGTACACATATTCTATAGAGATAGAAACAAGGGTTAAGCCAATAACCCATCTTCTTGAGTTCTTCATCTTCCTTGGTGGATCACCGTTAGAGGCCAAACATTTGGGTGGCTGACATTATTCAAGGGAAGGAGCCACTATCAGAGGAATCAAAGGAATCAAAGGAGTAGAACTTGTACCTGAGGAAGCTTAGATCTTCAAAGGTATAATTCTATGTTCTCTCTTTTCTGTTATTGATAACAAGCACAAAGCATGATCATGGTTATGGGTTTGTATAAATTTTGAAAACCTAGTTTTTACGCTTCCGCCCTATTTATGTGATTTGATTGCATGATTGCGTTACATACAAACCCAACAGTTTGCTCCTTCCTATCTAATATCTGGACAGAAATTTTTTAATACGTCAGGTTCTTCTCCACTTGAATGGGCTTGTAGGAGATCACGTGCTTGTAGTCGGCCTTGTATGGACGCAACTCGGAGATGTGAAACACGTTGTGGATGTGTTTCAACTCGGGTGGTAATGCAACTTTATATGCCACTTCGCCCACTCGCTTCAATATCTCGAACGGTTCTATAAATCTTGGACTCAGTTTTTCCTTCTTTCCGAATCGTATTTTTTCCTTCCAGGGAGATACCTTCAAGAATACAAAACTACCGACTTTAAAGTCTCGGTCTTGTCGATGCAAGTCTGCATACTTTTTCTGGCGATCTTGAGCTGCTACTAGTCTGGTTCTTATCACTATCACCACGTCCGCGGTTTGTTGTACTAACTTTGGTCCGAGTATTTGTTGCTCTCCGACTTCGTCCCAACATAATGGCGTTCTGCATTTTCTTTCGTAAAGAGCTTCGTACAGTGGCATGCCGATACTCGCATGACAACTATTGTTATATGCAAATTCCACTAAGGGTAGATGGTTGTCCCAATTTCCCTTGAAATCCATCACACAAGTCCTAAACATGTCTTCCAGCGTTTGTATAGTTCGCTCACTCTGTCCGTCTGTCTAAGGATGATAAACGGTACTCAACCTCAACTGTGTTCCCATTCTTTCTTGTAAGCTTTTCTAAAAGTTTGACGTGAAGCGCGAATCTCTATCAGAGACAATTGACACCAGCACTCCATATCGTGAAACAATCTCCTTTACGTACAGACTCGCTAACTGATTCAAACTATAATGGATCTTGATCGATAAAAAATGTGCGGTTTTTGTTAGTCAATCCACGATAACCCAAATGGCATTATATCCTTTTTGCGTGACTAGAAGTCCCACCACGAAGTTCATCGTAATGTGCTCCCATTTCCACTATGGTATTTCCAACGGTTGTAGTAAACCACTCGGTCACTGGTGTTCTGCTTTGACGTGTTGGCAAGTCAGACATCTACTAACGCACTCTGCAACTTCCCGTTTCAGATTGGGCCACCAAAAGTGTTGCCTCAAATCTCGGTACATTTTCGTGCCTCCCGGATGAACTGAATACGTCGTATTGTGTGCCTCGTGCAAAATCTCTTCCCTCAATTCAGTTACCGCTGGCACCCACACTCTCCCTTCGAATCTCAAGATACCGTCTTTATCCATTCTAAATCTCTCTTCTTCATTTTTTGTGATCCTCTTTTGAATTTTCTCGCACTCCTCATCTTTTTCTTGTGATTCTTTCGCTCTATCCAACAATGTCGGACGAGCTTCTATTACAAATAACTTTTCGTCAGACCTCTCCGGTCCTTCTACTTCTATTTCCAACTTCTCCATTTCTCTTATTAACTTCTCCTGAGTTGTCAAGCGAAACAATTTCTCCCTTCCTTTTCTGCTCAGAGCGTCGGCAACTACGTTTGCCTTTCCCGGGTGATAGAGAATATCACAGTCATAATCTTTAATCAATTCTAACCACCTTCTCCGAAGCATATTCAACTCCTTCTGTGTGAAAATATATTTTAGACTTTTGTGGTTTGTGTATATCTCACATTTCTCTCCATATAAATAATGTCTCCATATCTTCAAAGCAAAAACTACTGCCGCTAACTCTAAGTCGTGATTAGGGTATCATTTTTCCTTTAATTGTCGTGATGCATATGCAATGACTTTACCGTGTTGCATAAGCACACAGCCAAGTCCCTTGTGCGATGCATCACTATACACCACAAAACCTCCCGTCTCGTCTGGTAGTGACAACACAGGTGCCTCGCTTAATCTCTTCTTCAATTCTTGAAAACTTTCCTCGCATTTTTCTGTCCATACAAATTTCACCGTCATCCTTGTTAGATTGGTCAACGGGGTCGCTATCTTAGAAAAATCTTGGATAAATCTTCGATAGTACCCAGTTAACCCTAAGAAACTTCTTATCTCTGTTGGTGTTTTCGGCTGTTCCCAATTACTTACTGCTTCTACCTTCGCAGGGTCTACTGAGATTCCATTCTTCTCCACCATGTGACCTAAGAATTGAACATTCTCCATTTAAAATTCATACTTAGAAAATTTCGCATACATCTTTTCCTTCCTTAGCGCTTCCAAAACTATTTTTATATGTTTGGCGTGCTCTTCCTCTATCTTCGAGTAGATTAAGATGTCGTCGAACTTGTCTAAGTATGGCTTGAAAACTCGGTTCATCAAGTCCATGAATGCTGCCGGAGCATTAGTCAATCCGAATGACATTACCAAAAACTCTTAATATCCATAACGGGTTCAAAACCCAGTCTTTGGTATGTCTTCTTCCCGTACTTTCAGTTGGTGATAACTTGTCCGTAGGTTAATTTTTGAGAAACACTTCGCTCCCTTTAGTTGATCAAAAAGGTCGTCTATCCTCGATAACAGATATCTATTCTTGATCTTTACTCTGTTCAATTCTCGATAATCGATACAGAGCCTCATCGATCCGTCCTTCTTTTTAAAAAACAACACCGGTGCTCCCCAAGGAGACACACTTGGTTATACGTAACCCTTATCTAATAACCCTTGCAGTTGTATCATCAACTCCTTCATTTCTACTGGCGCCATACGATATGGAGCTTTTGAAATTGGTACCGTTCCCGGTGCTAAGTCTATTACGAATTCGATTTCTTTGTCTGGCGGAAGACCAGGCAGATCGTCCAAAAATACATCTTGGAATTCATTCATTATAGATATATCCTTAATTTCTACTCCCTTTTTTTGAGTATCTACAATGTAAGCTAAATAACGTACACATCCTTTCCTTAACAATTTCTTGGCCTGCATCATCGTAAGGCAACGCAATTGCTTAAGTGATGAGCTACCATAAAACACTACCTTAGACTTACTTGGAGTCTGAAGTTTCACACTTTTACTCTGACAGTCAATTATTGCAGCATGGTTATACAACCAATCCATTCCCAATATTGCGTCAAATTCTCCCAATTTAACTGGAATTAAGTCTACGCTCAGTTCATGATCTCTAACGTTTGCGCGATAATTTCGGTAAACGAATTCTACATGGATTACTTCCTTATTCGTAACTTCTATGTTCAAGAAATTTTCTAATCTTTCTCGGGGTGTATTAAGTCTACTAGCAAATTCTTCAGATACAAAAGAACAGGTGGCTCCCGAATAAAACAATACATATGCATTTATATCATTGATTGGGATTATACCTGACACCACGTCCTTCGTAGCTACTGCGTCCTGGACGGTCATGTTAAAGGTCCTAGCGGTTGGGCGGTTGGATTGTGTCGGTCCGTCGATCATTAATTTGTTTCCCCCTTGTTGGATACTACCTCCGCCACTTCCCTTCTTCGGGCAATCCTTGATCCGGTGCTCCGCCGTACCACAAGCAAAACATCCTTGGATCTTCTTCGGTTTCGGGCAGTTGGGCGAATTGTGTCCCTCCTAGCCGTAGTTATAGCAAGTGCTGTATCCCTTCCAGCACTCACCTTGGTGATTCTTTCCACATTTTGGGCATCCCTCTGCCCTCTTCTTAAATCCTCCTCGAAAGTTTCCCGACTGATTGTTGTTGTTTTTGTTGTTGTTGTTGTTATTGTCTCACTTCCTTTTTCCTAAGTTACTTCCTCCACTGCTGCTACCTCCTCCCTGATTTTCTCCTCCGGTATTCTTACCCCTTCTTCTCCTTGTTATATAAACTTAAGGCTTCACTGCCACCTTCCGCAATGATCGCCTTCTCCAGAAATGTCGCAAAGGAATCAATTTAAAGAACTGATACCTTATTAAACATCCAAGGCTTCAGTCCTTGTTCAAAATGTCTCGCCTTCCTCTCTTCATCTCCTACCTGGTGTTTTGCAAATCGCGCTAGTTCGTTGAACTTAGCCTCGTACTGCGCCACCGTCATATCACCTTGCTTTAGTTCTAAGAACTTAACCTCCATCCTATTCTTCATGCTTTTCAGGAAGTAATTCTCGAAAAACAGAGTCTTGAATCTATCCCACGCTATTATCCCTTCTACAGCTCTTTGTTGATTAGCCTCCCACCAGTAGTTGGCTTCGCCTCTCATCATATACGTAGCAAATACTGTCTTCTGGTCTTCACCCACTCGAGCTATGGTGAAAGCCTTCTCTATATCCTTAACCCATGTCTGAGCTATGATCGGATCGGTAGTACCCTCGAACTCTGGGGGTCCTACACTTCGAAAATCTGTAAAACTTGTGACCGGTACTACTTGAGGATTGGGGCGAACGAGTTCGTTGTTCCTTCCCCTAAGAGCTTCTCCTAACAAGTCTACTAGCTTCTGGATCGGGTCTACTTGTTCGCTCTCAATGTTAACTGAATCCTCAGGTGCAGTTAATCTACGTTTGGGCGGCATTTTCTTTATCACAAAATTTTCATTTTATTAATACTCAATTATATTACTCAAGTATTTCTTTAATGCTAAAAGAATAGAATTTTATAACACATTACTGAAATAAGATCATTTATATTCATATGCCAGTTCCTTTCATTACATGATTTTTCCTTGCATATTGCTATAAATGTCATCACATATCCTCTAATATTACAAAAGATGGGGAAAATACCAACCTGCTACCCCTCTAACATAAGCCTACTCTAGGTTTACATATCTGTCCCATACTTTACACAAAAAGTTGGGATTACAACACAGTATAAATAACACATAAAGTAAATACTACTACTAGACTGACTAAGGGTCTCATCCCATCAACCCACGTACCAGCTCTTATATTCTATCTGCGCTATGTATGCCACCAAATCTCGGCTCACAGTGTGTAGAGTTTGTCCCTGCTCCGCTGGGTAGTGATATAAACCATCGATCACTCTCTCGAAAGTTGAACGGAACACATACCCCATCTTGTTCATCTTCCTCTTCTTGCATCTGACTTCATCTTCTAAGTCGTCTGCTCTCTCATTCGCTGCTTCCCACTTCTCTTCAAAGTGAATCCTATCCATCACCTCCAACTCTAGTTGAGTATGGAGTGCCTCTTCCTCTGTCCTCTAACTTAGTTCTCTCTGCTCTACCTCTTCCAACTTTCCTGCCAGATCCACATTCCTAGCCACCGATTTGTGAAACAAGGTCTCCATCTAGATCCTTGCCTCCCTACGGTATGCCATCTCCACCACTAACTCCTGCATTGCTAGCTTCCTCTGATGGTCCTCATCCCTCAGCTTCTAGAACTCGGACTCTCTCTCCTGGGCCTCAGCCTCCAGCTCCTGCACTCTTCAGTCCAACTCTAGAATACACTCCTCGTACTCTCCCAGTATATGCTCCTCCAGGTTAGGCTCGTAAGAGTCCTCCATAGGCTCCTCCTCTGTAGTCTCGTCCTTAACAGGATCTTCCTCCATAAGCTCCTCCTCTGGATCAAACTCCACCTCGATCTCATTCTCGTCGTCAGACTCGGATGGTGCAACAGCCTGCACTGGCACAGCCTCTAGAGGTGCCTCATATACCACATGTATATCTCTGGGCTCCTCCTTTGCCACTCTACTAGGTACTCCCATGTCTGTCATCCTACAATCACAAACACAAGACAAGTAAACAACAACTCCATTAGAATGTTAAATAAAACATAAGTTCATTGTATATAATGAAGTTACATTTTATAACACACTAAGTCTCTCAAGGAAAAACTCTATGTGAGTTCTATTCCTTTCTAACTTCTAAGTTCTCCTTAGTTATAATCTAAGGACACTCGCTCCTAAGGTTTATAACTACAGCTTTGATACCAACCTGTGACGACCCCAAATTCGGAACGCCAATGCGTCAAATTTGGTTCGTCACATTCTAACAATAATAACTAAAATCATACAATCACAACGGATAATCTAGAATAATATACAATGATTTATTATATTTATTCCCCTAAGTCTCGCAACCTACAGTACTTCATAGATTACATAATAATATCAAATAAAAACTTATTACATAACCTTACTTAAGTTTAAACATAGTTCTTAATTAGTCTTAATACATCATCATAGTTGTCATAATATAACACGAGAATGTCTAAAATATAAAGGGACTAGCTAGTCGGTAGTCTTGACCTTGCCCTTATCGATGCCCGAAGGTCCGCCCTGCTCTGCCTTAACTGAAATATTTTTAGGAAAAGCAAGAATGAGCAACAAGTTTGCTTAGCAAGTAATATGACAATAAGGGTGAGTAATATAGTTTTCGAATCCCAAAGGGTATAACAGAATATGATAGTTCGAGGATAGCAAGAAATATCAACAGTTCTAAATAACAGTCGCTAAGGACAGAAAGATATCAATAAGATTCAATGCTAAATCAATTCAAGATTTCGAGATAATTGATTACTGAGCAGTCACTAAGGACTATGAACTTCTACTAGAATTAACAGAAATATACTGATAATCCAATAAAACAAGTACAACATGTGATCAGCCTAAAGTACCCTATATTATGCATAACATTCAATCGTACTCAAGTGCGCATGTCGGTCTCCCAATAATTATATTTTTCTTTCAAAGAAGGTTGTTCTTCTCAGTCAATACAAGATTCCGCAGCAATCAATTGGTTTGGATTGCTTTTGAAATCTATAATATAAGTCTAGCCGAATCAAATGGCATATACCCCTCTTTATAAGTTCAATACTTAATATTAAAGTTTGAAAAATATAATCGACTTTATCTTAGCTATGAAGCAACAAGTCATGAATCGTAATTCGAATAGCTTACTTATATAAGGAATAATAGTACAAGCTCAATACATGTTCAATATGAGTAGAATACTTGCTTACAATATCCGTTGGATAATGTAATGCAAGGGTTTAGGATACTTGCCTTAAGCGTAGTCTACCAAAGTATAGCTTATCGATGCTTTTCGAATCCTATTATCACATAGTTATGTATATAGGACATTTATTAGTTATGTACATTCGATACACAAACTTAATATGTAAGTTAGACATACACGCACAATTCTAACTTAGTCGTATAATCCTATACGTACGTCATTACGTACTTTACGTACACATAGCACCACATTCGTTAATAAGACACTATGAAATCACATAACATAGTTCGTAATCGTTATCTTAACAGTTAAAAGTTTATAAACACTTTATCAATTCAATATGATTTCATCATAACATGCTCATTGTTACTTAAATACTATACTGGACATGTGCTATAGATTAGGTTAACAATGTAAGCATACATCAATCTCAGATTACAAACAGGACAGTCAGACTTCTCTGCAAGGTGGAGCAGCCGTGCCTGATTTGAACTAGGGAGTGGCGCAGCCGCGCTGCTCCAGTTCAGATCAGAGCTGAGCTACACAATGCCTGGCCTAGCTTGCACACCCACACATATATATATATATATATATATATATGATAACACATGCAAAAACATACATGTTGTGATAAGTTTGATTCTTATGTTATGCTTTATACATAGTCTTAATAATTTCCAATTAACGAGGATTAACGTGTTCGATTACAATGTTCCTCACGTTTACTCAATATACACATGCAATGAGGTCCATATGTCTCAACTACATCTGCTCAGGTTACCTTAGTCATGTATTTCAAGTTATGAAGTTCGTTCAACTTGTCTTAATTCATGGTCAACTAGTTTACAATGCATATGACAAGCTAGATATTCATTTCAATTATGTCTAGAGGCATATGAGACCCTATCAAGATAGTCAAAATTTTCAGAATACTTGCAAGGTGTTTGTTAACTAAACTAGTTTTCAAACTATTAAGGTTTCTCTTAAAAAATCTCATATTAACCCTCTAAGCATGAAAAGCTACTACGCATATCATATTTCATGCTTTTACATACATATGTTGGGTTTGTACGAAATCGTGATGCAATCAAATTGCAAAAATTAGCGGAAGCATGGTATATCAGAGTTTTAAAAAATTTCTACAAAACCATTACTCGGATCATCCTTTATGCAAATTATTAATTTAAAACGATAAATAAGAAGTTATGGAATCATACCCTTGTAAAACGAAGCTTCCACAGGTACGAGTTCAACTCCTTGTTCCTTTGCTAGCTGGACCAAGTCTTGACTCAACTCCCCATCCATGACGAACCCAAGCTGTCCAAGGCGTTCAATCAAATTGATTACCTTCAGAACATGAGTCTTGACGGCAGTGCCCTCGGTCATCCGAGATTGGAAGAGCTCCTTAGATATCTCATATCTAGCAGTCCTACTTTGTTCACCATACAACTCCTTGAGGTGAATCAACATAGTAGGAGCATCCATGTTTTCGTGCTGACGCTGAAGCTAGTTATTCATGGATGCGAGCATGATGCATTGAGCCACAGATACATCATCTTGCCACTTTACAATGGTGGCAATCTCTTCCTCAGAGGCTGTTTCTGGAACAGTTCCAGGGACAGGTGAGTTTAGGACATAAGAAATCTTTTCAGCAGTGAGAACTGTTCTCAAATTTCTTAGCCAGCCCGTATAATTCGGCCCGGTAAGCTTATTAGCATCAAGTATGCTTCGCAGTGAAATTAGTGATTTTGACATTTTTAAAATTCTGCATGTGAAAAATAACATTTTAGCAAACATTCATTTTATTAATTTTGCATACCAAAATAAATTTAGGTCTTTATTTTAAATTGGTATCTCCCACTATTTTTATCAAACTATATTATCCTCACTTATATAGTTCGGCAACATCTAATTAAAGATTTGCTAGTGAGAATAAGGATCTCATTTCAAATGTATATAACCTTGTGGATAGCACAACAAGCGATATACAAATAAATAAGTAGACAACTTTTGTCAATTACATCACTATATAACTCCTTTTATTTTGCCTCTTAAATCATAATAGTCAAGTGTGTGCACATCCGAACTAAAATAATTTAAGTTAAGTCCAGCCTAGCACTTCTATAAATTCAAAAAAGAAAAATGTTCGTCCTTGTGGATAGCACAACAAGACTAGATTGTTCAATTTTCTTGATAAGCATCAAATGTGATTAATTAACATCTTAAATACGCAATACTCGTCTTGTGGATAGCACAACAAGCTCATATTAAATATTTAATACTCTATTAATTTATCATGCTAGAAGGCGACGTTCGATATTCCAAATATCATTTGAACGCTTCGGACTTAATATTATTTCTTTGAGGGGTTTGTTATTATTTGTCTCATCTTGTTTAGCGCGCATGCACATATATATATAAAATACGCGTCATTTTATTAAACATGCGAAGCATGTTTGCATAAAATATAATATATATAATATTTAGCATGCAATATAGAATATTATATTCTACCCGGATTGATTATGGACTTTTATTCTAGTTTGGTTTACTAGAGCCACCAAGTGAACCAAAAGGTCAAACCTAGGAGTGCAAGAATTTAAATTTAAATATAACTATTACATTTAAACCCGGGCTCCATACAAACGGGTCTTCACGCGCTCCTTGCTCCTTGGTCTTCAATTTTTTCAAGATAATTCTAACTATTTCTATTACATTAAACTATTTAATTTAAATAGAAACCTTGATCAGCAGTCAAGGGGAAGTACATAGGAGGGAGATAGAATTTTACATCAAGAAAAAAAAATTAGAGAAGACGAGGTACACAGACCCCATTTAATAAAACCCATTCATTCAAGCATTCAACTAAAATAAAATCCAATCACATTGGTCAAATAGTCCATAATCAATCCCCATTTATTATCATACATATCACCATATATATCAATAAATAAATATTCATCTCATGAATTAAAACATTTCATATATATATGAGTATCATTTAATGGGCAATTTTAAATTGCATGAAATCAAATTTCAAGATTAAAATAAACTCTTTATTTTAATTATAAAATTATTTAGAATATAATATATAAATATATCATATTTATTTTTTAAAAAGAAGTCACCTTCTTTTATTAAAAAAGTCCTGCAGGTTTATTAAAAGAGTCCTTTCCTGATGGGTCACCTTCTTTTTGGAGTAAGAAAGAGACAACACCTTTTCTTTGCAGAATTCAAGATTAGCACCAAAAAAAAAAAATTGTGATTCGTCCCAAAAAAAAAACCCCCATTTTTTTTCTTAAAAAAAATAATTTTATACAATAAAATTAAGCCCAATAAATTATTTTAAATATATACCTATATGTATATGAAATCAAAAATAAATTAATAATTGCATAAAGGTTTGGCTCTGATACCACTGTTGGGTTTGTACGAAATCGTGATGCAATCAAATTGCAAAAATTAGCGGAAGTATGGTATATCAGAGTTTAAATTTTTTTTTACAAAAGCATTACCCGGATCATCCTTTATGCAAATTATTAATTTAAAACGATAAATAAGAAGTTATGGAATCATACCCTTGTCAAACGAAGCTTCCACAGGTACGAGTTCAACTCCTTGTTCTTCGTGATCTCCTTGAATTTCCGGGTTAGATTCCTTCCTTTGATCAACGTTAGCCACCCAAATATTTGGCCTCTAGAGGTGATCCACCAAGGAAGATGAATTATCAAGAAGGAGGGTGGTTGGCTTAGTTTTCTATCCTCTATAGAAAAGGAGTACTCTTCAACAATTGAAATTGCCTCAACTGATATCTATTATAAGACTCCTCTTATATAGATATTGGTCAACCCTTCTAATCCTATTAGACATGAGATTTCTTTTAATTAATTAAACTCCTTTAATTAATTTAGGCTTCCCACCACATGGGGAATAATTAATTAAATTTATTTAATTAATTTGTCTCCTAATCTTATTAGGAATAAATGAGAGTACTAATATTAAATTAATTACTAAACTCCTTTAGAAATTAAAATAATAATAATTGTAATAATATTAATAAGACTCCTCTTATTAATTTATATTTAATATTTTCAAAATATTAAATAATAAACATTAAGCTATTTAATTTATTCTATCACTATAGATTAAATTAATTACACTTAATGCATTATTACGATTATGCCATTACCTTCTTAAATAATTATTCTTCCTTTTATGGTGCGACCCTTTAGGTTCTCTATATTAAACCGGTTGTAAATAAATCAATTAGAACAATTCTAATCTTATTTAAATAAATAAATTAAACTAATAATCTATTTAAATAAATAATATTTATTCTACAATAGGGATAAGCCTCTCTAGCGATCAACGACTTTCCAGATAATATAGATTTCAACATTAATCACAAAAGAACCTGTGAGTAAATAGTTACCATACAATTCAATCCTTCCACCATACAATGTCCCAATTAAATATAAGACATGAATTTACTGTCAAGTCTTATTTTATTTAATTATATGTATTTCGATTAGAAAATGCATAACTCCAAATAATGCAAATTAGAAACTCCTTTCTAATTTCATTTTACCTTGGCCAAGGATTCCTGGGTTGTCATTTAACGAATCACATAGGACATATCTCCTCTTTTACTAGAGGTGGTAGATTCTTTATTGATTATTGATTATCTCCATATGTAACTCATTATACCCAAGCATACCCTTTTATATACCCTAAAGGACTTTAAGGAATAAGTTAAAGTATAATTCATTACATACAAGATACTATGATGATCTCAAGTCCAAGGATCACTTGTACTACTATCACATTAGGAATTCCTATTGACAGGCGAGTAAAACTCCATTAGGTATTCCATAGCGAGTCACATTCAGTGAACTTATTCTCCAATAAGCACCTACATACTTGCTTTAGTGTCTCCACACAAATAATCATGAGATCAATCATCCTCATCCAATGAGAGCAAGCAACATATGTACCAATCTATCCGAATTTACTAATCCCCTTTTTAGTAATCCCACGATTGGGAACTATTTTAGTTTTAGAGCTTTCTAAGAATTTAGATCTCATTAGCATGATCATCATCATGATTCTAAAAGAATTGCTTAAAACTATGGGTTATTTACATATTATAAAAACAGCACCATGTAGATAATTAAATGCCTTTAATAAATGAATATTTTATTAATAAATAAATAAGATTGTTTACAAAGTACGTGCTTTATCATTATACATGATTGGCTTGTATGCACACTACTATCAACATAATCATACCACCTAAGCCTGCTCACAATTTTCAGAACTTAAAGGACATATAGCTTATCAAGTTCATATTTGAAACTCTAAGTTTCCATTAGAAGGCCAATAAAATCATTTAAGCATACAAGGTAAGTCCACCTATTCTACATCATGCTTTCATGTACATATAAATAGACCACATAAGCATGCTTGAATTTTCAGAACTCAAAGTGTTCTAGTTTGACAAGTTTGCTTTTGAAAACTTTAAGTCTTCTTTGAAAAAACTAAGTTTTGGTAAGTGGTTCTATGCAAGGTCACTTATGTCAGCATTTCAGGGGCTTCAATAGTCTTAATGAAGTTATACTAGCATGCTCCCTACATTAGAAAGCATAACAAAGTCATCAACTTTCTTTGCACAAAGGCGCGACCACGCCCTGTTTGTGCTATGGAGTGGCGCGGTCGCGCCACTCCGGTTCCAGACCAGAAAGCTTTCTGTTAGAGCAGAGCTTCTAAACCCATTTCAGATATCTTTTGAAACATGCTTACCAATAGGCACATTTTATTTATAACATGTACATAGACTATCCTAACAAATTAACACCATTTCACATTATCAATTCCAACTAATTCATGCCAATTTCTATGAATTGAAATTGCTAAAACTTCAAAGCTGAATATGGATTATACCTCTTGGAGTCTTAAGCTTGCTCTCAATTTCAGATTACTCTCACTTCACTCTTTATAACAACTTAACAAAAATCTAGCAACTTGGTTATGAGAGGAGGAGAGCTCTATTTATAGAGAATTGATTATCCATTCCAAAGCTTTGCACAAGGAATTAAACCAAGAGATAAAGGAAGAAGATGATGGACAACCAATGTTTGGTGGAATAGTTGCCACCCACCACATCAACCCACTCCCCGTTGCCATCATTTGATTGAAGCTATCATGAAATTGAGGGATAGGCTAGGCCATTGGTCCTTTCACGTGAAAGCGGAAGAGAGGGACTCTCAATATGGGACAGGTAATACTCTGCATTTGTTAATTGGGAATGAACTATTATCACAAACTATAGGTTATATCTATATACATATAATATACACTTAAGTTAAATAAACATATATGTATACTTAGGTTTTGAAACTCAATTGGGTACATACTTGGATTTTAATGACATTATAATATTACATGGTAGCAAATTGGGGTACATGTATACACCTCAATATATAATCCATGTACATTTTAATATGCTAAATTATGATTTAAATTGAATAGTGACACACTACATTATCATAAACCTCATTATTCCAATTATGTTACTTATTAATATTAATTATTCATATACTTTAATTTAACATTCCATATAGTATACATTAATGTACTATACCTATCACATGGTCACATAAGCATCATTTATGTAACTCATACAATTTATTAATCTTATTATATAGTTTATATATATCACATAGTCTCTTGTAGTGTCATATTACACTTTATATAATATAGATATAGTTACTATGTACTAAATGATTATATAACTTTACACTAAGCAATTAATTGAACAAACATCAACCTTATAATATAAATTAATTATTTATTCATTAATATGCTATTTTTCATAACAACCATTAATTAACAATATATTATTAATTAATCATCCACTTATTAATTCTTTCTTTAATTAAATTAAATCACCATAATTCTCATCACTGTGCCACACAAGACATTCTTCGAGCTTATCATAAACTCCACATTCTTCTCAATTATTATAAATTCAATTTGAATTCATTTGAATTAACTCACCACACAAGACATAATCATTTACATTCAAATAAATATTCATTTTCATTAATTTATTCATTAATAATATTCGAAATTTCTCGGGTATTACAATAATCGTATGATATAGCCATGTAATTAGTATAGTTGAACCTGATCAAGGAGCTAAGCACTTCGTTGAATAAAAGCTGAGCCAACTCTAAGATCGCAGAGTGAAAAAGTTAAGTCTATCAAGAAAAACTTTGAGATCGTTGAGTAAAAGCAAGAATATAGAGTTGTTTCGCAAAAACTACCCAGAATTGTAAAGTCAATATCGTTGAGCATGGTAACTCAATAATCTGAAGATCAACTCTATGATCGTGCACTCAAAACCTAATTGACCATTTTCGTGGAATGTTGAGGTCTGACAAGTCAATGGCAGGTTTATGACAAAGGTCATATAACCTTGACTCATAATATTTAAAATTAATTTTATCTCATATGAGTTAGCGATAAGGATGAAGAGATAACACAACTTTTTCAACAGCTAGCTATGTAAGGACGAGGACACATATCTGGTACTGCACCAAACATGGCACTATCGAAAGCGAAAACTTGTGGTCAAACATACAACATTTTGAAGTCAAAGGAATTTGTTAACAAGTGTCCTTGATTATTTGGAGTAACAGTAACAATTCAATGGATATATAAATTTTAAGGAGTGCCTATAAAGGATTTCTATAACATCATTGAACAAGACTAATTCTCACAATTTAAATGCTCAAAAGTTCTAAGTGTTCAAGTGCTCCACCCATTGATCCAATGATTAACAACCTGCTGCTAATACATTTAAAGAAGAACTGAAAGTCAATTAGCAACAACTCAAACAACCATTACAACTTTGAGATTACATTAAGATCTAAATGATCTTTGTACTTCAAGTTTGTGTGACTTGAATGATTCTTTGTGAATCAAGCTTATAAAAGTTCTATGTGAATTATGATTTTTGTAATCACCACATCCTTAGTGGATAATCCCTACTCACGAAGTATAAGAGAGGATTATGAGACTTTTGTACACCGAACCTCTTAACATTTTTGCATTCTTTACTATTTTACACTTAATTTTTTTGCTTGTTATCTGTTTGTTACTCTACGATTTTGTTTGAGGCAAATTTCTATAACTGCTCACTAAATTTGGAGCTTTGAATTTTTTTTATAACCTTTAAAGGGATTTCAAACTTATTCCACTATGCTAATATTAATATAAATTAACTTGTTAAATTACTTGGTAATTCATCTTTAAAACAAGTTAAAAGAATCTATTCAACCCCATATTCTAGATCCCTTTTGTGCCTTTGGGAATAATAAGTGGTATCAGAGTTGTGTTATCTTAAACTAGTTTTACAACTTAAGTAGATCCAGGACACTCAACAAAAGAATTTTGAGCTTGGTGACATAAATAAGCCAACATTGTGTAACAAAGATAAATTTGTTAACTGAAAAGTTCAAATATATGCATATATGGATGTTATTGATGATGAGTTATTTAACATTGTGCTCAATAGACCATATATACCAACAAAGCTAGCTCCTACTCCAGAAGATCTTAACAAAGTTGTAATCAAGTAGAAAGTGGAGTGGACTGATAATGAGAAGAAGTTTGTAGGCATTGATAAGATGGCTAAGAACATTCTGTTCGTGGTTCTTAAAGATGAACTTTTTGAGAATATTATGAATTTCATAACAACCAAGGAGGGTGGGAAGCACTTCTAGTAATGCATGAAAGGGCTAAAGAAGTCAAAGAGAACAAATAGTCCATTATCACTTAACAATATGAGATGTTTTATCATAATGTTGGATACGACATCACAATAACTTATGAGAGATTTTTCATCCTGCTCAATTCCGTCAAAACATTTGGGAAGGTGTACCCTAAAAAAGATGTCAACATTAAATTCATGAGAGCATTGCCTAGTAAGTAAGATGCGAAAACTATTGCTATTAGAGAGTCCAGAAACCTTGATGAGATGATAGTGTTGGGTTTGCATGAAATCGTGGGCGCAATCAAATTGTAAAATTAGCGGAAGCATGGTATATCAGAGTTTAAAATTTTTTCTACAAAACCATTACCTGGATCATCCTTTATGCAAATTATTAATTTAAAACGATAAATAAGAAGTTATGGAACTCATACCCTTATAGAATGAAGCTTCCACAGGTACAAGTTCAACTCCTTGTTCTTCGCGATCTCCTTGAATTATCCGGGTTAGATTTCTTTCTTTGATCAACGTTAGCCACCCAAATGTTTGGCCTCTAGAAGTGATCCACCAAAGAATAGGAATTATCAAGAAGGAGGGTGGTTGGCTAAACCCTACGTTTTTATCTTCTATAGAAAAGGAGTACTCTCCAACAATTAGAATTGTATCAACTGATATCTATTATAAGACTCCTCTTATACAGATATTGGTTAATCCTTCTAATCCTATTAGACATTGAATTTTATTTAATTAATTAAACTCGTTTAATTAATTTAGGCTTCCCACCACATTGGGAATAATTAATTAAATTCATTTAATTAATTTGCCTCCTAATTTTATTAGGAATAAATGAGAGTACTAATATTAAATTAATTTCTAAACTCATTTAGAAATTAAAATAATAATAATTATAATAATATTAATAAGACTCCTCTTATTAATTTATATTTAATATTTTTAAAATATTAAATAATAAACATTAAGCTATTTAATTTATTCTATCAACATAGATTAAATTAATTACACTTAATGCATTATTACGATTATGCCATTACCTTTTTAAATAATTATTCTTTTTTTATGGTGTGACCCTTTAGGTTCTCCATACTAAACCGATTGTGAATAAATCAATTAGAACAATTCTAATCTTATTTAAATACATAAATTAGAATAATAATCTATTTAAATAAATAATATTTATTCTACAATAGGGATAGGCATCCCTAGCGATCAACGACTTTCCAAATAATATAGATTTTAACATTAATCATAAAAGAACCTGTGAGTAAATAGTTACCGTACAATTCAATCCTTCCACCATATAATGTCCCAATTAAATATAAGACATAAAATTATTGTCAAGTCTTATTTTATTTAATTATATGTATTTCGATTAAAAAATGCACAACTCCAAATAATGTAAATTAGAAACTCCTTTCTAATTTCATTCTGCCTTGGCCAAGGACTACTGGGTTGTCATTTAACGAATCACATAGGACATATCTCTTCTTTTACTAGAAGTGGTAGTTTCTTTATTGACCATTCATTATCTCCATATGTAACTTATTATACCCAAGCATACCCTTTGATATACCCTAAGGGTCTTAAAAAATAAGTCAAAGTATAATTCATTACACACAAGATACTATGATGATCTCAAGTCTAAGGATCACTTGTACTACTATCACATTATGAATTCCTATTGACAGATAGGTAAAACTCCATTAGGTATTCCATAGCGAGTCACATTCAGTGAACTTATTCTCCAATAAGCATCTACATATTTGCTTTAGTGTCTCCACACAAATGATCATGAGATCAATCATCCTCATCCAATGAGCAAGAAACATATGTACCAATCTATCTAGATTTACTATTCTCCTTTTTAGTAATCCAACGATTGGGAACTATTTTAGTTTTAAGCTTTCTAAGAATTTAGATCTCATTAGCATGATCAACATCATGATTCTAAAAGCATTGCTTAAAACTATGGGTTATTTACATATTATAAAAATAGCATCTTATAGATAATTAAATACCTTTAATAAATTAATATTTTTATTAATAAATAAATAAGATTATCTCCAAAGTATATGCTTTATCATCATACATGATTGGCTTGTATGCATACTACTTTCAGATAGTGCAAAAGCTTTGTAGAAATCTGTTAACTTATGAACTAAAGCTGAATCTGAGAACTAAAATAAGAACTACAAAAACAACAACAATAACAACAAAAGCCAAGAAGAAAGATAAAGGTGTAGCCCTTATGGCAGCTAAGGTCTCCTCCAAAGCCACCATAGAGGATGAAAATGATATTGATGATGATGACGTGGATTTGACTCTATTAGGATGAAAGCTAAGGAAATTCATAAGGAAAATAAAAAATAGCAATTATAGAACAAGAAACAACAACAGTTAAATAAGAGACTCTTCCAAAGACTTGTGCTACTATTGCAAGAAGCCTGATCACTATATTGCTAATTGCATCAAACCACAAAAAGATGAGCTCAAGAAACACAAGAAGAATGAGTATGTCAAGAAAGATAAGAAGGCATACAAAAAGTATCAAAAGAAGGACAAAGGTCTAGTAGCTCAAGGTTTTTGGAAGCCAAAGTGGTGGCGAATCAGATTTTGAGTCAAGTGATGATAAAGGATCACATATAGACAATCTTTATCTCATAGCCATTGAAGCACCTATTGGAAACAACACCCATCATCAAGAAATTGATATGAGTGATATATTTAACTTTGATTCCCGTGATATTGATGTATCTGATCTTATAACTTATTTATGTGATATTACATTAGAGTTGCATAAATACATGAAGTGATTATGGGTGTTATCAAGGGATCATTATCAGCTTCAAACGGATAGAGAAGAGTCCAAATCGAGTTGGAAACAATGAAAGAAATTATTTCTTCCCTCTTCAAGCTTGAGGTAGAGAATGAAAGCTTAAGAAGCATCATTAAGAAGTTCGCACATAGAGAGTCAATTCTTGCCTCTAAGGTTGAGGAGCTTGAAAAGACAATCTCTACTTGGAACATGTCTTCTTCTTCCGTGGACTCCTTGATCACAAGTCAAAGATGTTGTTCTGATAGATCATATTTTGGATTTGAGGACATTCCTTTAGATTGTATTATGAGCACAAGCATAGGAGATTAACAATAACATTGCTTCCACCTCTGTTGTTTCCTAGAGGCACAATATAGATCTAGAAGGTGGGTTGAATATATCTTTAAAAAACTTTTGCATATTTAAAGATTAGTTACCAGATAATTAATTTGTTCACTTAATCTTAGCATAGTGAAATATTAGTTTGAAACTCCCCTTAAAGATTTAATGAAATCACAATTCTAAATTTAGTTCCTGTGGATATTAGTCACAACATATATATAACAAATATAACAGAATATAAGAACAGAAAGTAAACGACACAAGATATTTAAGTGGTTCGGAGCACAAATAACTCCTAGTTCACTCTTCTACTTCAACAAGTAGGAAATCCACTAATGACGGGGTCACTAAGACTAGATCACTAAGATCTATTACAGCCGAATCACTTAGATTCCTTCGACTAACTTTTTTTGGAAAGGTCACTTAGAAAAGGTCACTTAGACCTCTTCAAGTCACTTAGATTTGGTCACTTAGACCTCTTCAATTGACTTAGACTTGGATGAAAGTCACTAAGACAATCGAATCACTGTTTGAATGATAGAGTTTTGATGTGTTGCTAAGCTTTGTAATTAAGCTTGACTTCTTTCTGGTACTTAGTAACATGAATATGATATTCAGGAACGTAGAGTAGAGCTTGATATAATTTGACAGAGTTTCAGCTTTATAATTCATGATTCGTACTTGGATTTGAATCCTCATACTCTTTTATAGAATTCTAAAAATTAGCCAGTTGGAGAGTTCTCATTGGTGAATTTAATGCTCAGCTCCAGGATGTTCTCTGATGTTGACTTATAGGGTAAGTACTAGATTTACTTTCGGCTCTGGAAAGTTACATCAGACTAAAGTCTCACCTACCGCACGTGAGTGGTGTCACATCTTTAATCTAGAGGTTTATGCAAACCACTCTCTGATATTCTTTTTTGAATTTGAATATAGTGAGAAACATCTTGAAATCTATGCTCTGAGACTCTCTACATTTGTCATTCCTATGAAATTCTGACATGCTCTACGAACATGGTCAATAATAGAGTGATGAAGAACATAGAGTCTGAGCTCTACATTTTGTTCTACGACTTAAGCTCTACGATCTGCTCTTCGAATGACTTTCTATGAAGAGCACTCTACAATGTTTGAGTAGATTCTGTGAACTTCTCTTTATTCTTTGAATACTTTGGCAGCTCTACAATTCTGAAGATAAATCTTTGAACTGTCTGAAGATTTTGCTATCTCTTTGCAGCTTTACGATTACCCAACTGCTTCTCTACGAATATCTAGATTACTCTGTGAACAACATTAGCTTTACAAAATAGCAAAGTAACTCTACGATCGTTTAATAATACTATATGATCAATTTTATCATATTAAATATACATTGAATCAACTCAAAGGATCAACCTAACAAGTTTGATCGTTCTAATTCTAAGTCTTTGAACAAATATATCTTAGATAAGGACTTTACAAAACTACTAAACAATTATACATTATAATCACATCATCAAATTTAAATATGCGTGACTTAACAATTCTTAACAATCTCCCCCTATTTGATGATGACGAAAAACCAAAAGTTTCAAGAACAACATCAATTCTAAGATGCAGAGTACATAAATAAACATACCTTATTATATAGTAAGAAACTGTATTTTCTACATTGAAAGAATGAATTTTATTAATGTATAAGAATTTTTTACATTTTTTGAAAATGTTACAATAAATATACAATTGAACATTTTTACATAAGAATTAAAAATATATATACCTTAACTATACTATCTCCTCCATTTATTCTTTTTAGCCAGCCAATACATTTCGGAGGTAATCCTCCTTTCATTTCTGTTCACTGTGATTTCTATTTTCAATATTGGATCGCCTGAAATGATCTTAGTGCCTAGTGAGAGTTACTGCACTTGGATCATGTTTTGAGGAGGAAGAATGTCCATGATGATCAGTAGGTAGAGTTGTTTGAGGAGTGCTGAAAGCTGGTAGATAAATCGACGTTTGTACTTGCCTTGATCTCCTCTCCCCCCTAAGATAGGAACCTCTTCTCCCCCTTTTTATCAGCATTCAAACCGGAGACTTCTGTTGATAGTTCTTTAACACTCAGTACTAGCTCTTGAGTTTGGCTACGAGATAAGGTGATATCGTGAATTTCTTACAGCCTTGAATTTGATTGCTTGCGCTGTTGGTGAACAAGTGCTAATGCAGAGTCTGTTCATTCTAGAACATTATCTATTTACTTCATCTGAGTCATTACCAAGCTCTTGAATTCATTCAAGGAGGTGCTGAGGTCAAACACTTTCTCAGTAAGAGAGTTGATTGTGTGATTACTATTTTCTTAAAGAGCAAGGATAACCTCTTTGTGCTCTTGAAGGAGTTTAAAGTAGAGGGCATCTCTTTGATTTAGATTATTAGCGATGTTTCTGAGTAGGCCTTTTATTTGCTTGTTAAATTCTCTACCCATCTCCCCAGGTACATTAGCAACTTCTTCAGTTATTTTGTTTATTTTCTGATGAAGCTTAACTGAATTACCTTCTAATTCCTTGAGAATATCTTCAGTAACATGAGCCATCAGATCAGCTAATTTGCCTTTCATAGGAAGGGCTGAGACTAACTCTAAGATTTTTCCTAAGATAGCTTCAAAGTCATCCTTATCACTCTGATCAATATTAGTTAAGGCTAGGGGAATATCAAATAATTAATTTCTTGAAGAATAGGGTATGTCAGCACGGGTTAGAGTATAAGTTTCCGGTACAATTAACTGTATAGGAGTTGTATGTTGTACATGTTGTATGGGTGATGAAGGATTTAGAGGAGAATTTATAAGAGTTTAAAGAATGTTTGATATATTTATAGATGAGGGAGAGTTTGGGTGTATTTGGGTTGGAATGTGTGTAGGTGAACTAGTGTTATGTTCATCGGTCGTAGGGTTTTGAGATGTTACGATAAGAAAGTTAGTAGTATGTACATCATCCGTAGAGTGTTGAGAATCTACGTCTGGGGAGTGTGGTGTATTTACATGGTCAGTAGAGTGTGAGACTCTACGACTGGAGAATTAGCATTACTTACATCATTAGTAGAGTGTCGAGACTCTATGAACAGAGAATAAATGAATATTTCACTAAAATAAATAGGAGTAGAAGGTTGTTTGGAGATCGTAGAGGGAGACTCTACAACTTCATCATCAAAAGCAAAGAAGGATTGGTACCAAGAGACTCTACAACTTCTATATGAAGAATAGAAAGATTCATGACAGAGTGTCTTTTTGGAATACCTGAAGATTCGAGGGTAGTTCTTAGCCATCTACTTTGCTTTTGGATATGACTTGAAAGTCCAAGAAATGAAACTCAGATCATTTTAAAGAAGATCTTAGAATAGGGGCATGAACGAGAGAAAGGAATATAGTTGATCACCTTGTTCATTGTATACAAAAGGGCTAGTGCTCAGAAAATTGCTCCCCTAGTCATGTTGTATGACCCCAACTTTTTACGAATAAGATTTAATTTTCTCTATATATTATTTTAAATAGTAAGGTGTTGATTTGATAAATGTGATAGTTATGGGTGATATGTGCAAATTATACAAAATAAATAGATGTCGAAAAATATTCGTTTTGTCGGGGAATATTCGTACGACAGCGCAGAAATAACCAATCATTGGTGGGTCCCACAACAGAATAACTGTCGGATATAGAAAAAGACAAACAATTTTTAACAAAATTAACGGCATAACTTTTTTCGTTAACTGTTGAAATACCCAGTGATAAATGTACAGTAATACGAGTTATTGCACAGTAACACACAATATTGCACATTATCTCTGATTATGATTCTTACGTAAGAAGTCACTCATTCAATAATTGATACATTAGAAATCACTCAGTATTTCATTTTATAATTGTCACAGTAGATATTGCATAGTATCTTATATTATTGATTCAATAATTGTTACAGTAACATCAGCACAATATTTTATGTTATTAATACGACATAGTAACTTATATTATTTGAATGATATTATTAGTTAGCATTATTAGCAATGTCTAAAAAGTTCTGTCGAGAAAAGGGGTTAGGTTATATAATTGCGCGCTAATAAGAATAAATCTTTATCGGAAAGGCTCCTCTTTTCTGAAAATGATCTGGCTGTCAATATTGTGAGCTTATAATATTATTTGTGAATAATTATTATGTGGCGGATATTTTTCCAATTTTTGTTACAAATTGAGAGATTTAGCATGAATCATTTGTTAAGAGTTCGGCATATTTTTTTTACGGAACCATAATTATGTTACCCGATAAAATATTCATTCAAATATATTATTATAATATTATATTATAATAGTATAATGTGATAATATTATAGTATAATTTTATAATTTACATGATAATATTATTATAATAATATATAATTTCCAGCATGTGAATAAAAGTAGAGTGAAGGTTAGCATTTTGATTTTGAATTCCTTTTTCAAAACTTCACGTGCACTTATTTTTCCAAGTGGGTGGTTGGAATACTTCTCCTGCAAATCATTTTTCCAAATTTGTGGGCCCTCAACCAATAAGAAAATGAAAGTTAGGCAAAGAAAGAGAAAGTTAGGAAGAGAAAGAAAAAGTTAGGCAGAGAAAGTTAGGCAGGTTTATTTATTTTTTTCTACGAGTTGCACTATAAAAGGAGAGGTAACCCTTCATACTAGAGACACCAAAAACACAAGTGTTTATACTACAATATTGTGAGTATTTCGTTTGAGTATAAGAATACTTTGAGTGTAGATTATAGTGCAAGATTTTCTCAGAATAATATCCGTTATACTAGTCAGATCTAGTTTTCTTATAAGGTAAAAGATATTATTTTCTTTCAATACTCGTAAGGTATATCATTTTCTTTCATACTCATATTATGTAAGTGATATTATTTTATTTCATACTCCTAAATCTAAACTTACTATGGTAAGTATTGCTTCTATAATTCCTGAAATGATTATAAAGTTCTTGAGGTTTGCGCTTCATCTAATATCATTTCTTTTGAATAATTTATTACCTGAATTTTCTTATTAAATTTTAAATACCAGAGTACTGTTCACGCCGGGGTACTATTCACGTCGGAGTACTATTTACAACAGAATTTAGTTTTCTTTTCTTGTCCAAATTATCTTTAAAATATAAATCTTAAATATTATTCTTGAATTTTACTCCATAATTGGTTATCATGTTGACAATTTGGACATTCTTGAACTCTAGATAAATTAAATTACAAATATTTAATATTTATCATTGATCTCACTTTTATTTATCCTTTATATCATTGTCATCATCTTCATACTTAAATTGTGGTAAAAAATTATCTTTGGCCCGTAGTGCAAAGATGAACTGTTGATTGGTTTGCTTATGACCAGGAATTGTGTATTGGTAAAATAATAACATTTGGTGTTACAGATAAAGGCTTGTGGTGAAAGTTCTCTTTGGCCCGTAGTGCAAAGATGGACCGGTGTTTGGCATGTCATGACCACTAGTAATAAAAATGAATATCTTTGGCCCGTAGTGCAAAGATAAAATGTTGATTTGCATAATTATTGATTGGTGTTACAGGGATAAAATATTGATGATAAACCTTTAAATCTCAGAAGATAGTAGACATCATTATCTACTTGACTCTTCTAATGGATTGTTTGTTCCGCTGCAGTTGTTGATCTAAAACTTGTTGTCCATTATATTTTATCTGATTTATCATTGTTGAAGACTAAAGATAATTTATTCTTCATTATCTTAGTCATGATATTCTTTACTGGGCTAGTTGAGCTCACCCTTTTCTTTTTTGTTCCATTGTTCTTCTCAGAAAATGAGAGTGTCGTTGGGACTAGTTGGGGAGTGGAGTAATGATCCGAGATAATAGTCCTCACTATTCTGTAAAACAATGTGGCAATAATTGTAATGAGGACTTAATTTGAGTGTGGATATTTTCGTATTATATACGTTACAATATTTGTATTGAAACTCACAGTATATGCGTGTTGTCATATTTTGCACTACAGTTTAATAGTTGAAAATAGGAAAGTTTGTATTTGAATTATGTAGTATGTATTTGACAACTCAGAATAGGCTGTGTGGACTTATTTTGGGGGTGTCACAGTTGGTATCAGAGCTTAGGGATATGATCTCTGGCGGAGATCTGGAATTAGAACTAGGAGGGGAGAGACAAGTAAAATTCTTCGCTAGTGTGTCCTACTAAGCTTTTTTGTTATTTAATTAGTCTATCGATATATAGGGATAAGATGTGACATGCCAATTTCTTTAGCTAACCTTTTTTTTGTGGCCGTATTTCAGAATGGCATCTGAAAATCAAGAAATGAATAATGAGACAATTGTGGCTGAGAATCAGGAAGCTACAAATCATACTGCTGCAAACTCAAAAAATTATGATGTTAGCAACATGATGAATGATGAGTTTTTCTAAAACTTTATGCGATTTTTATAGGATAAGGTGAGAGGAACTACTGCTAATAAAACCGGTGGAAACACGGGTAACTCACAAATGGTTACTGCCAAGCAGTTCAAGGAGTTAGGACCACTTGAATTTCTCGGAAAGCCAAAACCACTCAAGGCGGAGACGTGGCTCGAACAAATGACAAAGATATTTGATGTACTGCGTTGCGCTGATGATCAAAAGGTTCCCTTTGCTACCTTCATGTTAGGAGGAGAGGTAGACCACTGGTGGGAGTCTGTGAAGCGTACACATCATTCAGCACATGAAATGTCTTGGGTAGAGTTTCAAAAGCTCTTTAATGAAAATTATTTTTCGAAAAGCATTCGCCGTATGAAGGAAGTGGAATTTATTAATTTGGAACAAAATAATATGACCGTCTCACAATACGAGGCAAAATTTGCTGAGCTATCCCGATTTGCGCCCCACATGGTGGATAATGAAGAACACATGACCCAAATGTTCTTACCAGGTTTAAAATTTGAGATTCTCCAACATCTTATATCTCATAAACTTCGTTTATATTCAGATATCGTGGATATGGCTCAATTAGTGGAACGGGAGAAAGAAACATTGCAACCAAGAGACAACAATCGATAACGCAATAACATTCGTACCATTAGCAAAATAATCAACGGAATAATGAGAACCAACGAGTAGGGGATTATCATGCTAGAAATGGTAACCACTACAGTGGTAATCTTGGCCTGGACAATAGAAGAAGTGAGTCGAGTGGAAACAACTTTAAGAAGAGAAGATTCAACAATGACAATGGAAAGACATCGACAACAGCACCAGCACCAACACCCATTTCTAGGGGAGGAGAATGACCACCAGTTAGATGTTACAGATGCGGATAGGAGGGACACATCAGTCCAAACTGTACAAAGCCTTCCAAGGTGTGTTTCAGTTGTGGAAAGGACGGTCACTTAGCTATATTTTGTCATGTAACAAAGTAAAGTCCAGCTGTAATGGTGACAACAAAGGCTATCACAGACAAGTCAAAGTCTATGGTTCAAGGGAGAGCTTGTGTCGTAACATCCCAAAAGGTGTGGAAACCAGATGAAGTCATAATCGGTAAGCTCATTATAAACTCTCACGAAGTCTATACCATAGTAGATACCGGTTCTACCCACTTTTTTATTTTACCTGTTTGTGCTCAATGTTTGAACTCGACTCCTGATAAATTAGATTTTGATTTATCTGTTGAAACTCTGTTAGGAGAAATCTTCATTACATCCACTGTTTATAAATCTTTTTTGATTCAAATCGAGACCCTCACATTACTTGTTCATCTCATCTCTTTGAAAATACTTTAATTTGATGTGATTTTAGGAATTGACTGGTTAACTACTCACTATGCTAAAATTGATATTTTTCTTAAGGTCGACCTGTTATGCAAATTCAAGCAACCAAACCATTGAAATCAATTACTGTCATCTCAAGCCATAAAGCCATTCGTTTATTAAAAAATGGATGTCAAGCTTTCTTAGTCCATGTCACCAATTTAAACAAAAATACGTCAGATTTGAATGACTTTTTTGTTGTTAATAAATTTCCTGATGTATTTCCCAAAAAATTTCCTGGCCTACCCCCAAAACCTGAAATTGAATTTTGTATAGACCTTGAACCCAGTACAAAACACCATATTGAAGGGATCCTATTGAACTTAAGGAGTTAAAAGCCTAACTACAAGAGTTGTTAAACATTGATTTTGTTAGTTCTCGGAGGCACAATAGTTATCTAGAAGGGGGTGGGGGTTTGTAGACACTCAAAATTTTGCTTCCCTGTTACTAAGTACAGGCCAGCCCCGGTTTCAACTCGGGAGGTATAGGTCAGCCCCGATCTCAACCCGGGAGGTACAGATCAGCCCCGGTCTCAACCTGGAAAGTATAGGTCAGCCCCAGTCTCAACCCGGGAAGTACATGTCAGCCCCGGTCTTAACCTGAGAGGTATAGGTCATCCCTGGTCTCAACCCGGGAAGTACAGGTCAGCCCTGGTTTCAACCTGGGAGGTACGGGTCTGCCCCGGTCTCAACCCGGGAGGATAGATCAACTTCAGAAACAATCCTAAAGCATCACAACATCTCTATAGGAAAACTTGGAATGACAAAGTCAGCCTTAGAGACAATCTTGAGGACAAACAGAATCAACTAGGATCCAAACCTTGGAAACAACCCTAGGAAGTCAATCGAAGGCCATGCCGACACTAAAGGCAACTCCGGGAGGGGCAAAATGGTCATTTTACCAACTCTAAGATGATTCGGTCAAACTCAAGCCAAATTGATGCCACCAAGGTTAGAACGAACCATAACGATGATCCCGAGTGCAAACAGCGCAAGACAGCTCAACGAACAAACTGCGGGGAATCAAAGACCTGGTTATGAACCAGTCTTCTTGGACCCAAAAAATATTTTATCCCATGTCATTGTCACACTCTCGGCGAGGGCTTTCCGAAAAGGTATCATATGCCTCAAACGGACGCTTCGATCAAAAATTAGAAAGTTTCGAATTAGACCTTGCGTTGCTCGGAGTGCACGTACTTCCAGATGATAGAACCCTTTACGGGACCCACACCACGTGGAGCCGCACCTCTACCTGTGATAGAAGCAAATAGAGTGGAGGCTCCTTGGTCGATATATAGAGGTGCACCCCCCTCTTATTTCAAGAATTCAAAAACGCTCCGAACCCTTGCCCGTTTAGTTTTCCAGCTATTTTCTTTTCTTCTAAATCGAAATTGTTTCACTCTAACACGTAGATATACCCACATACTACCACATATCAGAAAATAACGAGTAGATTTGGACGTTTAAAGCCTACGATTTGGCAAAAAACCCGTATAGCAGTCCATTGTGAGTATTTTTACGATCAGAAAGTTATTATTACTTCTTTGCATATTTATACACTTGCATATCAAGTTTTGTTTTCTAAATATGCCCGGAACTCAGTTCTGTGGCTGTTTTTGTCAACGTTTGGTATATTTTTGTACATAAATACATTTTCTGGCATTTCTACAACTCGGATTGATGATCCGTCGTTTCCAGCAGCTTTTATATATTTGCATCTTCATTATTAGCAACTTCGCCGGACTGGGTTATCTTCCCAGTCCGGGTTTGACTTTTTTTGTATATATTTAACTGTATATATACTAACTTTTCAATTCTGTCAAGCCCGGATGTCAAATCCGTGGTAGTTTACTGCTTTTATATATAAATATGCATATATAAGCAGCCTTCACCACACTGGGTTATCTTTCCAGTCTTTTTTGACTACTTTTCTTTCTATATATATATATTTATTTATATTTCAGTCTGGCCTGGATCATTCTGTGGCCTTTTTACTGCTTATATATATATATGCATATATAAGCAGCCTTCACCACACTGGGTTATCTTCCCAGTCTTGGTTGACTACTTTTCTGTCTATATATATATATATTTATATATTTATATTTCAGTCTGGCCTGGATCATTCTGTGGTTTTTTTTTTGCTTTTATATATATATATATATATATATGCATATATAAGAAACATTCACCACACTGGGTTATCTTCCCAGTCTTGGTTGACTACTTTTCTGTTTATATATATATATATATATATATATATATATATATTTACATTTCAGTTCGGCCTGGTTCATTCTGTGGCCTTTTTACTATTTTTAGCACCATTCACCATTACTAGGTTATCTTTCCAGTCCTGGTTTGACTATTTTTCTGTCTAAATATATATTTCAATTCTAGTTCGGGCCCCGGAGTGAAAATCCATCGCCTTTTTATGTTATATATATATATATATATATATTTCAATTTTGTCCAGCCTGGATCATTCTGTGGCTTTTACAGCTTTTTTTATAAATATATATATTTTAATTCCAGTTCGGGCATCGGTGTGAAAACCCATCGCCCTTTACAGCTTTTGTATATATAATTATATATATATATTTCTTTACTCATTTTTATTAAATTATTGCTTTAAATATTAATTTGATATGAATCGGCATTGACATTTCTTCGGGTGAACTAGATTTATTTAAATCTCGCTAATTCTAGCTTTCAAACGGTTCAAAATAGGTCCAGACGGAACCGGGAAAGCTAGAATGGCTTAGATTTATTTAAATCTAGCATTTTTCCAGTTTTAGTTGTAAAAGCTACCTCTCGGCCCTTAAATCAATATCTAATAGGAACGAGATGCTTCGACCATGTGCGAGCCAGGATTTACTGATGAATCCTTGGTTCTGGCGATATTTGGATATATTTCTGTACTAATTTGAGCTGTGCAGGTTTATCGGCCTCCCTATGTGAGCCTAGGAATTGTGGGATTCATGATTAAACTGATCAGAATCTGATTCCCACGATGGACAAACTCCACTTTACAAATGTATCCTGCCAGTTTTTCTGTAAAAATGTACATACAAAAGACCTTAAAACAGTTATCCGGATTTAAGGTCTCAACATAGTGAAAATATGGTTTGTCGTGTCAGAGTCCCTCCGATGGTTATCATGCCCATGAGGAGACCGACATTTGTATATATGTTGTGGTCGAGGATGCTTCACAGCCCGACAATCACCATTCAAACTGAGCCTTAAGGCTGCAAAGATAAAACTAAAGTATCGATATGCTTCAATTTCTATGTTAGCGTAAGGGTTTAAAAACCTTCTTTCAAAACATCATTTTAATAATCTTTTCGAAAAAAGAAGCTTTTGCAAATCAAATCAAAGACTTTTTGCAAAACAAATCAATCCCTTCGTATATAGGTTCAACGATAGGCCCAATTTCTTACAGCATTCACACACACATTGCAGATTTAAAAGGGAAATATTGAAAAGATATGGTACCGTGTTTACATGGGACTCGTGGGGTGCCTAACACCTTCCCCACACTTAACCAAGCCCCCGAACTCAAACTTCGGTTTCAAAGATCAAGTTTCGACAGTGTCCAGTAATTGGGCCTCTTTCAAACAAAACTCGGTTGAGTTGGTACAACCATTTCAAATCTACCAACTGACGACTCTATAAAACATTCAAATCGTCGACATGATACATGTTGGTCTTTTTCTAAAAAGCCTTTCAAAACATTTTTCACAAATAAAAAGAGTAAGGGTAGAGATAACTTAGGAAGAGAAAGATCTGGGTTGTGACCTGACCCTCGGATTTTTTCCTGACGTCGACAAGGTTGAATAGATATTTTAAAACATGTTCTTCTCAAAGAGTAACTTAACAGATCTGCTAATTAAATAATTAATTAACCACAACGGAATATATGATTTAATTATCCCCCTTCAGATAAAACCAAAGTTATAGTTCAAATAGCAGTTATAACAGATACGCCTGTTAGTAAATGACAGAATGTAAATAACACAGTTGTTTTAAGTGGTTCGGAGTACTCAAGGCTCCTAACCCACTCTTCTACTCCACAAGTAGAAATCCACTAAGGATATAGGTACAACTTTAAATAATTAAGATTCTTTCAAGACCAGCAGCCTTAGAACTCTAGTTCACTAAGAACTCTTCAAGCTCAGCAGACTTGAAATACTAGTTCACTGAGAACTCTTAAAGCCCAGCAGACTTGGTTGCTCTGTGATGAGAGTTTGTTCATTGTTGTGCTACTCAGTTGCCTTATGCATAAGTTCTGATGAACTGAGCAGCGAAGTAAGATATTTCTTTTGATTTATAGAGTGTGGCTTTGACATATGTTCTTATGATTTGTGCATTCTAATTTGTGCATTCTTGCTTACTATGAAATATTCAATATGTTTGCCTTATATAGGAGCCTTTGAAATCTTCCCGTTGACATGCTTTATCTGGAGTATGTAATGCTTCAGATATTTTGAGATCTTAATGTTGACGTTCTAAGATTATGGTACACTTTTTTCTGACTTGCCTGACACTGCAGAATGCTTTCTCACCAAACACCTCTGAAAAGTCACTTTCAGCAGACCAGTTGGAAGCCACTTTCCATTTTCCTTTTATTTCTTCGATTTAAACCAAGGAAGTTGGTGAGAACCTTGGGATTCTCAAATATTAACGTTCATATGTCAGTCTTTACTGTTAGACATCCTCTTTCATCAGACAGGAGAATTTTGACAATTCTGATGCTAACTGAAGAGCACCACGATCGTTGTCTTATCACTACGATCGTTGTGTGTTGGTGAGTGCTTGTAAGCGATTCATTCTGGATTGCTTAACTGATGAGAATCATATAGTACTCTACGATTCTGCCTTAGCTTTGAAAGCGCTTGACTGATTACGATCTTCATTTGCGACGACTTGCAGACTCCACGATTTTGAGTGAAGCCTGCGATTCTTGACTTGGCTTGGTAGGCACTCGACAGACTGTCTTTACGATTTTGAGAGTGGCCATCTTGACATATTACAATTCTGCCTTGACTTTTATAATCTCCCGGCTGGCTCGTCAGACTACGAATATGTTCAGGCCTATCTATTACAACTCATGAGATCAACCTAACAAGCTTGATTTTTCTACTTCAAATTATTTTACAGAATGGTAATCGTTCAGCTCAGATCAACTTAACATTTTTGATCTTTATCTAAGTCCATGTACATATGATCTAATAAGGACTTTATAACTTTTGATAATGCTTGTACATTTATTTATTCCAACATCAAATTTAAATACGCAACACCCAACAATCTCCCCCTATTTGATGTTGACATAACCAAGTAGATTTGCATTATATCATCAATTTCTAATGCAGGTTGCTAAAAGATAATATGACTTAAAGTTCAGTGAGCAACTGAAATTCTAGAGAATAAGCATGAATTTATTGATGTTCTTAAAGGATATTATTCATAATTGTTACATCAATTAAAAGAAATAGGAACTTATCTTCTATCTCCTTGACCACTTGTACCGGGGAGGATTAGCATATTCTTCAGCTCTTCTTTTCCTACTGGCTTCATCTTGCCTTGTGAACAAAAAGAGGTTGAACCTTGGCTCCTAAGAGGGGTTGCCATTATTATCGGTTGGCGCTGCTTTGTTCTTTGATGCTGATTGCAAGGATTGCTTCTTAAAGAATGTGCTGCCTATTTCCCTTTACCTCTCTCCCTAGTATTCTCCCCCTTTATGTCAGCATCCATGGTTTGAATATCTTGGGACAGAAGATTCATCCCTTGCACCAATTCGTGCATTTGAGAGTGCGACTTAGCAATATCATTTTGATTTTCTTGGACCATAGTGTCAATTTCTAGCTTTTGTTGATGTATGATGGCCAAGATATCGTCTGTCTGCCTTATTTGAGTTAAGGAGTACTCTTTAAATTCAGATAGGGAGGAATGCAGGTTATTGATTTGGTCAGCAATGATCTTGTTCTGAGCCTCTTGAGTCTTCTGAAGTAGGAGAACTGCTTCTTTATGCTTGTGCGTAGATTGGAAGTGAAGTTGATCCCTTTCATTTATGCTTTCTACCATCTCCTTGATGATATCCCGTAGTCTCTTAGTGAGCTCAGATCCAAAGTTACCAGGAAGAGTGTTTGCATCTTCGATCATGTTGTTAAATCATTGATGAATAATGAGGGAGTGAGCTTCAAGGTTTTCTTCCATCTCCTTAACTTCCCTTTCTGACACCTCAGATATCTTATCTTTAGTGAGAAGGAGAGAGGATGGTCGATTATTTTTTGAATGTCAGAAGGAGAAGTTTTTGTTTTCTTATTGGGCATGTTTGAGAGGGAAAGGGCTAGATCAAAGTATTCGTTGCTGGAGGACGAGGGAACATCTGATTGAGTTATTGGGACCTTGGTTTGATGTATGGGAGAGGAGCCTGCTTCAACGTATTTGTGGCGCCCCCAAAATTGACCCACACAACCCATTTTGAGTCGCCAAATACATGATACAGAATCCAAATACAAACTTCCTATTTACAACTATTAAGCTGTCGTGTAAATACGACAAAACATATGTTTTGAGTTTCAATAAAAATATTGTATTGAGGACAATATCCAAACTCAAATAAAGTCCTCATTACAATTATTGTCACACTATTTTATAGAATAGTGAGGACTACTATAGTAACCATCTTGGACCATTACTCCACTCCCCGACTAGTCCCAGCTACACTCTCGCTTCCTGAGAAGAACAATTGAACCAAAAGGAAAAGGGTGAGCTCAATTAGCCCTGTAAAGAATATTATGACTAAGATAATGTAGAACAAATTATCCTTAGTCCTCAACAGAGAAAAATCTGATATAATACAATAGACAACAAGTTTTAGATCAACAACTGCAGCGAAAATAGCAATTCATTAGAAGAGTCAAGTAGAGCATGATGTCTACTATCTTCTATGATTTAAAAGTCTATCATCAAAATTTTATCCCTGTAACACTAATCAATAATTATCTCCTATCAATGAATTATCTATGCACTACGGGCCAAAGATATTCGTTTGTATCACCAGTGGTCATAACCATGCCAAACAACAGTCCATCTTTGCACTACGGGCTAAAGATAACTTTCATCATAAACCTTTATCTGTAACACCAAATGTCATGATTATACCAATACACAGTTCCTGGTCATAATCATACCAATCAACAGTTCATCTTTGCACTACGGGCCAAAGATAACTTTCACCACAATTTAGGACTGAGGATGATAAAAAATGATATAAAGAACGAATAAAGTGAGATCAAGGATAAATATTAGAGTTTTGTAACTTAATTTATCCAAGTTCAAGAATGTTCAAATTGTCAACATGATAATCAATTGTGGAGTAAGATTCAAGAAAGATATTCATATATCAAAAATAATTTGGACAGAAAAGAAACCAATTTTGTCGTGAATAGTACCCTGAATGAATAGTACCCCGCGAATTGTACCCGAACGAATAGTACCCCGAATGAAAATATTAAAATTTAATAAAAAAGTTCAGACAAATATTTCAGTGAAACAATACTAGATTAAGCGCAAAACTCAAGGATATTCTACTAATTTCAAGGATTTTTACCATTTAATAATAAGGTAATGGAAACAAACAATAATTTCGTACCATGATGGAGAAAATATTAAAGAAACGATATCCCTTGACGAGTACAAAAGAAATGATATCTCATACGAGTATGAAAGAATATATGAAACTACAAATGAATTTTCACCCATCATGCGGTAATCCACGTAGACAGATCATTTTCACAACATAATAAAGAATGAATACGAAGGGTTATTCACCAGGCATGCGGTAATTCGCGTAAACAGGTTATTCCCACAGATTAATAAGGACTAGAATGACAACTGTAACACCCTCTTTTCGAAATAGAAAGAGAGGTTACTCAAAACACAACATAACTGAATAAATCATAATAATGCTCTAAACCATAAAGGAATAGTCTTCAAAACCAAAAATATCCAAAAGGCAAACCAGAATAAATACCAAACTAGCCCAAACCACAATCTAAGGTAATTATTACAACTCCAAATAAACCAATCTATCAAGCCTAAGCAGGATATTTCTAAACCATTAGAATGAAGGGAGCTCTCATCACACTTGCCCTTGATCCCCTGATTACCTGCCTGAAGAAAAACACAGCATGAGCCAAATGCCCAGTACGAATATAGAATACAAGAATAATGAAACGAAATAACTAACTCAAATAAATGAACTGAACTATAAAGAACAAAACTAATACAACGAAATAATAGGCTGAATCAAATGGATGGGTGTTATTTCATACCGAGCTCACAGAAATATATCTTGCCGCACAGGTAAGTCAAATCATGCCACACAGGCAAGTCAAAATAGTGCCACACAGGCATAACATACATCAGACCGGTCGGATCCAGATGCATGCAAATTAGAAGGCGTGTTTGACACAAACATCGCCAATCCGCAGAACAGAACAGAAAATTAAGGCCGACGCATACGCCGCCCACATCAAAACACCAAATGGACAACTCCCACCGGAGCACAAAACGGAGACGCCGTGGACTGATCACACCGCCATGGAAGGTGTCATGCCTCGGTGCCAAGAGGATATGCTTGTGGTACCCCCACAGGTGGTTATAGCTCAGGTATACCCTACGATATATTCTAACAAAAATACCATGTCACAACACATGCGATATAATACCAACAAAAAGGTTCTATATGTACATGTTGAACCAAATCAAATTATAATCTCAATGTCTCAAAAAGAAAGTAACGACATATACCGTTCTACAATTATCAAAAATAAATACTAAACATGATAACTTAATTCAAAGAGTACAAATTCGAGTCATATGAATCAAATCCAAAATGAAACTATTATATGAATTTCACAAGAAATAATTATGTGAAATAATAACAAAATTCAAAATAAGGAGCAAAACGAATAAATCAAATTTAACAAGAGTATCGCTGAAAGAGTACGGAATCCGTACCTGAATTAAGCAATGTAATACCCAAAAATTATATTCCAATTATAACTCGTTAAATTTCTTCCGTTCAAGCAAATTACACAAAATAATAATAAATATAAGTACATTTGCAAACATATTCCTTCCATCTTTAATCTGTTAATTGATTCATATTATTATTATTATTCTTAATTAATTTATTATTCTTTTTTTTTATTCTGTAACCGTACCACACATAATCATACCATGAAACAAACAAATATAATAACTAAGCATGTATATATGTAAATTAAACAAACCGCCTAACTCATTACTGGACAAAAACATTTTATTTTCATAAATTAATAAGACTACTTAAAGTGTTATACCCTACTTATATGTATCTTCAAATCAACATACATATATACCATACACACACACACACACACACACACACACATATATATATATATATATATATATAATATACAACCATTAATAAGTACGTACTATATCAGTTAACAATTCTTTATTTTATTATTAGTAATTCAACATATAGGCCATATAACTGCATATACATATATATTCCATATACATGAGCTCCTTCCAGCCTCAACTCTCAAATATGCAATTAAGATGACGAGACACAATAGTCAAATATATAAAAAAGGAAAAGAAAGAAATTAAGTACCTACTTTTTCTTCTTTCCTTCTATTCTCTCCGTCGCCGCGTCATTTCTTTCTCTTTTCTTTCAGTCAAGTATTAGGTGTATGAGAGGAAGATTAGGTTTTGCTTATTTATTAATGTATATTATTAACCCTCATAATATTAATAGAATCTTAATATTACACAAATATAAATTAGATTCAATTTATTTTAAGGCCCAATTAATGTAGTCCACATAATTAAATATAATTTGATCCAAACATAAGAAAAGCCTAATTAAAATATTTAAAAAGTAAATTTAATTATTATTTATTTATTTATTTATTTTTCGGGTATTACATCACCTACCACTTAAAAAGAATTCCGTCCCCTGAATCAAAAGAAAAGAATGTACCTAATTATCAAAAAGATGCGAATACTCTGCTTGAATAGATTCCTCCATCTCCCAAGTGGCTTCCCTCTCCGAATGATTCCTCCACAAAATCTTAACAAACGGAATTGTCTTTCTCCTCATAATCTTCTCTTGACAATCCAAAATCTCTTCGGCTTACTCCTCACAAGTAAGATCCTCCCGAATCTTATCGAACGGATATTGCACCACATGCAACAGATGATAATGATAACTTCTCAACACCGACACATGGAACACATTGTGCATATGAGCTAGCTGTGGAGGCAAAGCTAACCGATATGTAACCTCACCAACCCTCTCTAAAATCTCAAATGGGCCAATATAGCACAGACTAGGTTTTCCTTTCAAACCAAATCGCCGAATACATTCCAAGGAGAATCTTTTAAAAACACATGCTCACCAGGTTTAAACTCTAAGGTCCTTCTATGCTTATCAGCATAACTCTTCTGCCGTGATCGAGCCGACTTCAACTTCTCCTTAGCCACTGCTACCTTCTACGCAGTGATTTGGACTAACTTAGGCCCTTCTATGGCCCTCTTGCCAAATCTTCGAGTCAGAATGGGAGAGCCGGATTAGGATAGTCATCCAGGTCAAATCACAGGAACCCACACAAGCATCCTAAGGCTCATGCTTCCACAATTTTGCTACCAAACCTTACGGGTGTCTGATGGGTGAAACCCAAGAGGAAAATCCCTACTGATGGTATCAGCTATGCTATTTCCTCCGATCATACCTAGTAGGTGAAAGGAAATCCCCAAAGCCTGAAGGTGATAGCAGAAAGGGAAAAGAAAGGATCATGTACGAAGGACGAGACCCATTTGCTAATATGCCGGCTATCATAAACTACGAGGGTATGAATGATGAAATCTTGGACAGTGACAACGAGGATCAGATTCAAATTCCTCGCATCAAGAAAGGAAAAGGGGGCAGTTCAAAGAAAAACCCCGACCCTATTATAAAGGATGTCTCAGTCATTATCTAGACGAGGCAGATGAGAACAATTCCTTGATCCTCCCTGTTCATGAGGATCTAACCCTGGATAACTGGAGCAGCGTCCCTTGCCTCAGTCAAAAAGGGTAAAGGGGCAGAGAGTCCGTCTGCCCTTTAAACATGCTTTAATTTATTGCTTACTTTTGATTGCACAACTATAGCAGTAACTTTTGTCATGCTTTGCCAAATGCTTTGTATATTTAAGTAGTTGTATATATTAAAATAAAAGCATTTTGTTTTCAAGACTCAAGCATTGGACGTGTTTGTCTCTGCTGATGAGATGCCAACCTGTCAAGGTGACTACAACTTTGATGTAGAACTGAACTTCGACTTGATGGATATTGATCAAGAGGAGGAAGATGAATATGAGGTGCCCGAGGAGATCAAAGAATGGGTCGAAGACAAACCCAAACCAAACCTCGACTAAACCACCACTATCAATATAGGAACCTCTGAAAACATCAAAGAAATCTAAATAGGCTTAGACCTTACACCAGATCAAAAAGTCGACCTGATCGAAATCCTAACACAGTTCCAGGATGTGTTTGCATGGTCACATAAAGAAATAATTGGCTTGTCTACTGATATTATCATTCATAGAATGCCCATCAAAGATGGATTCAAGCCCGTCAAGAAAAAGCTCAGGTGATTGAAACCTGAATGGAGTCTGAAAGTCAAAGAAGAAGTCGTTAAACAATTCAAAGCCGGTATCATCATAGTATCAACATACCTAGAGTGGCTGTCAAACATAGTCCCCGTGCCAAAGCCCGGAGGGAAAGTGCGAGTATGCGTGGATTACCGGGATTTGAACAATGCCTGCCTCAAAGACAATTTCCCCGTACCTTTCATCCACATCCTGATCGACAATACGGCATAGTACGGCATGTATTCCTTTGTAGATTACTTTGTTGGTTACCATCAAATCATGGTTGCTGAAGAAGACCGGGAGAAAACAGCTTTCATCACTCCCTGGGGAACCTTCTGCTATAGGCGACTATCCTTCGGCCTCATCAATGCCGGAGCCAAATATCAGCGAGCCATGATGGCCCTATTTCATGACATGATGCACAAGGATACAGAGGTCTATGTGGATGATATCATTATTAAATCCCAAAAGAGGATGATCACATTGACCATCTCAGGAAGCTGTTCAACAGTTTGCGTAAGTATAACCTCAAGCTAAATCCTGCCAAATGTGCTTTTGGCGTCAAAGCAGGAAAGCTATTAGGATTCTTGGTGAGTAATCGAGGCATCGAGCTAGACCCTGCCAAGATCAAAGCCATCATTGAGATACCAGTTCCTCGAATAAAGAAGAAGATACGTGGGTTTCTCGGGGAGAATCAACTTCATAAGCTGATTCATTTCACAGCTCACAGCAACCTGTGAACACATATTCAAGCTACAAAGAAAGAATTCCTCCACCAAATGGAATGAGGATTGTCAGAAAGCCTTCCTCGCCATCAAAAGGCAGCTGATCGAAGCACCAATTTTGGTACCTCAGAGGGACGGAGTTCCCTTTTTCATGTACCTGTCTGTTAATGCCAATGCAATGGGCTGCATGCTAGGACAGAAGGATGATAGTAGCAAGGAGAGAGCCATCTACTTCGTCAGTAAAAGATTCAGCAATGGTGAACAGAAGTACACCCTGATCGAGAAGACATGTTGTGCGTTAGCATGGGCCGCCATGAGGTTGCAACACTATTTGCATGGGCACACGACCTACCTCCTATCCCGCATGGATCCACTAAAATGCGTATTCAACAAGCCAGTGTTGAATTATCGACTGTCCAAATGGCAGTTGATCCTCCAACAATTCGACATTGGCTACGCGACTCAGAAGTCCATCAAATGCCAAGGCATTGCAGATCAATTAGCCGAAGCACCAACAGAAGCGTTCAAGCCCCTGGAGACCTATTTCCCGGATGATGGGATCATGACCATTCAATAACTCCAGCAAGAGAATACAGTCCAACCATGTAAAATGTATTTCGATGGAGCGGTAAACATGGAAGGTGCCGGAGCTGGGGTAGTCTTTATCTTTGGTAAAAGAGAACAATATCCTGTGGCTGCCAAACTTCAATTTGGCAACACCAACAACACAGCGGAGTATGAAGGCTACATAATGGGGTTGAAACTAACCCAATCCATGGGTATTAAACATTTACTGGTCTTTGGAGACTCTGAGTTGGTCATCAGACAAACCACTGGGGCATATCACACCAACGAACTGCATTTTCTGCCCTATCATTGGCAGGTCGTCAAAATATCCCTGGAGTTTGAAGACATAACCTTCAGCCATATTCCTCGGGGTAGGAACAACTTCGCTGATGCATTTGCGACGTTGGCTTCATTGATCCGTATATTCTATAGAAGTGGGATTCCCTGCATCAAATTTACATGTCAGAAAGCCCTGACATACGAGAATTACATTGGAGACATATCAGATGAAATATCTCCTGTCAATCAGCCTTGGTATCAAGACATCAAGGAATATCTCCGAGATGGATCTACACTCGCTGGGGCAAGCCAATCCGAATGAAAGCGGATTCACAAAATGGCTATGAAGTTCTATCTGAGCAGAGATGTACTGTACAAAAGGAATACTAGAATAGGCTTGTTAAGATGCCTTGATAAAGAACAAGCCCAGAGGTTGATGGATGAAATCCATGGTGGAATCTGTGGTCCACACATGAGTAGTCATCTGCTGGCCAAGAAGATATTAAGAACAGGACATTACTGGATCTCGCTTAAAGCTGACTGTGATGATCATGTCAGGAGATGCTTTTAATGCCAAGTACATGGAAATGCCATATATGCTCCTCCAAATAAGCTACACAACATAAGTTCACCATGACCTTTCTTCATGTGGGGAATAGACGTGATTAGTCCAGTAGAACTAAAAGCTAATAATGGTCATCGATTCATCTTCACCATGATCGATTACTTCACCAAATGGGTTGAAGCTGCCTCATTTCCTAAAGTCACCAAAGAGGTGATCATTGGTTTCATCAGAAATAATGTCGTTTGTCGATATGGACAACCGGAGGTGATTATATCAAAAAATACCAAGAACCTGAACAATCAAATGATGAGAGAATTGTGCAGCAAGTTCCACATCAAGCATCTTAATTCCGTCATCTATCGGCCCAAGATGAATGGTGCTGTTGAAGCGGCCAACAAGAACATCAAAAAAATTATGCAAAAAATGTCTGCCAATCACAAAGAATGGCCTGACCTGCTGCCTCTAACCCTGTTAGCATACAGGACATCAATGCGCACCTCTACTGAGGCTACCCCCTATTCATTAGTCTATGGCATGGAAGCAGTCCTTCCCATAGAAGTAGAGATGGAGTCCTTGCGAGTGTTAATCGACGCTCAGATGGACGAAGATCAGTGGTTGCAAGACCGGTATCAACAACTATCCCTGATAGATGAAAAGAGGGCTACAACCATTTTCCACGGGTAGTTATATCAGCAAAGGATTGCTCGATCCTATAACAAGCAGGTTCGAATACGGCAATTCAAAGAAAATGACTTGGTGCTGAAGAATATTTTGGCCAATCAAGATGAAGCCAAAGGAAAGTTCGCCCCAAATTAGGAAGGCCCTTTCATTGTCAAGGAAGTGTTGACAGCAGGAGCTATCAGACTACAAGAGATAGATGGAAGCGAATTTCCCCAACTCATTAACTCAGACACCATAAAAAGGTATTATGTTTGAAGCACATGCATACCCGCATCCGGGTCCTACAAATCAAATTAGGTTCGATTTTCACTAGAAGCCGAAACTACGAATGACCTGATCTCCCTCCACCCGAGAGTACATAGAAAGCCATTTCTGGTGCGGTCAAACCAAACAAAAAACTTAAAACTCATCAAATCAAACTCAAAGAACAAGATAAATACTTTTTAAACCTCTCTCACACAAAAATTAAACTACGAATGACCTGATCTCCCTACATCCTGGAGTACGTAGGCAGCCATTTACGATGCAGATTGACCTTCAAGAAAAAAACAAAAAAACCAATAAAGACCAGTTCCAAAACACCGAAGCCATATAAAACCTAAAAACTATCAAGACTCCTTGGTCAGTAGGCCTATCTAAGATACTCTCTGACATCTCCACTGTCAGTCCATCAAGGAGATGCTCAAGATACATCAACAACAACAAGTCATGATAGAAGTAATAATCACTCAGCAATGACAACACATATCCAAACAGGGAAGTGAATCAAAATATATTTCTCTGATATATAATACTATTTGCTATATACATAGTATCTTGTACTTGACAAAAATGGCTGATCTAGTATATGCAAGAAAAACAAAGCTAGTCTATGGACCCATGGAGGAGTAGCTGTAAGTGACCCTCAGCCTCCATACGGCTCAAAACCTCCATAGTCATCTGCAGTGTGGCACTGTGATCATCAATGTATGAACTCATCTCGACAACCAGACCATGAGTATAAGATCAGAGAGAAGTACTGTCGGCAATGTGGAAATCCCGAGAAGCTATGGCCTCGTCCATCTCCACAAAAGCTGCATCCCTAGCAATTAAAGTCTCATCGATCTCAACAATAGCTGCGTCTCTGGCAGATCGAATCTCCTCTTGCTCAATCAATCCTGCATTCTGAGTGGCTCGAGCCACATCTCTCTCCGCCAAAGCTATATCTCTTCCAGACAAGGCGGTCAACATCAACGTTCTAGCTTGATCCCTCTCAAAGGTCATCCTAGCTAGGAAGTCTGCCAAAGCCGGATCTATCCCTGCAGGAAAAATTGGCAGGTCACTAACTAGTGCTGCTATCAAACCCACAAACAGCTAATCCTCAGTAGGAGACTCAGGATGCTACATGGGCTCCACCTCGTTGAATCCACTATAAGAGTTGACTGGATGAATGCAGCTGATGCTATCTCAGCCTCCAACCATGCTGAGTACTCCGGAGAACGATTTAGATGGCTACTGGAGAAATCAGCCCTCTCCCTGCTAGTCCAACACTCATACACTCGGATCAAATCAGCAGATGACATAGACGAAGCTGACATCCTTTGATCAGCAGCCCCCTCAAATGGATGCAGGCTCTGAAACTGATCGAACTGGCCCATAACAGCTAGAGGATGGTAAGTAGTCACTCCCCTCAATCCCGTTAGGGGTAAATAGTCCATACCAGGTGCATGGGTGATGAAGTTATATGGAGAGACTAGCCCTGCGCACGGCAGATTCAAGAATGGATGCACGATATCAGATAAAAATGCTGACCATGTCTCTGAGTTGGTACACTCCACGGGCTGGAAGGAGTAGGATATAGCTATATCATGGGAGAAATAATACCCCTGATGTCTGAAGAATCCAATTAGTCGAATATGGGATATGAGACATACATACAACAAAACCGAACTTCCTCTGAAAAACCCCTCTGGGTGGGTAATGCAATGGGTGGCTGACCTCGGCGTCTCGAACAATATCATCAAAATAATGGTGCTACCCTGCCTAAGGGCTCGAACCACAACTATCAATCCCACATCCAAATGGTCCAAGCATAACAGCATATAGACGCATGATACGATGCACATCCGCAAAATGTCTATCTTGGCTTAATGCCACGCCTCTGTCTATACAATAAAATCCCCGGAATGTCAATCGTAACTATCAAGCTCACCAAATTGATTGATCAAAAAGTCGATGGAGATCACACTTCCAGAGATGATCTCATCCATAACTACGCTATGACGAAGACCTGACATCCGTATAAATGGTCTCCTCATATCACTGATCGCCGTACGAGTGCATGGCAACTCTAAAGCTAAGCCAGTAAACTGCTGGTACTCCTCAAGGGTCGGAGTCAAATCATGATGCCCAAAGCAAAAAACCTATCTGTCGAGTATCCAACAGGATAAAATGCCATCTATGAACCCATATGGCACCTGAAAGTCTACGAGGGCCAACGAATGCCCCAACATCTGATCCACTATCCCTCTGGCTGGGAAGGACAGGCTGTCGTACCACGATCTCAATGACGATTCCACCTCAAACGGTGGTAGATGCTCAATACGACTGACGGTGGACGACGTCATCTGTATCACCATATCACAAGACCATCCAGGGGTCAAATCTGAACTCATCTGTCTAAATGTATACACATGACATAATACATGTATGATGACAAATATAAAACATAATGCGATAGATAGGAAATATCATGCATATCTACAATAAACTATATACTGCAAGCATCATCCCTGTCTGATAAAATAATATAGAATAAAAAATGCAGGAATTTGGGGCACCACCACCCAGCTACTAACAGTGGTCTATCAAAATGGGGAACAGCCGCCCAAATAGCCAAAACAGTGGCCAATCAAAAAATATAGCTATAATAGCAATCCACAAAGATCCAAAACATCTACGCTCAGTGGTTAACCTGCTCCATCTCCTCCATGGACACAAAGTCGCGGTCATCAGGCATATCTGGGAGGTACAAGGGAGGATCAACTCCTGCAAAACTGCTGGAAAATGGACCTGAAGAAGGGCCCATTCCTGAGCTGGAAGGGTCAAAAGAAGATGCCTCTGACGGATCTCTGCCAAGATGCCTGATAAATAGGTGAGCTTTCTCCAACTGTTGGGTTAATCCTGTGATCTGGTCCAAATGAGTCGGCTCCCTGAGGCAAGATATCCAGTCTGTCATCATCACAGACCCAGGCACCATGTCTGCCATAAACTGGGTAGCCCGAGTCTGAGCTCCAATCGTACGAGGGCTCCACCAGCTGTTAAATGCCTCCTGGCTACAAGTTCCCTATGATAGGGTAAAACCATCTATGCCCTCCATAGGGATATCTGTTAGTGGCAGGATTAATGGCCAATGATGCCAAGTAGGAGGAACAATGGGAATGCGGATCTGCCCCGTAATACTCCTTATCGCCCGCTCTCCTAAATAGAGCTCCCAGTCTCCCTCTATCAAAAATGGGACTCTGCAGGTCGACAATGCAAACTTTCGACCAGTGGGGAAGCCTCCCTCAAGTCCAACAGCAAAAAACTTGGAGGTTTATGGGATCCATGTTATCGCTCCGACTGTCAAAAGCTCCAACTATAGGCAGGAATGAGTAAAGCCCTCAGCAACACGGACCTCAATCAGAGTGGAGTGATGCCAATGCCGTCCCTGGGGATAGGTCTCCAGACCTAAAGCAGTGGCATGCCGTAGGCAAGTAAGCCTCTCATACGCCCAGAACTGGCCATATAAATATCAAAAGTCCTCAGTGACCAAGACTGACAAATATAAATGCAAAAATTAAAAAGGTACAAGAAAGATTTACTAACCAGCAGAAATGGGTAGAATCCTAACCAAGCCTCCGTTAAACCCTCTGAGAGTATGCTCATACCTCAGAGAAAATAGGCAAAGGTGTAGGAACCCCAATCAAAGTCACTGAGGCGCTCTACATGTCGGGTAGCACTGACCAGGATGAAGGACACAGTAGATGAGTTGTTCGCCACAAAACAACCCCTGATGATCACCATAAATAATCACCTCAAGATGCGATCCCTAACCCTCTAATCATCTGGCAGAGGCTCAAGTAAAGCCCCACTCTGGGCATCTATACTCAAGGGACCAGATCGGACTGTTTGACCCTTAATCGCCATCGCAAGAACTCCCAGCAGGGACCGAATAGCAGTAGGTGTGATGTCAGCCACGGTAGGCACTGGCAAACCCTTGAACTCGACGCCGGTGATGAACCTCTAGTCCATAGGGGTCATCATCACCTCGCAGTCTAACAAATGAAGGGACTGAGTCTGGTGGAACCAGCGCTCAGACAAAGCCCTCATATACCCCCATGGGCAACGACGGGGAAGAATAGAGAAGAAGGCTTGAAACCCCCAGCCATCAACGATATCCTTGTAGTCCTGGTGCAGAGTATGGTACAAGGAGTGCACGTTGAACCAGTTCCCTCGAGGCTGCGTAAAGCCGGGAACCTGCATCAAAAACTAACCTATGTCAAAAACCTTTGTCCCGAGAATGTTAAAAGGAAAAAAGAGAATCCAGAAAGGAGAAAATGTTAAGTCACCTAATTGGCGTGAAGAAATCTCAATGGATAATGACTCAAGTCTCCCAGTAACTCCTGGGTTGGCACAACAATGCCAGGAACCTCCGCACATGGTGCGTGAGCCAGAGCAAGAGTAGGAGCAGCAAAAAGAGCCTGCTCATCATCAATATCTATCGGCTGCTCGTCCTGGGTTGGACGAATCACCGACTCTGCTAATCTGCGAGGCGGTCGAGCTGGACGCGGTTTAGGAACATCAGAAGCTCGCCTCCGTCTAAAGCCTGAAACTACCATGCTATCACTGCCGGGTCTATCTCGATCTATCACCTGGACAAAGTCTCCAAATCACCTCAGAAAGGGTGTGGTAAGCCTAAAACCTGAAGCTTATTAATTTAAATCAGTATTTTATGCATTTCTAAGTCCTAAAACATGCATGGGTCAGCCAAAAATACCCAGTAAAGTCAAAACTACGTGTTTTTCAAAAGCTAAATATGAAACCTACATGGGTCAGTCAAAAAATCCCCAGTAGAGTCAAAATTACATGTTTTTAAATGCCTAAACTTTTGAATTTTTTTGCCAGAGTCTCCTTTGTAAAATGGACTGTCAGCATGCATATAGGCATGTCTAGGTGGCCATTCAGTAGCACACCTTCTCAAAAATAAGAACAGTTCATATTTATGAAATAAAATCAAAAGTAAACTTCGCATGGTAGCCAAATTACCATGGACATTTTAGTTGAAAATTCAGGCTCGCTAAGCCTAAAAAAGGATGAGTAAACTGATCAAAAAGAGAAAAATATGACTATCTCAGAAGCTGAATTTTCTTACATCAAAACGTGCATTACAGTAAAATATGCATACAAAAAATTTTAGCAGGTCATATAGGTATATATTTTTCATACATTGCTTCTAAAAGCACCCTACGTGGTTTACTTGCTTTTAACGATCAAAACTTGCGAAAAAAGAACGTAAAACGTTACTTGCGATGTGCTGAACGCGTAGAAACTGAAGGAATCTGCAAAAGGCTGCCCGAACTCCGTAGATCTGAAAAAGAAAATCAAATTCCATTTGAAACTCGAAATGAAACTTGAAAATTATGAACACCCGCTGCCCAATATAAAGCCACAAGTAGAAGCGGGCCCACCTGCAGCTATCGCACCTCTACCTGCAGCCCCCCCAACGTGGTCCCCGCTCCCTCGGGCTCGGTTTGATTCGAGTTGAAACGGAGTTTATATGAGTTACCTAGTCAAATCTGAAGAAATATCGCTACGCGATTGAGCGGTTTGTCCTAAAATCCTACGTTTAAGCAGCGTAATCCTGATAGAAAGGGGAACTCTTTGAAAACCCTTGGCATTCATCCCAAAGCAATGTTCAGGGATCAATGATGAAGAATACTAAAAAACTACTAAAAAACTGCGCAAAACTACCGTGCCACTTTCGAAGCATCGGGTACTGACCGATGACAGTGCAACTGTTGGCACAACCCCATCGAAGTGTCGAATACAGACCAATGATAGTTCAACCGTTGGCAAAACCCTAATGAAGTTTTGGGTATAGACCGATGACAGTTCAACCGTTGGCATAACCCCAGCGAAGCGTCGGGTATTGATCGATGACAGTTCAGCCGTTGGTACAACCCCAGCAAAGTGTCGGGTACTGACCGATGACAGTACAGTGTTGGCACAACCCCAGCGAAGCGTCGGGTACAGATTGATGATAGTTTAGCCGTTGAAATAACCCCAGTGACGCGTCGGGTACTGACCGATGATAGTTCAACGGTTAGCACAACCCCAGTGAAGCGTCGGGTACTGACCGATGATAGTGCAGCCGTTGGCACAACCCCAACGAAGTGTCGGGTATAGACTGATGATAGTGCAGCCGTTGGCACAACCCCAGCGAAATGTCGGGTACTGACAGATGACAGTTCAGCCATTGGCACAATCCCAGCGAAGTGTCGGGTACTGACCGATGACAGTTCAGCCGTTGGCACAATCCCAATGAAGCATCGGAGGGGATACGATGACGAAAGTAATATAATAATCCATCCCCAATGATGGAATCTGTTATACACATCCTCAGAGGGAGCACCGAGGTGAAGTGGTGATTCAACTTACTGTGGCGAACTACCGGTGTAGATTATCGTCCAGATAGGCATCGGGAGCACTCATTGGATTAATTCGACAGCAACAATATCGTCCTCATCAGAGTCACCTAGGCTATCATGGATGATGTCATCCCCAGCAGAATGTGACAAAAATAGTTCGCGGTAGCCTATTAGTGACATCCTCAGCAAAACAGGACAGCAGCCTAACTTTTCTAACTTGTCAGTGGATGTCTTACCAGCAACCGGCTGACAATGCCACCCCAAGGTTTATCATGAATAACGTTATCCCCAGCAGAAGCTAACGTAATCAATGAGTGATAACCTTACCCCCTCGAAGGTATCTGACACTCATGACATACCATATCATGCACTGCCTCCCCTTTGCATTTGCATTTCTCATGTCTACTAATTCTTATCGTGTCCATTTCATTACATTGCATGAACATGATAAAGAGGGGCATCTGTAGACACTCGGAATTTTGCTTCCCTGTTACTAACACTGTAGGAGGGCAAGACTGTCGGTCTCAATACCGAGCTATCAACTCAACCCCGATCTCAATACCAGGCCATCAAATCAACCCCGGTCCTAATACCGGGCCATCAAATCAACCCCGGTCTCAATACTGGTCTATTAACTCAATCCCGGTCTTAATACTGGGCCATCAAATCAACTCCGATCTCAATACCAGGCCATCAACTCCACCCCGATCTCAATATTGAGCTATCAACTCAACCCCGATCTCAATACCGGGCTATCAAATTAACCCCGATCTCAATATTGGACAGTCAAATCAGCCCCGGTATCAACCCAGGAGGTATAGATCAGCCCCGGTCTCAACCTGGGAAGTACAGGTAAGCCCCGGTCTCAACCTGGGAGGTACAGGTCAGCCCCGGTCTCAACCCAGGAAGTATAGGTCAGCCCAGGTCCCAACCCGGGAAGTACAGGTCAGCCCCGGTCTCAACCTAGAAAGTATAGGCCAGCCCCGATCTTAACCTGGGAGGTACAAGTCTGTCCCGGTCTCAACTCGGGAGGTACAGATCATCCCCGGTCTCAACCTAGGAGGTATAATCCAGCCCCGGTCTTAACCCAGGAGGTACAGGTCAGCCCTAATCTCAACCCGAGGGGTATAGATTAGCCTCGATCTCAACCTAGGAGGTATAAGTCAGCCCCGGTCTCAACCCAGGAGGTACAGATCAGCCCCGATCTCAACCTGGGAAGTACGGGATAGCCCTGGTCTCAACCTGGGAGGTACATATCAACCCCAATTTTAACCCGTGAAGTACAGATCAGCCCCGACCTTAACTTGAGAAGTATAGGTCAGCCTCGATCTCAACCCGGGAAGTACAGATCAACCCCGGTCTCAACTCGGGAAGTACAAGTCAACCCCGGTCTCAACCCGGAAGGTAAAGATCAGCCCTGGTCTCAACCCAAGAAGTACAGGTCAGCCTTGATCTCAACCCAAGAAGTGCAGGTCAGCCCTGATCTCAACTCGGGAGGTATAGGTCAGCCCCGGTCTCAACTCGGGAAGTACAGGTTAGCCCCGGTCTCAACCCGGGAGGTACAAGTCAACCCTGGTCTCAACCCGGGAGGACAGGTCAACTTTAGAAACAATTTTAAAGCATCAAAACATCTCTAGAAGAAAACCTAGAATGACCAAGTCAGCCTCAGAGACAACTCTGAGGACAAACATAATCAACTGGGATCCAAACCTTGGAAACAACCCCAGAAAGTCAACCGAAGGCCATGCCGACACTAAAGGCAACCCCAGGAGGGGCAAAATAGTCATTTACCAAATCTAAGCCGAGTCAATCAAACTCAAGATGAATTGATGCCACCAAGTTCAGAACAAAACATAACGGTGATCCCGAGTGCAAACAACGCAAGACAGCTCAACGGATAAACTATGGGGAATCGAAGACCTGGTTATGAACCAGTCTTCTTGGAACCAAAAAATGTTTTATCCCATGTCATTGTGACACTCTCGGCAAGGGCTTTCCAGAAAGGTATTGCACGCCTCAAACGGACGCTCCGATCAAAAGTTAGAAAGTTTTGAATCAGACCTTGTGTTGCTCGGAGTGCACGTACTTTGAGATAATGGAACCTGTTGCGGGGCCCACATTTCATGGAGATGCAAATCTACCTGCGGCAGCAGCAGGTAGAGTGGAGGCTCCCCGGTCTATATATAGAGGTGCACCGCCCTCTCATTTTAAGAATTCAAAAACGCTCCGAACCCCTGCCCGTTTGGTTTTCCAGATATTTTCTTATCTTTTAAATCCAAAAATATTCACTCTAACACATAGATATACCCACATACTACCACATATCAAAAAATAACCGATAGATTTGGACGTTTAAAGCCTACGATTTGACAAAAAGCCCGTGTAGCAGTCCATTATGAGTATTTTTACTATCAAAAAGTTATTATTACTTCTTTGCACTTTTATACACTTGCATATCAAGTTTTGTTTTCTAAATATTCTCGGAACACAGTTCCGTGGTAGTTTTTGTCAGCTTTTGGTATATTTTTGTACATAAACGCATTTTCTGGCATTTTTACAACTCGAATTGACGATCCGTCTCTTCCAGCAGCTTTTATATACTTGCATCTTCGTTATTAGCAACTTCGCCGGACTGGGTTATCTTCCTAGTTTGGGTTTGGCTTTTTTATATATATTTAACTGTATATATACTAACTTTTTAATTTTTTCAAGCTCGGATGTCAAATTTGTGGTAGTTTACTGCTTTTATATATAAATATGCATATATAAGCAGCCTTCACCACACTGGGTAATCTTTCCAGTCTTGGTTGACTACTTTTCTGTATCTCTATATATATATATTTATATTTCAGTCTGGCCTGGATCATTCTGTGGCATTTTTACTGCTTCTATATATATATATATGCATATATAAGCAGCCTTCACCACACTGGGTTATCTTCCCAGTCTTGGTTGATTACTTTTCTATCTATATATATATATATATATTTATATTTCAGTCTGGCCTGGATCATTCTGTGGCCTATTTACTTCTTATATATATATATATATATGCATATATAAGCAACATTCACTACACTGGGTTATCTTCCCAGTCTTGGTTGACTACTTTTCTGTTTATATATATATATATATATATGGGTTTTCTTAACATGTGCCCTTAGGGCACATGCTAAGCACACAGTTCAAGAGAATATTCTCTTGAATTATGTGCATATTCCCTTGATTTTTGTATTTGCACCAAGTTCAAGGGAATATGCACACAATTCAATGGAATATTTTCTTAAACTGTGTGCTTAGCATGTGCCCTTAGGGCACATTTTAAGAAATTCCTATATATATATATATATATATATATATATTTAGATTCCAGCTCAGCCTGGATCATTCTGTGGCCTTTTTACTGTTTTTGGCACCATTCACCATTACTGGGTTGTCTTCCCAGTCGTGGTTTGACTAGTTTTCTGTCTAAATATATATTTTAATTCCAGTCCGAGCCTCAGAATGAAAACCCACCGCCCTTTTAAGTTTATATATATATATATATATATATATATATATATATATTTCACTTTTGTCCAGCTTGGATCATTTTGTGGCTTTTACAGCTTTTTTATAAATATATATATTTCAATTCAAGTCCGGGCACCAGTATGAAAACCCATCGCCCTTTACAGCTTTTGTATATATAATTATATATATAGTGCTTTACTCATGTTTATTAAATTGTTGCTTTAAATATTCATTTGATATGAATCGGCACTGACATTTCTTCGGGCAAACTAGATTTATTTAAATCTCGCCAATTCTAGCTTTCAAACGGTTTAAAATAGGTCCAGACAGAACCGGGAATCTAGAATAGCTGAGATTTATTTAAATATAGCATTTTTTCCAGTTTCTGTTGTAAAAGCTACCTCGCGGCCCTTAGATTGCTATCTAATGGAAACGAGATGCTTCAGCCATGTGCGAGCCAGGATTTACTGATGAATCCTTAGTTTTGGCGATATTTGGATATATTTTTGTATAAATTTGAGCTGTGCAAGTTTATCGGCCTCCCTGTGTGAGCCTAGGAATCGTGGGATTCATGATCAAACTGATCAGAATCTGATTCCCACGATGGACAAACTTTACTTTAAAAATGTATCTTGCCAGTTTTTCTGTAAAAATGTACATACAAAAGACCTTAAAATGGTTATTTGGATTTAAGGTCTTAACATAGTGAAAATATGATTTATCGTGTCAGAGTCCCTTCGATGGCTATCATGCCATGAGGAGACCTATATTTGGATATATGTTGTGGTTGAGGATGCTTCGCAGCCCGACAATCACCATTCAAACTGAGCCTTAAGGCTACAAAGATAAAACTGAAGTATCGATATGCTTCAATTCCTATGTTAGCGTAAGGGTTTGAAAACTTTCTTTCAAAACATCATTTCAATAATCTTTTCGAAAAAAGAAGCTTTTGCTAATCAAATCAAAACACTTTTGCAAATCAAATCAAAGACTTTTCGCAAATCAAATCAAACCCTTCGTATATAAGTTCAACGATGCATAAACATACTTTCAATCAAACATAGGCCCAATTTCATACAGCATTCACACATACATTGCACGAGGGTCGTGGGGTGCCTAATACCTTCCCCACACTTAACCAAGCCCCCGAACTCAAACTTCGGTTTCAAAGATCAAGTTTCAACAGTGTCTAGCAATTGGGCCTCTTTCAAACAAAACTCGGTTGAGTTTATACATCCATTTCAAATCTACCAACTAGCGACTCTATAAAACGTTCAAATCGTCGACGTGATACATGTTGGCCATTTCCTAAAAAACCTTTCAAAACCTTTTTCACAAATAAAAAGAGTAAGTGTAACGAATGAGATTTTATATATTTATTGAATTGAAAAAATATTTAATTTAATTTATTTATTGAGCTAAATAAATAAATTATGTGATTTTTGTGGAGTAATTTAATTAAGTGTTATATATTAATTAAATAAATATTTAATATTTAATTTAATTGATGTATATTGATTTTATGGAGTAGTTCTAATTTAATTGAGATAATTAAATTAGATGAAGTTTATGTGATAATTGTTACACGAAATTGTAATTAGCAAGTAATTATAAATTGTTATGTGGCATTTTTATGTGGTTAATTGATGTTAGTTTTTATTAATTAAATTAGAATGTTAAAGATTTAATTAATTAAAGTATGACATTAGAATATGTGTTAAAGGATTTATTAAAAGAATAAAAAGACCTTTTAAAAGGTTTTACCAAACAAGGCCCTTACTTTTATTTTAAAAGGTTTTACCAAACAAGGACTTTACTTTTTTTTTAAAAGATTTTGCCAAACAGGGCTCTTGCACTTGTTTTAAATAAATTTTACCAAACAATGCCTTAAGTCCTTAAAAATCTATTTTTTAAATATATTAAGTTTTGCCAAATGAAGCCTTATGGCTTTTAAATTCAAAAATATTATAACTGATAATTCATTATGGGTTTAATTGACCATTAATATATATATATATATATATATATATATATATATATATTATATTTTGTCAGTTATAATATACGTATATTAGTTATACGTTCGTTTAGTCAGTGTTAGAACAAAACAAAGGTTAGTTAGAGAGACAGAAACAAAGAGTTAAAGAGAAGAATAAGAGAGAAGAAGAAGAAGAGGAAGGAAAGGCTTGAGAGAATTCTTGCCATACCAACAAACATCATCATCATCATCTTCACCTCAATTAGCTTAAGGGTATAATCTCAATTCCCTTATTTTCTTTATATATGTTTTTATGTTCTTCAGGAGTTTAAGTCCTCTGTTAATTGAATTCTTATGAAACTTGTATAAACATGATTTATATATATATATATATATATATATATATTATGTTTATAGCATGCTTGTATATGAATCTCATGTTTAATTAAGTTATAAATTTGTAGATATAGGATGAACATGAGAGATTTATGTTCATCAAGAATCATGTTCATCAAGAATCATAGTGGAAAACTTTAAAAATATGCATAGTTTTCTTTTGAAATCAAAAGTTTATGTTTGATTGTTAAATTTTGTTTAAATTGATGTTAGATAATGATATCATGTTTATAAAAGACTTTAATATGTTTTGAATCGGGTATTTTGAAGTAGAAACAAAAGTACAGTTTTCAATTTCATCAAGAACACTTAACAATAGCTTTTCTTCAAAAATCTTGAAATTGAGTTTTTTATTATGTGTTTTAATGATTCAATGTGCTAAGACATGTTAAAAGCTTTAAATTTTGGATTTCTATAAAGTTTATATGCAATTGGTTGGCTAAATTCGGAACTCGATGTGGAGAAATGAGCCAAATTGACTTTTTCTCTGCACAGTTCGCCAGCTTGTCTGTCGACGCTGCAAGGGGCCCGCCCCGGCGGGCCTATCAAGGCTTAAACCCCTGCCTCGGCGGGGGGGGGGGGGGGGGTGGCAGAAAAGAAACTTAGTTATTTTCTTTTGTAAATTGCAAAACTAATTTTATTTAATGAACTTTATGACATGATGGGAATACATTAAAATGCTAAATGGACAATATTAAATTGTGTTAATAAAATATATATTATGTAATTATAATTAAAGAAAAGGTTTAATTTAAATTATAATTTGTTAAATTATAATGAATATAGTTTAATTATTTTAAATCAAAGTAAATGTTAAATTAAATTATAATATGCTTAATTATAATTTAATAAATGCATGTTGATTAATTATAAATTATAAATTATTTAATTATAATTTAATTAAAATAAAATGGAATTATAATTTGATTAATTATAATTGAAGTGAATGTTTAAATTGAATTATAATTGTTTAATTATAATTTAATTAATATGATGTGTATAATTATTATTTGATTAATTATGTGAATGTGTAATTATATGGTGTGATTAATTATGTGATAATTAATTATTAACTTGATAATTATAAAAGAATGAGTTAACCTAGAGGGGTTAACTAATTATGTGAATTAGTTACGTGTTAACTAATTTAGATTATTATGGTTAAATATATATGTGTAGGAAGTGTTCAAGAACGTGAGTTGTAACTGTAGTTTGCGTTTGAGGCAAGTCTTCTATATTTAAACTTGTTATTTATATGAAAGTTTTCTAAACTCAAACTTGTTATTGTTATTCAAGTGTTTTAAATTCAAATATTTATTGAATTTGAGATTGTCCTTTTATTTCTGCAATGGACAAATACTTATTTAAAGTTTATGATTTAATTAAAGTGACTTTGACTTAATTGTTCAAGTAAGGTCTATCTTATCTTTTATATGCTTTAAATTTAAATTCTAAAACGTAAGTTATTTCATAATTCGTTATTATTGAATTATTCTTGATTATTGTGAGTTGATTCAACTACTCCTTAGTTGATGATAGTTGAAACTCCAAATTTTCTTTTAGCTATCCAAAACAAACTTTCTTTGGTGCGAACTTGAATCAAATACTAAGATGAACAACCTTATTTATTAGGGGAGGTTACTACTCGAAGGCGTTAAATGTTTGTGCACAATACATGTTACGAAGAGCTGATCCCCCTAAGTACAAATTAAGAGTCCATAGTCTATATAACTGTTAAAGGTTTTAAATAGAAATATTTATAACCTAGAACAAAGTTCAAGATCTTATGACCCTTAGATGATTTCAATATTCGAAATTCTAAATATTGACGAAAGAATTATTATTCAATTCTTTATTGTTGACGAAAGTAAAGATATTCTAATCTTTTAAAGTTATTCGATTATGTTATATTATTGTTGTATTCCAAGTGAGCTTTTGTTTGCTCACTCTTGCATATTTAATAATCCCTTGCAGTTAAAGCCGAGAACGTTGACGTCCCGTCAATGAGTAAAGGGAAAGGCAAGATGAACAAGTGAAGACTTGTTATCTTTTGATTTTAATTGTAATAAAACTTTATGTTATGTTTTTGTTTCTGCATTACTATTTATGTTGAGGTTAGATAAACCCCGGGATGATTTTGGATAAGGTTGTAATTCTTTTTCAAGGAAGATTTTGTTATTTATTCAAGGTTGTAATTTATTTTACATTCCTTATTATTGGGTAGATGTACGTTCTATTTAGAAAGTGAGCACCAAATCGTGTGGAAATGAAGTATCCGGATTTGGGTGTCACAGGTTGGTATCAGAGCAGTAGGTTATGAACCTTAGGAGGGGGGAAAAACCTTAGGTAGTAGCCTTATAGGAAGATCGAAAAGATAGTGGTGATAGGTCAAGATAATAAATTACCTTATGTGCTATGTGTTTACGTTCTAGTATTCGAAGAGTGTCGACCGATATCACTTAATATTTGAACTTTAAAATTCTTTTTTCAGGATGGTGAACGTTGAAGAGTCCAGTAAGGCTAGGGGGAGTTACCTCAGTTGCCTAGAGACGAGAAGCCCCTAGACATCCATGTTGTCTGGGAGCAGTTAGTTAGGAGAGAGCCATCTCCATTGATCACCATAGCTGGTCAGGAGCATGAGCCGACATCTGATCGAGATGATGAGGACAAGGATAAGTCAGAAGAGGAGGACGAGGATCCCGAGGAGGAATTCCCACCTTACTCTACTAGTGCCAAGATATACGAGGCGATCTACAACCGTAACGTGGAGCTTTAGGAACTGGTGGACAAGAGTCGGACTACCATACAGCAGCGAGACGAGACGATCGAAGAGTTAGACATTGAGGTTGGAAACGTGAAGTGGGATTTAATCCACGCGAAGAGTGATAGAGACGAAGCACGGGCTGAACTAGCAAAGCTGAAGCACGACATCCAGGAGGAATCAACCAAGCGTACTAGAGCGGAGGAGACAAGCTTGAGGGCTACTCATCGAGCCGATCGAGCTGAAGACGAGGCTCAAGCAAAGAAGGCCAAACTGAGGGAAATGGAATACGCTTTTCATACGGCTATAGATAGAGACCAGGATCGTGTCTTCTATTACCCAGCTCAGTTCCAAGGTTTACCATGGTACGTGGTGGACCGTAGAATGGTGTTCTGGGTGATGGAGGAAGAACGCAGAGAGGCTGTGCGACGTCTTAACATGCCTAGACAGTAGAACTATTAAACTATGTGTTTCTTTATGTAATAAATAAATGTAAATCCCATAATTGCGATAATAATGGGATAAGATAATGATATAATCCTGTAACTTTTTTAGTTCAGGAAATATGATGTAAATAGCAGAAATGCTATCTATTCTATATTTTTTTAAACTACGAATGAATAAGATGAAGAAGTTTATTGACGTGCTATGAGTTCAAATATGAATGGAATTATTTAAATGTTTAAGTATGAACTTGTATACTTAAGAATTGAGTAATGGATCTAATAAGAGTATTTCTTAACAGAAAATGCCTCCTAGAAGAAGACCTACACTTTAAAACCCCTAGGGTTCAACGAACAACAATAACAACAATAACGATGGGACGAATCCCAATTCGGTTCAGCAGTTGGTGAACCTGCTGACGGGAGCACTTGCGAATCAGCCGCAAGTGCAGGGTACGATATTTAAAGAGTTTAAGGCAGTAGGACCACCGGAATTCAAGGGATCAATAAACCCAATAGATGCCCAGACGTGGGTAATGGAAATGGAGAAGGTCTTCGATGTGGCTATGGTTAGCGAAGACCAGAAGACGGTATTTGTAACTTTTATGTTGAAGTTGGACGCTAGTTTGTAGTGGCAAGCCAACAAGACAAGAGAGGGAGAAGGAGTGATACCGTGGGAGCATTTCAAAGAGATGTTCTTTGAAATGTACTTCCCTGTTAGCTCGCAGGACCAGATGGAGGTCCAGTTTCTAGAGCTGAAGCAGGGAGGGATGACGGTGTCAGAATACGTTGCAAAGTTTAACGAGCTGGCCAGGTTCGCTACATACCAGGTCAGTACTGACGCTAGGTAGGCGAGAAGGTTTGAGCGGGTACTGAAGCCCTGGCTCTACAGCAAGGTCTCCATGTTCCAGTTGAATACGTTTGCAGCTGTGCTGGAAAAGGCCATACTCGCTGAAGGAGGAAGCGACGCTGTGACTAAATTTAATCAAGACAAGAAGAAGAAGAACGAGACAGAAACCAAGGCTGGTGGTAGCGGGGCTATCAACCAGAAAATGAAGTGGAACGACAACACCTCTACTGGAAGTCAACAAGGAAACCAGCAGAAGAAGAAGATTGAAGCATGTACGACATGCGAGAAGAATCACACTAGAGTGTGCATGAAGGGGAGACGGGTGTGTTTCAACTATGGTCAGGAAGGCCACATTGCATCGAATTGCCCGAATCCGAAGAAGGGAGCTCGCTACACTTATGGATCCAAGGATCACATGGCTTGTAACTGCCCGAAGAAGCCAATAGCAGGGTCAACAGGGAATGGGGGAAATGGGAGCAGCAACACTTTGGCTATCGCTGCACCACTGCAGGCTGTTCAACCCACTGCCCGAACATTCAACATGACGGTGCAGGATGCTGTGCAGTCAAAGGATGTGGTGTCAGGTATTATTCTAGTCAATAGTATAAATGCATATGTATTATTTGATTCGGGTGCTACTTGCTCATTCATATCTGATGAGTTTGCTAAGACCCTAGACTTACCCAAAAAAGAATTAGTTTATCCTTGAACATAGAGATTGCGAATAGGGAGGTTATTCCTGTTAGGTTTGTTTACAAGAACTGTAGATTGGACATTAGGGGTCAAGAACTGAGGGTAGATTTAATTCCGATAAAACTTGGGGAATTCGATGTCATACAGGGTATGGATTGGTTGTTCAACCATGGGGCGGTAATCGATTGTCAGAAGAAGTCGGTAAACCTTACGACTCCGTCGAAGTTGGTATTCTATGGTAGCAAATCGCCTAGACAAGTGAGTTGTCTAACCGTTATGCAAGCTAAGAAACTTTTGACGCAAGGCTGTGTAGGATATCTAGCTTACATAGTAGATACTCGTAAGGAAAGGCCGAAGATAGAAGAGATATCAGTGGTTAGGGAGTTTATGGACGTACTTCTGAGCGATTTGCCAGGACTTCTGCCAGATAGAGAGATAGAGTTCGTGATCGACTTAGCAACAGGAACTGCTCTGATTTTGAAAGCTCTGTACAGAATGGCTCTAGTCGAGATAAAGGAACTGATGGTTCAACTACAAGAATTGCTGGACAAGAAGTATATTCAGCCGAGCGTTTCACTGTGGGGAGCGCCAGTTTTATTTGTCATGAAGAAGGATGGGTCGATGCATCTTTGCATTGACTATAGGGAGTTGAACAAAGTTACGATCAAGAATAGGTATCCTTTACCTAGGATCGATGACTTGTTCGATCAACTGAAGGGTGCTAGATACTTCTCGAAAATTAATTTGAGAAGTGGATATCATCAATTGAAGGTGAGAAGGGAAGGTATGCCGAAGATGACTTTTAGAACTCGGTATGGTTATTACGAGTTCTTATTGATGTCATTGGTCTAACGAATGCCCCAGCTGCATTTATGGTTTTAATGAATAGGGTGTTTAAGCCATTCCTGGATAAGTTTATAGTGGTGTTCATGGATAACATCATGGTTTATTCCAAGACCGAGGAGGAACACACTGAACATTTAAGACTGACCTTAGAATCGCTGAGACGAGAGAAGCTTTATGCGAAATTCTTGAAATGCAAATTTTGGTTGGAACGTGTGCAATTTCTTGGCCATATGATCGACAAGGATGGAATTTCCGTAGATCCATCGAAGGTTGAGGCTGTAATAAATTAGGATCAGCCGAAGACGCCGTCTGAAGTGAGGAGTTTCTTGGGATTGGCGGGTTATTACCAAAGATTTATCCTGGAGTTTTCCAAGATCGCAACTCCGTGGACGAATTTGACTCGTAAAATAGTTAAATTTGTTTGGACGGAAAAGTGAGGAAAGTTTTCAGGAATTGAAGAAGAGGTTGAGTACTGTGCCTGTGTTGACTTTACCGGATAGTACGGGAAATTTTGTAGTATACAGCGATGCCTCACATAAGGGATTAGGCTGCGTGCTAATGAAGAATGGCAAAGTTATTGCCTAGGCATCACGTCAGCTGAAGGATTACGAGAAAGGGTATCCAACTCACGATTTAGAATTGGCGGCAGTAGTGTTTGCTCTAAAGATTTGGAGACACTACCTCTATGGAGAAAAGTGTGAGATGTACACAGATCACAAGAGTCTGAAGTATATCTTCACCCAAAAGGATTTAAACATGCGCTAGAGGAGATGGTTGGAATTGATCAAGGACTACAACTGCGAGATACTTTACCATCTAGGTAAATCTAACGTGGTTGTCGACACCTTGAGCAGGAAGGGTCGGGAGAAGTTGAATATATTCACTGATCAGGATTAGTTGATAGCAGAGATGGCTAAGTTAGAGCTGGAATTAAAATATCTAAAGGAATTGGATGAGATGTTGTTTCAAGTAGCTACTGGTTTTACTCTGGTAGACAAAGTGAAAGAAGCACAACTTCACGATGAAGAATGCGAAAAGATCCGAAAGAGAATAGCTGATGGTGAAGAGTTCAAGTTTAAGATCGATAACGAAGGACTGTTATGATTTGAGGGGAGAATTTGGGTACCGTTAGTACTAGAAGTCAAAGAGGAGATTTTGAGCGAATCTCACTAGTTCAAGATATTCGATTCACCTTGGGAGTACGAAGATGTACCAGGATCTCAGGTAACATTTCTGGTGGCCGAGTATGAAGAGAGACGTTGCTGAATGCGTTGCGAAATGCTTAACGTGCCAGAAAGTCAAAGCAGAACACCAGAGACCAAGTGGATTGCTACAACCGTTAGAAATCCTAGAATGGAAGTGGGAACATATCACGATGGATTTTGTGGTTGGTCTTCCAGCGACTCAGAAGGGTTTCGACGAGGTATGGGTGATTGTGGATCGACTGACGAAGTCAGCACACTTTCTACCGATCAGGATTAAGATTCAACTTGGACCAGTTAGCAAAACTCTACGTTAAGGAAATTATTTCTTGACATGGTGTTCCGGTGTCGATTGTGTTCGACAGAGATTTGTGTTTAACGTCGAATTTATTGAAGCGTTTGCAAGAATGTCTGGGAATGCAATTGCGAATGAGTACGGCATACCATCCTTAAACTGACGGCCAGAGAGAGAGAACGATTCAGACGCTAGAGGATATGCTGAGAGCTTGCGTGATGGATTTCAAAGGAAGCTAGGATGATCATCTACTGTTGGTGGAGTTCGCCTACAATAATAGTTACCACGCAAGTATCGGCATGCCGCCTTACGAAGCGTTATACGGCAGGAAATGCATTACCCCATTGTGCTGGGATGAAGTCGGTGAACGTCAACTGTTGGGACCCGAACTGGTACAACAAACTGTCAAAATCGTGAAGCTGATCAGAACGAGATTGGTTGCTGCTCAAGACAGACAAAAGAAGTATGCTGATCAACATCGACAGAATCGAGAATTCTTACCAGGGAGCTTCGTTTTCCTGAAGGTATCTCCCTGGAAGGGGAAGATTCGATTCGGTAAAAAGGGGAAGCTAAGTCCCCAATTTATTGGACCTTTTGAGATACTGCGGAAGGTGGGAGAGGTAACTTACGAGGTTACGTTACCTCTGGAGCTAGATAATATACATAATATTTTTCACATTTCTGTGTTAAGACCGTACAAACACGACTACAAGCATGCAATAGAATACGAGCCTTTATAATTTGATAAAGACTTAACTTATGAAGAAGTGCCTGTTCAAATAGTTGATAGAAAAGAACAAGTACTTAGAAATAAAGTGATACCTTCTGTTAAGGTAATTTGGAGGAACCACAGTGCTGAAGAAGCCACGTGGGAACTCCAAGATGTAATGAAGAAAACGTATCCTCAATTATTTGTTTAGCTATTTGTGTAACCCCTTATATACCGATTTTGGGGACAGAAACTTTTTAAGGGAGGAAAAATGTAACAGATGAGATTTTTTTTTGTTGCGATTCTGGGGACAGAATCCTTTTAAGGAGGGAAGATTGTAATGAATGAGATTTTATATATTAATTTTAAATATTTATTGAATTGAATAAATATTTGATTTGATTTATTTATTGAGCTAAATAAATAAATTATGTGATTGTTGTGGAGTAATTTAATTAAGTGTTATATATTAATTAAATAAATATTTAATATTTAATTTAATTGATGTATATTGATTTTATGGAGTAGTTCTAATTTAATTGAGATAATTAAATTAGATGAAGTTTACGTGATAATTGTTACATAAAATTATAATTAGCAAGTAATTATAAATTGTTATGTGGCATTTTTATGTGGTTAATTGATGTTAGCTTTTATGAATTAAATTAGAATGTTAAAGATTTAATTAATTAAAGTGTGACATTAGAATATGTGTTAAATGATTTATTAAAAGAATAAATGGGCTTTTAAAAGGTTTTACCAAACAAGGCCTTTACTTTTGTTTTAAAAGGTTTTACCAAATAAGGCTTTTACTTTTGTTTTAAAAGGTTTTGCCAAACAGGGCCCTTGCACTTGTTTTAAATGAATTTTACCAAATAATGCCTTAAGTCCTTAAAAATCTATTTTTTAAATATATTAAGTTTTGCCAAACGAAGCCTTATGGCTTTTAAATTCAAAAATATTATAACTGATAAGTCATTATGGGTTTAATTGACCATTATATATATATATATTATATATTTTGTCAGTTATAATATACGTATATTAGTCATACGTTAGTTTAGTCAGTGTTAGAACAAAACAAAGGTTAGTTAGAGAGAAAGAAACAAAAAGTTAAAGAGAAGAATAAGAGAGAAGAAGAAGAAGAGGAAGGAAAGGTTTGAGAGAATTATTGCCATACCAACAAACATCATCATCATTCTTCTTCACCTCAATTAGCTTAAGGGTATAATCTCATATCCCTTATTTTCTTTATATATGTTTTTATGTTCTTCATGAGTTTGAGTCCTCTGTTAATTGAATTTTTATGAAACTTGTATAAACTTAATTTATATATATATATATATATATATATATATATATACATATATTATGTTTATAGCATTCTTGTATATGAATCTCATGTTTAATTAAGTTGTAAATTTGTAGATATAGGATGAACATGAGAGATTCATGTTCATCAAGAATCATAGTGGAAAACTTTGAAAATATGCATAGTTTTCTTTTAAAATCAAAAGTTTATGTTTAATTGTTAAATTTTGTTTAAATTGATGTTAGATAATGATATCATGTTTATAAAAGACTTTAATATGTTTTGAATTGGGTATTTTAAAGTAGAAACAAAAGTACAGTTTTTAATTTCATCAAGAACACTTAACAATGGCTTTTCTTCAAAAATCATGAAATTGAGTTTTTTATTATGTGTTTTAATGATTCAATGTGCTAAGACATGTTAAAAGCTTTAAATTTTGGATTTCTATAAAGTTTATATGTAATTGGTTGGCTAAATTCGGAACTCGATGTGGAGAAATAAGTCAAATTAGCTTTTTCTCTGTATAATTCGCAAGCTTGTCTGCCGACGCTGCAGGGCCCCTGCCCCGGCAAGCCTATCAAGGCTTAAACCCCTGCCTCGGCGGGGGGGGGGGGGGGGGGGGGGGGTTGGCAGAAAAGAAACTTGGTTATTTTCTTTTGTAAATTGCAAAGCTAATTTTATGTAATGAATTTTATGACATGACGGGCATACATTAAAATGCAAAATGGACAATATTAAATTGTGTTAATAAAATATATATTATTTAATTATAATTAGATTAATTATAATTAAATAAAATGTTTAATTTAAATTATAATTTGTTAAATTATAATGAATATATTTTGATTATTTTAAATCAAGGTAAATGTTAAATTAAATTATAATATGCTTAATTATAATTTAATAAATGCATGTTGATTAATTGTAAATTATAATTTGTTTAATTATAATTTAATTAAAATAAAATATAATTAAAATTTGATTAATTATAATTGAAGTGAATGTTTAAATTGAATTATAATTGTTTAATTATAATTTAATTAATATGAAGTGACTAATTATTATTTGATTAATTATATGAATGTGTAATTATATGGTGTGATTAATTATGTGATAATTAATTATTAACTTGATAATTATAGAAGAATGAGTTAACCTAGAGGGGTTAACTAATTATGTAAATTAGTTACGTGTTAACTAATTTAGATTATTATGGTTAAATATATATGTGTAGGAAGTGTTAAAGAACGTGAGTTGTAACTGTAGCTTGCGCTTGAGGCAAGTCTTCTATCCTTAAACTTGTTATTTATATGAAAGTTTTCTAAACTCAAACTTGTTATTGTTATACAAGTGTTTTAAATTCAAATATTTATTGAATTTGAGATTGTCCTTTTATTTTCTACAATGGACAAATACTTATTTAAAGTTCATGATTTAATTAAAGTGACCTTGACTTAATTGTTCAAGTAAGGTCTATCTTATCTTTCGTATGCTTTAAATTTAAATTCTAAAGAATAAGTTATTTCATAATTCGTTATTATTGAATTATTCTTGATTATTGTGAGTCGATTCAACTACTCCTTAGTTGATGATAGTTGAAACTCCAAATTTTCTTTTAGCTATCCAAACCAAACTTTTTTTGGTGCGGACTTGAATCAAATACTGAGATGAACAACCTTATTTATTAGGAGAGGTTACTACATAAAAGCGTTTAATGTTTGTGCACAATTTATGGTACGAAGGGCTGATCCCCCTAAGTACGAGTTAAGAGTCCATAGTCTATATGATTGTTAAAGGTTTTAAATAGAAATGTTTATAACCTAGGACCAAGTTCAAGGTCTTATGACCCTCAGATGATTTCAATATTCAAAATTCCAAATATTAATGAAAGAATTATTATTCAATTCTTTATTGTTGACGAAAGTAAAGCTATTCAAATCTTTTAAAGTTATTCGATTATGTTATATTATTGTTGTATTCCAAGTGAGCTTTTGTTTGCTCACTCTTGGATATTTAATAATCCCTTGCAGTTAAAGCCGAGAACGTTGACGTTCTGTCAACGAGTAAAGAGAAAGGCAAGATGAACAAGTGAAGACTTGTTATCTTTTGAGTTTTATTGTAATAAGACTTTATGTTATGTTTTTGTTTTCGCATTATTATTTATGTTAAGGTTAGATAAACCCTGGGATTATTTTGGATAAGGTTGTAATTCCTTTTCAAGGAAGATTTTATTATTCATTCAAGAATGTAATTTATTTTACATTCCTTATTATTGGGTAGATGTATGTTCTATTTAGATAGTGAGCACCAAATCATGTGGAAATGAAGTACCCGGATTTGGGGGTGTCACAGTAAAGGTAGAGATAACTTAGGAAGAGAGAAAGATCCGGGTTGTGACCCGACCCACGGATTTTTCCCGACGTCGACAGGGTTTAATAGATATTTTAAAACTTTTTCTTTTCAAAGAGTAACTTAACAGATCTGGTAATTAAATAATTAATTAACCACAACGGAATATATGATTTAATTATCCCTTTCAGATAAAACCAAAGTTATAGTTCAAATAGCAGTTATAACAGATACGCCTGTTAGGAAATGACAGAATGTAAATGACACAATTGTTTTAAGTGGTTCAGAGTACTCAAGGCTCCTAACCCACTTTTCTACTCTACGAGTAGGAAATCCACTAAGGATATAGGTACAGCTTTAAATAGCTATGATTACTTCAAGACCAGCAGCCTTGGAACTCTAGTTCACTAAGAACTCTTCAAGCCCAGCAGACTTGGAATACTAGTTCACTGAGAACTCTTAAAGCCCAGCAGACTTGGTTGCTCCGTGATGAGAGTTTGTTCATTGTTATGCTACTCAGTTGCCTTAAGCATAAGTTCTGAGGAACTGAGTAGTGAAGCAAAATATTTCTTTTAGGGGTGTTCACCGGTAAATAATCGGACCGAATCGGTCTGAACTGAACCGGATCGAATATCAAAAGTACCCAAAATAGGGTACCGATACCGGTACTGGTTGAACCGGTATACCAGATCGATTAGCCAGTCCGGTACCGGATCGGTACCGATTTTTACTGTCTTGAACCGGCCCAATCTTTAAGCCAAAAATCTGCAAAAGTTTTAATCAAAATCCGGCCCAAAAAAGATCAGCCCAAGACTTGCTTTTAAAACTAAATTTCAGCCCAAGGTGAAGCAGCGAGCAGCCGAATACCAGACTTAAAATTCGGCCCAAGCATACCAACGTTCTTTTAGCCAAAAGAAAGCTTGGTAGTCTGTTTATAAAGAAAACTTCCTTAGACTTTTATAAGTGAACCATTGTGGGACTTGCCTATTAAGGTCTCACTTGGTGGTCTTTTTATAAGAAAAACTTCCTTAGACTTTTATAAGTGAACCAATGTGGGACTTGGCTATTAAGGTCTCACTTGGTAGTCTTTTTATAAGCAAAACTTCCTTAGACTTTTACAAGTTAATCAATGTAGGACTTGGCTATTAAGATTTCACTTGGTAGTTTTTTGTAGGAAAACTTCCTTAAAACTTTTATAAATTAACCAATGTGGGACTTGGAGACCACCAAGTATTAAAGCCTTCACTTGTTAGTCTTTTTATAAGAAAAACTTCCTTAAATGTTTATTAATCAATGTGGGAGTTACAAACACCCATATTCTATCCATTTAAATAATTTCTTAATTTTCTTTATATATACCCAGTTTCAACAAAGACTAGACTTTGGAGTTATTAAAGTTGCAAGTGTGAGGCTTTCCCAACTTATTGATAAATAGTTTAAGGTTATCTAACTTCTTTATACCTTTAACAATTTAATCAATATGAAACTTGTAATTTGTAAACCACCAACTATTAAGGCTTCCCTTGGTACTCATTTTATAAGAAAAACTTCCTTTTTAATCAATATGGAACTTGTAATTTGTAAACCACCAACTACTAAGCCTTCCCTTGGTACTCATTTTATAAGAAAAACTTCCTTAGATTTTTACCAAATAACCAATGTGGGACTTGGCCTTCACTTGGTAGAAAACTTTATTAAATTTTTATTAATCAATGATGGACTTACAAACAACCATATATATGTATTCTCTTGTCTTACCAATATCCCACATTGTATAATTTGTGTTCTCTTGTCTTACCTCTATTTTATAAATAGGGGAGACCACCAATTCAAATTTCATTCAAGTCCTAAATATTTAATTATGTCTTTTCTTGTGTTAGTTCTATAGTTCTATTTTATAAATAGAGGAGATTTTAATCTAATTCTACAAATTAGTAAAATAATTTTTTAAAAGGGGATTGAACCGGTACAACAGGTTCGGTCCGGTACATACCGGTCGTATGAAATTGGTAACCGGAACCGGTATCGAAAACCAGTTTGTACCGCACCGGTCTCGAACCTATTGTTTTTGTATCGAATCGGTCGGTTCGGACCGGTCCGGTTCGCCTTGAAAACCGAAAATATCTGTTATTTTGAACAGCTCTAATTTCTTTTGATTCGTAGAGTGTGGCTTTGACATATGTTCTTATGATTTGTGCATTCTTACTTACTTTGAAATATTCAATCTGTTTGCCTTATATATGTGCCTTTGAAATCTTCTGGTTGACATGCTTTATCTGGAGCATGTAATGCTTCAGATATTCTGAGATTATGGTACACTCCTTTCTGACTTGCCTGACACTGCAGACTACTTTCTCACCAAACACCTCTGAAAAGTCACTTTCAGCAGACTAGTTGGAAGTCACTTTCCATTTTCCTTTTCTTTCTTCGATTTAGACCAAGGAAGTTGGTGAGAACCTTGGGATTCTCAAATATCAACGTTCATATATCTGTCTTTACTATTAGACATCCTCTTTCATCAGACAGGCAAATTTTGACAATTCTGATGCTAACTGAAGAGCACCACGATCGTTGTCTTATCACTACGATCGTTGTGTGTTGGTCAGTGCTTGTAAGCGATTAATTCTGGATTGCTTAACTGATGAGAATCATATAGTACTCTACGATTCTGCCTTAGCTTTGAAAGCATTTGACTGACTACGATCTTCATTTGCGACGACTTGCAGATTCCACGATTTCGAGTGAAGCCTGCGATTCTTGACTTGGCTTGGTAGGCACTCAGCAGACTGTCTTTACGATTTCAAGAGTGGCCTTCTTGACAGTCTACGATTCTTCCTTGACTTTCGCAATCTCTTGGATGGCTTGTTAGACTACGAATCTGTTCAAGCCTATCTATTACAACTCATGAGATCAACCTAACAAGCTTGATCTTTTTACTTCAAATTCTTTTATAGAATGGTAATCGTTTAGCTCATATAACCTTAACATTTTTGATCTTTAATCTAAGTCCATGTACATATGATCTAATAAGGACTTTACAACTTTTGATAATGCATGCACATTTATTTATTCCAACATCAAATTTAAATACGCAACTCCCAACAATCTCCCCCTATTTGATGTTGATATAACCAAGTAAATTTGCATCATATCATCAATTTCTAATGAAGTTTGCTAAAAGATAAGTATGACTTAAAGTTTAGTGAGCAACTGAAATTGTAGAGAATAAGCATGAATTTATTGATGTTCTTAAAGGATATTATTCATAATTGTTACATCAATTAAAAGAAATAGGAACTTATCTTCTATCTCCTTGATCACTTGTACCTGGGAGGATTAGCATATTCTTCAGCTCTTCTTTTCCTGCTGGCTTCATCTCACCTTGTAATTTCTTCTAGCTCACTTTGACTAAGATTTTTATTCTAATCATGTATATTCATGAAGGCAGGATCTCCAATGGGTATGTTTAGGCCAGTGTGAGATACTCCTTGTGAACTAAAAGAGGTTGGACCTTGGCTCCTAAGAGGAGTTGCCATTATTATCGGTTGGCGCTGCTCTGTTCTTTGATGTTGATTGCAAGGATTGCTTCTTGAAGAATGTGCTGCCTGTTTCCCTTTACCTTTCTCCCTAGTATTCTCCCCCTTTATGTCAGCATCCAGGGTTTGAATATCTTGGGACAGATGATTCATCCCTTGCACCAGTTCGTGGATTTGAGAGCACGACTAAGCAATATCATTTCGATTCTCTTGGACCATAGCGTCAATTTCTACCTTTTGTTGATGTATGATGGCCAAGATATAGTCTGTCTGCCTTATTTGAGTTAAGGAGTACTCTTTAAATTCAGACAGGGAGGAACGCATGTTATTGATTTGGTCAACAATGATCTTGTTCTGAGCCTCCTGAGTCTTCTGAAGAAGGAGAACTACTTCCTTATGCTTGTGCATAGATTGGAAGTGAAGTTGATCCCTTTCATTTATGCTTTCTACCATCTCCTTAATGATATCCCGTAGTCTCTTAGTGAGCTCAGATCCAAAGTTATCAGGAAGAGTGTTGGCATCTTCGATCATGTTATTGAATCGTTGATGAATAATGAGGGAGTGAGCTTCAAGGTTTTCTTCTATCTCCTTATCCACCCTTTCTGACACTTCAGATATCTTATCTTTGGTGGGAAGGAAAGAGAGATGGTCGATTATTTTCTAAATGTCAGAACGAGAGGTTTTTGTTTTCTTATTGGGCATGTTTGAGAGGGAAAGGGCTAGATCAAAGTATTCGTTGCTGGAGGACTAGAGAACATCTGATTGAGTTATTGGGACATTGATTTGATGTATGGGAGAGGTGCCTGCTTCAACGTTTTTGTGGTGCCCCCAAAATAGATCCACACAACCCATTTTGAGTCACCAAATACATGATACAGAATCCAAATACAAACTTTCTATTTACAACTATTAAGATGTCGTGCAAATATGACAAAACATATGCTGTGAGTTTCAATACAAATATTGTATTGCAGACAATATCCAAACTCAAATAAAGTCTTCATTACAATTATTGTCACACTATTTTATAGAATAGTAAGGAATACTATAGTAACCATCTTGGACCATTACTCCACTCCCCGAGTAGTCCCAGCTACACTCTCGCTTCCTGAGAAGAATAATGGAACCAAAAGGAAAAGGGTGAGCTCAATTAGCCCAGTAAATAATATTATGACTAAGATAATGTAGAACAAAATATCCTTAGTCCTCAACAAGGAAAAATCTAATAGAATACAATAGACAACAAGTTTTAGATCAACAACTGTAGCGAAAATAACAATTCATTAGAAGAGTCAAGTAGAGCATGATGTCTACTATCTTCTATGATTTAAATGTTCATCATCAATATTTTATCCCTGTAACACCAATCAATAATTATTTCCAATCAACGAATTATCTATGCACTACAGGCCAAAGATATTCGTTTGTATCACCAGTGGTCATGACCATGCCAAACAACAGTCTATCTTTGCACTACGGGGTAAAGATAACTTTCATCACAAACCTTTATCTGTAACACCAAATGTAATGATTATACCAATACACAGTTCCTGGTTATAATCATACCAATCAACAGTTCATCTTTGCACTACGGGCCAAAGATAACTTTCACCACAATTTAAGACTGAGGATGATAAAAAATGATATAAAGAACGAATCAAGTGAGATCAAGGATAAATATTAGAGATTTGTAACTTAATTTATCCAAGTTCAAGAATGTTCAATTTGTCAACATGATAATCAATTGTGGAGTAAGATTCAAGAAAGATATTCATATATCAAAAATAATTTGGACAGAAAAGAAACCAATTTTGTCGTAAATAGTACCCCGAATGAATAGTACCCTAAATGAATAGTACCTCGTGAATGGTACCCAAATGAATAGTATCCCGAATGAAAATATTAAAATTTAATAAGAAAGTTCAGACAAATATTTCAGTGAAACGATACTAGATGAAGCGCAAAACATAAGGATATTCTACTAATTTCAAGGATTTTCACCATTTAATAATAAGGTTATGGAAATAAACAATAATTTCGTACCATGATGGAGAAAATATGAAAGAAACGATATCCCTTGACGAGTACAAAAGAAATGATATCTCATACAAGTATGTGTTGGCTTGTTTCGGTGTTAGCAAAACAGTCACACACACGCATCTGCACGTGGTCCACAAGTAATATATGATAAGTAAAGTATCGATCCCACGGAGAAAAGTAATTATATTTAATATAGCATGCAACAACTTTATAATTATTTGTATCTGCTTAAACGAATGATTAAGATGCGAATTAATTATCTAGAATGATTATCAACTAAAACTAATTAACAAGCGACTGATTCAAATTAGGAAGATATGGGATTCTAACTTCACTTAATGCATCATTCAGATTATCCACCTCTTGTTAAACCTAATTGAATATTTCGGATTGCTAGTCGAGAGCACAAATGTGAAACGTGGCTATCTCTCGATATACCATGCCTATATCATATAAAATCCACAAAAGAGATAGAATTTATATGAACATTCAATATTACCTAACTCACTATATTTCTATGTGATTTACAAGTAATATAGATTTAAGTGCAAGCTCTCTCGAATGACTACACGAGGTAAGCCGGTATATGTCTATCCAGATTACGAATCATGAAATCTATCACATGTAAAATTCATGAACACATGCTAATATGGCTAAATATGAATTTGTACTTCCTTTTTAAATTTCATACAAATTAATATGGTAGATGGTTATCAAGCATCTAATCAATTAAAACCACCCAATTAGGCAATCCTAGCATAATCAATTACATTTAACAAAGAGGCATAAAAATCTGAACTAAACAAAAAGGTCCATTAGAATTCCATAATGGTGATTAGTTCATCCCTGAAGCAATAACCATTATGGAAATTTTTTCAAGCATTGAAAGTATAATATGAAAGCAAGGAGAACCAAGAGATTAACAAAATGCAAATTTGATAATTCTGCGTCCAAAGTAAACCTTCAAAGCCAAGTTCAAATGCATAATCAATCAAATCAAAATCCTAAATATGAAACCCTAACAAAGAATCAAGAGAGAAGCCAAAAGGGTAGAAGAATAGCTAAGAACTCTCTGTGACTCTCCAAGAAACCCTAGATTAGTAAAATAACGATTAAAAGATAGTCTCGTAACTTGCAATTACACCCTTATATGGAAAAACACGCTACAAGAATTTTTAAGTAAAAAGTCTAACTGTCATTGACCAGCTTGGCGTGGCCGCGCTGCCCCATAAGCTAATTGGGGCGCGGGCGCGCTGGCTGTCGAACTGATCCTGGGGCGGCATGGGCGCGTTGATTTTGTGCTTCATACTGGCGCGACCGCGCTACTTGCTTTTCCTACAGGCTGTTGCAAGTCTTCTGCTGGTGTATGCTTTAGTTCCATTTGTTTGCTGCAACTCTTCATTCCACCTTTTCACTTGCCATTTCACATCCACACGCCATACTCCATCTTCAATCCACCACAAGCTCGCCATCTTGCCATTTCCATGCCAGTTCCATGCCATTCGCTCACAATGGAGTTTCCTTCATGCAAACTACAAAATAAAGATAAAATGCAACAAAAAAAACTAAAACACTTGAGATTAAGCTGTAGTTATAGCCAGTTGATAGCCAATAAGTAGGCATAAAACCTACTTATCAGTATGAAAGAATATATGAAACTACAAATGGATTTTCACCCGTCATGTGGTAATCCGCATAGACAGATCATTTCCACAACTTAATAAAGAATGAATACGAAGGGTTATTCACCAGGCATTCGGTAATCCGCGTAGACAGGATATTCCCACAGATTAATAAGGAATAGAATGATAACTGTAACACCCTCTTTCCGAAATACAAAGAGAGGTTACTAAAAACACAACATAACTGAAGAAATCATAATAAGCCTCTAAACCATAAAGGAATAGTCTTCAAAACCAATAAATATCCAAAAAGCAAACCAGAATAAATGCCAAACTGGCCCAAACCACAATCTAAGGTAATTATTACAACTCCAAATAAACCAATCTATCAAGCCTAAGCAGAATATTTCTAAACCATTGGAATGAAGGGAGCTCTCATCACACTTGCCCTTGATCCCCATATTACTTGCCAGAAGAAAAACACAGCATGAGCCAAATGCCCAGTACGAATATAGACTACAAGAATAATGAAACAAAATAACTAACTCAAATAAATGAACTAAACTATAAAGAACAAAACTAATACAACAAAATAATAGGCTGAATTAAATGGATGGGTGTTATTTCATACCGAGCTCACATAAATATAACTTGCCACACAGGCAAGTCAAATCATGCCACACAGGCAAGTCAAAATAGTGCCACACAGGCATAACATACATCGGACTGGCTGAATCTAGATGCATGCAAATCGGAAGGCGTGTTTGGCACAAACATCGCCAATCCGCAGAATAGAACAGAACATAAAACTAGGGTCGACCCATACGCCTCCCACAACAAAACACCAAATGGCCAACTCCCACCGGAGCACAAAACAGAGACGCCGTGGACTGATCACACCACCACGGAAGGTGTCATGCCTCGGTGCCAAGAGGACATGCCTGTGGTACCCCCATAGGTGGTTATAGCTCAGGTATACCCTACGGTATATTCTAACAAAAATACCATGTCACAACACATGCGACATAATACCAACAAAAGGGTATGTAAATGTTGAACCAAATCAAATCATAATCTCAATGTCTCAAAAAAAAAGTAACAACATGTATCGCTCTACAATTATCAAATATAAATACTAAACATGGTAACTTAATTCAAAGAGTACAAATTCGAGTTATATGAATCAACTTCAAAATGAAACTATTATATGAATTGCACAAGAAATAATTATGTGAAATAATAACGAAATTCGAAATAAGGAACAAAATGAATAAATCAAATTTAACAAGAGTATCGATGAAAAAGTACGGAATCCGTACCTGAATTAAGCAATGTAATACCCAGAATTATATTCCAATTATAACTCGTTAAATTTCTTCCGTTCAAGCTAATTACACAAAATAATAATAAATGTAAGTACATTTACAAACATATTCCTTCCATCTTTAATCTGTTAATTGATTCATATTATTATTATTATTATTATTCTTAATTAATTAATTTTTCTTTTTTTTATTTTGTAACCGTACCACACATAATCATGCCATGAAATAAATAAATATATTAACTAAGCATGTATATATGTAAATTAAACAAACCGCCTAACACATTACTGGACAAAAATATTTTATTTTCATAAATTATTAAGACTACTTAAAGTGTTATACCCTACTTATATGTATCTTCAAATCTGCATACATATATACCATATATATATATATATATATATATATATATATATAATACACAACCATTAATAAGTGCGTACTATATCATTTAACAATTCTTTATTTTATTATTAGTAATTCAACATATAGGCCATATAACTGCTTATACATATGTATTCCCTATACATGAGCTCCTTCCAGCATTAACTCTCAAATATGCAATAAAGATAATGAGACATAATAGTCAAATATATAGAAAAGGAAAAGAAAAAAATTAAGTACCTACTTTTTCTTCTTTCCTTCTATTCTCTCCGTCGCCGCCTCATTTCTTTCTCTTTTATTTCAGTCAAGTATAAGGTGTATGAGAGGAAGATTAGGTTTTGCTTATTTATTAATGTATATTATTAACCCTCCTAATATTAATAGAATTTTAATATTACACAAATATAAATTAGATCCAATTAGTTTTAAGGCCCAATTAATGTAGTCCACATAATTAAATACAATTTAATCCAAACATAAGAAAGCCCAATTAAAATATTTAAAAAGTAAATTTAAATATTATTTATTTATTTATTTATTTTTCAGGTATTACATCACCTACCACTTAAAAATGATTCCGTCCCCTGAATCAAAAGAATAGAATGTACCTAATTATCAAAAAGATGCGAATACTCTGCTCGAATAGATTCCTCCATCTCCCAAGTGGCTTCCCTCTCCGAATGATTCCTCCACAAAACTTTAACAAATGAAATTGTCTTCCTCCTCATAATCCTCTCTTGACAATCCAAAATCTCTTCGTACTCCTCACAAGTAAGATCCTCCCGAATCTTATTGAACAGATATTGCACCATATGCAACGGATGATAATGATAACTTCTCAACACCGACACATGGAACACATTGTGCACATGAGCTAGCTGTGGAGGCAAAGCTAACCGATATGCAACCTCACCAACCCTCTCCAAAATCTTAAATGGGAAAATATAGTGCGGACTAAGTTTTCCTTTCAAACCAAATCGTCGAATACCTTCCAAGGAGAAACTTTTAAAAACACATGATCATCGGGTTTAAACTCTAAGGTCCTTTTATGCTTTTCAGCATAACTCTTCAGCCGTGATCGAGCCGACTTCAACTTCTCCTTAGCCACCTCTACCTTCTCCGCAGTGATTTGGACTAACTTAGGCCCTTATATGGCCCTCTAGCCAACCTCATCCCAACAAGTTGGTGCTTGACACTTCCTACCATACAAAGCCTTAAACCAAGACATCCAAATACTTGCATGCCAACTGTTGTTAGAAGCAAACTCAACTAGGCTCAAGTAATCATCCCAATTACCTGACCATTCAAGTGCACAAGATCTCGACATGTCCTCCAACGTCTGAATAGTCCATTCAGATTGCCCATCAGTTTGCAGATGGAAAGAAGTACTAAAATTGAGTCGAGTTCCCCAAGCTCGTTGAAACCCTTTCCAAAATCGTGAAGTGAACCGTGGGTCTCGATCTGAAATGATAGACACCGGAGTACCATGAAGTTTAACAATCTCTTACTGAAAGATCTGCGCCAACCTGTCCACTGAGTAACCCTCATGGATAACCAAAAAGCGTGCTGATTTGGTCAATCGGTCCACCACTACCCAAATGACATCATTCTTTCTAAAAGTCTTCGGCAAACCAGTCACATAATCCATCTTGATATCCTCCCATTTCCAAACTGGAATGTCTAACTGTTGTAGGAAACCACTAGCTTGTTGATGTTTTATCTTTACTTGTTGACAAGTGAGGCACTTCCCAACATATTCAGCCACATCTCGCTTCATCCCATTCCACCAAAAATTCTTCTTTAAATCCCTGTACATTTTTATAGAACCTGTATGAATAGAAAAAGGGCAAACTTTGAGCCTCAGCCAACACTGCCTCTCGAATGATTTGATTAGATGGTACACACAAATGCACACCCAACCAAATCACACCATGGTCATCAATACGAAACTCAAACTGCTTGCCCTCCTCCAGATTATGCGCCATACCCCACAATTCCCCATCTTCTTTTTGAGCTTCTTTATCCAGCGAGATAAGAGATGACTCTACTCTTATACTTGCCAAATGCCCATCTGAACCTTGGACATACAACTCTAACTCTAGCCATTCCATATCCGAAATAAGCTGAGGTTTTGTAATAAGAGCTGTTACACTTCCTGAACTATTTTGGCTAAGTGCATCTGCAACCACATTCACCTTTCCTGGGTGATACTGAATCCTCGCATCATAATCTTTTAGAAGCACCAACCAACGCATCTGCCTCATGTTAAGCTCCTTTTGAGTGAAAATATATTTAAGACTTTTGTGATCGGTGAAGATATCACAAGTCTCCCCATACAAATAATGCATCCAAATCTTTAAGACAAAGATCACTACTGCCAACTCCAAATCTTGAGTGGAGCAATTCACCTCATAAGGTTTAAGTTGCCTAGAAGCATAAGCGATAACTTTACCGTGTTGCATCAAAACACATCCCAAACCCTTATTAGAAGTGTGACGCCCCCAAAATAGGTTCAATACTCAACCTATTTTGAGTCCCCAAATACACTCAACAAAATTTAAATACAATCTTTCATATCACACGGTCGTGCAAAATACGACCACACAACTGTGAGTGTCAATACAGACATGTAGAAAATATTAACATTCAAACTAAGTCCTCATTACATTTATTATCACACTATTTTAAATAAAAAAAATAGTGAGGACTTCTACAGCTCTAACTCGGACCATCACTCCATTCTCCGACTAGTACCCGCGATATTCTCATTTCCAGAAGAGAACAATAGAAGAAAAGGGCGAGCTCAACTAGCCCTAGTAAAGAATATTATGACTAAGATAATGAAAAATAAATTATCGTTAGCCTTCAATAAATTAGATAAAATATTATGGACAACAACTTTTAGATCAATATTAGCAGCGGAAATAACAATTCATTAGAAGAGTTAAGTAGAGAATGATGTCTACTATCTTCTTTGATTTAAAAGTCCATCATCAATATTTTATCCCTGTAACATCAATTAATATACATCTCGAATCAAATATCCATCTTTGCACTACGGGCCAAAGATATTCATTTGTATCATCAGTTGGTCATGTTTATCTCAACACCTGTCCATCTTTGCACTACGGGCCAAAGATATTCATTAGGTAATCATTCATCTTTGCACTACAGGCCAAAGATATTCATCACGTAATTATTCATCTTTGCACTACAGGCCAAAGATATTCAGTTATATCACCATTTAGAACTGAGGATGATGAAAAATAATACGACTAACGGATCCAATGAGATAAAGGACAAATATTAGAGAATTTATCCCTAGTTCAAGAATGAAAATCAAAACCTGGATCTAATCAAAGATGATTTGGAAGAAAAAAAAATATTTTTTTACTGTGAATAGTAACTCATGAATAGTAACTCGACATGAAAAGATAAAAATTTCACAAGAAAGTTCAGACCAATATTCCAGTGAAATAATATTAGATGAAGCGCAAAACTCAAGTAATATCTGATCATTTCAGGATTTATAGAAGCAATACTTATCGTAGTAAGTTTTGAGTTAGGAATCTGAAATGAAACAATATACAAAACTGCAATTGAATTTTCACCCGTCTGGCGGTAGTTCGCTCAGACAGATTATTTTCACAATTTAATAACAACTGAATATGAAGGGTTATTCACCAGGCATGCAGTAGTCTGCGTAGACAAGGTTATTCCCACAGAATAATAAAGAATAGAATAACAACAGGATTTCACCATGTATGCGGTAATCCGCGTGACAGGTTATTCCAACAGAATAATAAAGAATGGAATAACAACCCTTACGAGTATTGAAAGAAAATAACTCTCTTCATGAATACGAAAGAAATAATACCCCTTACCTTAAAATTTGGAGACTGCACTAGCGTAATAGCAGAATACTCTTCTTCTTTCTCTCTTATTCTCTCTATACTTTCTCTCTCTATAGCTTTAGTGAATTGGTGAGAAATAATAAAGAAATGAGCTTCTATTTATAGGCTCGGCAGAATAAAGGTAAAATAATCTTTTTGCCATAATTTATGATATCATCGCTTACATCATCGATCTATGACATCATTGCTTACCTAATAGCTCTGATGACATCATTGCTTACCTCATCGCTCCGATGACATCATTGTTTGCATCATAAGAGTTCAAATTCAATTTGCACTCTTTCACCTTGTTTAACTTTTATACCATGAATTTACTATAATAATGTTAACATTCAAATTATAAAAATCATACTATTATATAATCACATCATACTACTATAATATAATATTATAATAATATATTTGAATGAATTATTTTATCGGACAAGATAATATACCAACTTTCAACAAATGTCACATGTTAAAAAAAATTTCGTTTAAATCCACATTGAATAAATATTTCCTTATCATATATATCAAAAATTAATTATTCACAAATAATATTACAGAACTACAATATTGACAACTAGGTTGTTCCTAGGAAAGAGGGGGCCTTCTGATAAGGATTTCTCTTTACTGGGGCGTAATTAATCAACCTCTTTCCTAGATAGAACTTCCTTAGACATTGCCAATAATGCTATCTAATAATATTATTCAATTAATATGAATTATTGATTTGATAATTTGAAATAATGTGCAATGACAATTATTGAATCAATAATATAAAATAGCAAAGTAGCACTTATGGATATAAAATATCAACGTAGCAAATATTGAACCAATAAAATATTATGCAATTATTGAATGAATAATATAAAATATTGAAAAGTAATTACTGTAACAATAATTGAGTAAGTGTCTTCCTACGTAAGAATCAATAATTCGAAATACTTGTGCAATACCGTGTGCTACTGTGCAACACCGCGTATTACTGTATTTTAACCACCGGGTATTTCAATAGTACTAACTGTAACAGTTTTGCCATTATTTTTATAAAAAGGTTACTTCTGTCGCTTTCTATATCCGACATTCATTTCGTTGTGGGGTCCACCAATGACTGCGCCGTCATACGAATATTCTCTGACAAAAAGAATATTCCTCGACCAAACGAATATTCCCCGACACAACGAATATTTTATAACCACTTGCTTAGTTTGTAAACTTTGCACATTTCACCCTTAACTTATCAGCATTTATCAAATCAACACCTTACTATTTCAAAATAATATATAAAAAAATTAAATCTTATTCATAAAATTTGGGGTCTTACAACCTCCCCTCCTTATGAAATTTCGTCCTCGAAATTGACGTACGTACCTGGTATGTCGAAAAGGTGAGGATACCTCGTTTTCATTTCCGATTCTAACTCCTAGGTCATTTCCTCGATATCATGGTTCCTCCATAAAATTTTAACTTGAGGTATAACCTTTGAGCGTAGGACATGTTCTTTCCTATCCAAGATCTTAACAGGTACCTCCTTGTATGTTAAATCTTCTGCTATCTCATCTGGTTCTAACTCAATAATGTGGTTTGGATCTTTCACATATTTACGAAGCATAGATATGTGAAAAATGTTATGAACACGAGACAAGCTTGGAGGTAAGGCGAGTCTATAATCCACATTTCCTACTCGGTCAAGGATTTCAAGTGGACCAATGAATCGTGGGTTGAGCTTTCCTCTCTTTCCGAATCTTGTAACTCCTTTTCATGGAGCAACACACAATAATACATGATCTCTGACATTAAACTCCACGTCTCTTCGATGAAGATCAGCATAACTCTTGTTGATCTTGTGCAGTTTGTATACGTTGCCGGATCATTTGAATCTTTTATGTAGTCATACGTACTAACTCCGGTCCCAACAATGTTGCTTCTCCCACCTCGTCCCAGCATACTGGAGAACGACATTTTCGTCCATATAATGCCTCGAATGGAGCCATGCCTATACTTTCCTGATAACTGTTGTTGTAGGATAATTCTACCAATGGTAGGTACTTATCCCAACTCCCTTTGAAGTCTAGAACACACAGTCTCAATATATCTTCAAGTGTTTGGATAGTCCTTTCCGATTGCCCGTCCATTTGTGGATGATATGCCGAACTAAATCGTAAATTCGTGCTCATAGCTTTCTGCAAGCTGACTCAAAATCATGAAGTGAATCTTGGGTTACGGTCCGAAACTATGGATACTGGCATGCCATGCAATTCACAATCTCATTCACGTACATACGAGCAAGACATTCAAGGGAATAAGTAATACAATAACCCAAATCGCATCTATGCATTGAGAAACCTTGGGAAGACCAGGAACGAAATCCATGGTAATGTGTTCCCACTTCCACTTTGGAATCTCAAGTGGTTGCAATGGACCCTTTGGCACTTGATGCTCCGCCTTAACACATTGACACGTTAAACACCTCGAGATAAATTCCGCGATCTCTCTCTTCATATTTCTCCACCAAAATGTATGTCGAAGATCACGATACATTTTGGTACTCCCAAGATGGATTGCAAACGGTGTGTTATGTGCCTTCATCAAGATTTTATACTTCAAATCAGAATCGTCAGGAACACAAAGTCTGGAGTTGACTCGAAGTATTCCTTCTTCATCAATCCTTGCTTCTGGAATAGCACCTTCTTGCACCTTCTTCCTCATATTCATCAGCTCCGGGTCTGTAGCTTGAGCAGCTTTAACTTTATCAATCAAAGCTGGTTCTACGCGTATACTTTATATCATCGCATGGGTCCTCGGGGTCTTGAACTCTATTTCCATCTTTTGTAAATCACACAAAATAGGCCTTGAAAGCTTCTCAGTCGTTCTCGTATATGATCTTCTACTCAACGCGTCAGCTACCACGTTCGCTTTACCAAAATGGTATTGGATGGTATAGTCGTAATCTTAATAGTAGTGTGCATACAAGCCAATCATGTATGATGATAAAGCACATACTTTGTAAACAATTTATTTATTTATTAATAAAATATTCATTTATTAAAGACATTTAATTATCTACATGGTGCTGTTTTTATAATATGTAAATAACCCATAGTTTTAGGCAATGCTTTTAGAATCATGATGATGATCATGCTAATGATATCAAAATTCTTAGAAAGCTCTAAAACTAAAATAGTTCCTAATCGTGGGATTACTAAAAAGGGGATTAGTAAATCTGGATATATTGGTACATATGTTGCTTGCTCATTGGATGAGGATGATTGATCTCATGATCATTTGTGTGGAGACACTAAAGCAAGTATGTAGGTGCTTATTAGAGAATAAGTTCACTGAACGTGACTCGCTATGGAATACCTAATGGAGTTTTACTCGCCTGTCAATAGGAATTCCTAATGTGATAGTAGTACAAGTGATCATTGGACTTGAGATCATCATAGTATCTTGTATGTAACAAATTATACTTTGACTTATTCCTTAAGGCCTTTTAAGGCATATATAGGGTATGCTTGGGTATAATGAGTTACATATGGAGATAATGTATGATCATTAAAGAATCTATCACCTCTAGTAAAAGAGGAGATATGTCCTATGTGATTCGTTAAATGACAACCTAGGAATCCTTGGCCAAGGTGGAATGAAATTAGAAAGGAGTTTCTAATTTGTATTATTTGGAGTTGTGCATTTTCTAATCGAAATACATATAATTGAATAAAATAAGACTTGACAGTAAATCCATGTTTTATATTTAATTGGGGCATTGTATGGTGGAAGGATTGAATTGTACGGTAACTATTTACTCACAAGTTCTTTTATGATTAATATTGAAATCTATATTATCTGAAAAGTCGTTAATCGCTAGGGAGGCTTATCCCTATTGTCGAATAAATATTATTTATTTAAATAGATTATTAGTTTAATTTATTTATTAAATAAGATTAGAATTGTTCTAATTGATTTATTCACAACCGGTTTAATATGGAGAACCTAAAGGGTCACACCATAAAAGGAAGAATAATTATTTAAGAGGTAATGACATAATCGTAATAATGCATTAAGTGTAATTAATTTAATCTATGGTGATAGAATAAATTAAATAGCTTAATGTTTATTATTTAATATTTTGGAAATATTAATTATAAATTAATAAGAGGAGTCTTATTAATATCATTACAATTATTATTATTTTAATTTCTAAAGGAGTTTAGTAATTAATTTAATATTAGTACTCTCATTTATTCCTAACTAAGATTAGGAGACAAATTAATTAAATGAATTTAATTAATTTTTTCTAATGTGGTGGGAAGCCTAAATTAATTAAAGAAGTTTAATTAATTAAATGAAATCCCATGTCTAATAGGATTAGAAGGGTTGACCAATATCTATATAAGAGAAGTCTTATAATAGATATCAGTTGATGCAATTTTAATTGTTGGAGAGTACTCCTTTTCTATAGAGGATAAAAAACTAAGCCAACTACCCTCCTTCTTGATAATTCATCTTCCTTGGTGGATCACCTCTAGAGGCCAAACACTTGGGTGGCTAACGTTGATCATAGGAAGGAATCTAACCCAGAAATTCAAGGAGATCACGAAAAACAAGGAGTTGAACTCGTACACGTGGAAGCTTCATTCTACAAGGGTATGATTCCATAACTTTTTATTTATCGCTTTAAATTAATAATTTGCATAAAGGATGATCCGGGTAATGGTTTTGTAGAAATTTTTTTAACTCTGATATACCATGCTTCCGCTAATTTTTGTAATTTAATTGCGTCATGATTTCGTACAAACCCAACAGTGGCATCAGAGCCAAACCTTTATGCAATTATTAATTGTTTTGATTTTATATACATATGAGTATGTATTTAGAACAATTTATTGGGCATAATTTTAGTTGTGTAAAATTATTTTTTATGAAGAAAAAAAAAAGAATGCGCGGACAGTTTTTTTTTCTCTCCGCGATGATTTAGGGATACCAATCACGTTAATTGATGATCCACGAATTTTGTAATCATGTATGGTTTAAATTGATTTGTTGAATCACTTGGGAAAAAGGTGTCTCAAAACCTTCAGGTAACTTTATATATATATATATATATATATATATATATATATATATATATATATATATATATATATATATATATATATATATATATATACCCAAGATAGTTATGTTAAAAAAAAAGGTGACTTCACTTGATTCAATAAAGTTACCTAGCGAATTTGCTTTGTTTCAAAAAAAATGGGCATGGATCAGTATGTATGTATATGTATATATATATAAGATATTATATATATATATATATATATATATATATATATATACTATTTATAATAATTTTATAATTAAAATAAATAGTTTATTTTAATCTTGAAATTTGATTTCATGCAAATTAAAATTGCCCATTAAATGGTACTCATATATATATGGAATATTTTAAATTCATGAGATGAATATTTATTTATTGATATATATGGTGATATGTATGATAATAAATAGGGATTGATTATAGACTATTTGACCAATGTGATTGGATTTTATTTTAGTTGAATGCTTGAATGAATGGATTTTATTAAATGGGGTCTGCGTACCCTTGTCTTCTCTAGTTTTTTCTTGATGTAAAATTCTATCTCCCTCCTATGTACTTCCCCTTGACTGCTGATCAAGGTTTCTATTTTAATTAAATAGTTTAATGTAATAGAAAGAATTAGAATTATCTTGAGGGAATTGGAGAGCAATGAGCAAGGAGCGCGTGAAGACCCGTTTGTATGGAGCCCGGATTTAAATGTAATAGTTACGCTTAAATTTAAATTCTTGCACTCCTAGGTTTGACCTTTTGATTCACTTGGTGGCTCTAGTGAACCAAACTAGAATAAAAGTCTATAATCAATCCGGGTAGAATATAGTATTTTATATAGCATGCTAAATATTATATATATTATATTTTATACAAACATGCTTCGCATGTTTAATAAAATGACGCGTATTTTATATATATATGTGCATGCGCGCTAAACAAGATGAGACAAATAATAACAAACCCCTCAAAGAAATAATATTAAGTCCAAAGCGTTCAAATGATATTTGGAATATCGAACGTCGCCTTCTTGCATGATTAATTGATAGAGTATTAAATATTTAATATGAGCTTGTTGTGCTATCCACAAGGCGAGTATTGAGTATTTAAGATATTAATTAATCACATTTGATGCTTATCAAAAAAATTGAACGATCTAGTCTTGTTGTGCTATCTACAAGGACCAACATTTTTCTTTTTTGAATTTATGAAAGTGCTAGGCTGGACTTAACTTAAATTATTTTAGTTCGGATGTGCACACACATGACCATTATAATTTAAGAGGCAAAATAAAAGGAGTTACATGGTGATATAATTGACAAGAGTTGACTACCTATTTATTTGTATATCGCTTGTTGTGCTATCCACAAGGTTATATACATTTGAAATGGGATCCTTATTCTCACTAGCAAATCTTTAATTAGATGTTGCCGAACTATATAAGTGAGGGTAATATAGTTTGATGAAAATAGTGGGAGATACCAATTTAAAATAAAGACCTAAATTTATTTTGGTATGCAAAGTTAATAAAATGAATGTTTGCTAAAATGTTATTTTCTTTCACATGCAGAATTTTAAAAATGTCTAAATCACTAATCTCACTACGAAGCATACTTGATGCAAACAAGCTTACCGGGCCGAATTATGAGGACTGGCTAAGAAATCTGAGAATTGTTCTCACTGCTGAAAAGATTTCTTATGTCCTAAATTCAACTGTCCCTGAATCTGTTTCGGAAACAGCCTCTGAGGAAGAGATTTCCACTTTCAATAAGTGGCAAGATGATTCATCTGTGGCTCAATGCATCATGCTCGCATCTATGAATAACGAGCTTCAGCGTCAGCACGTAAACATGGATGCTCCTGCTATGCTGCTTCACCTCAAGGAGTTGTATGGTGAACAGAGTAGGACTGCTAGATATGAGATATCTAAGGAGCTCTTTCGATCTCAGATGACCGAGGGTACTGCCGTCGAGACTCATTTCCTAAAGGTGATCAATTTGATTGAACGCCTTAGACAGCTGGGGTTCGTCATGGATGGAGAGCTGAGTTAAGACTTGGTCTTGCAGTCACTCCCTGAGACCTTCTCGCTGTTTGTGGTTAATTTTCACATGAATAAGCTAGATGTCAGCTTGCCTGAGCTGCTTAACATGCTGAAAACTGCAGAAGGTCACTTCCTATCCAAGAAGAACCATGTCTTGATGGTGGATTCTTCCAATAAAAGGAAGAGGCCCAAGGTATCTTCTGAAAAGAAGAAATCCAAGAAGGCTAAGGGAAAGAGGAAAGAAAAGGAACAAAAGAAACCTGAACCAGCTAAAGGAATGTGCTTTCATTGCAATGAGCCGGGACATTGGAAGAGGAACTGCAAGAAGTTTCTAGCAGAGAAGAAGCTTGGAGAAGCTTCAACTTCCAATCAAGGTTTGTTTATGATTGAAATTAATTTTTCTGAAAGTCATAATTCTACTTGGGTATTGGATACCGGCTGTGGTTCTCACATATGTAATACTGTGCAAGGTCTGGTCAGAAGTAGAAAGCTGAATAATGATGAGGTGATCCTACGAGTGGGGAATGGAGCAAAGGTTGCTGCATTAGCTGTAGTAACTTATTATTTAGCAATGCCTTTGGGCAAGTCCATTTATCTTAATAATTGTTATTATGTTCCGAATATTATTAAAAACATTATTTCAATTTTTGTATTGGATATGGAAGGATTTAACGTTGTTATAAAGAATAATAGTTGTTCTATTTATAAAGACGATGTTTTATATGGTATTGGAAATTTGTGAAATGGACTTTATACACTTGACCTACAAGAAAATATATTTCAAATTGAACAAACTAAGAAAAGGAAAAGAGATGATATTAATTATACCTACATGTGGCACTGTAGACTCGGTCATATCAATGAAACAAGATTATCCAAGTTGCATAAAGATGGGCTCCTTGAGTTATCCGATTATGAATCATATCCAACTTGTGAATCTTGTCTCATGGGTAAAATGACTAAATCTCCTTTTAGTGGAAAAGGAGAAAGAGTTATAGAGTTGTTGACATTGATTCACACAGACGTTTGTGGACCTATGACAACAAGTGCACGGGGTGGGTATTCTTATTTTATTACTTTCACTGATGATCACTCAAGATTTGGATATGTGTATTTAATGAAATACAAGTCAGACTCATTTGAAAAGTTCAAAGAGTTCAGAAGTGAAGTAGAGAAACAAACGGGCAAGAGTATAAAGATACTTCGATCAGATCGAGGTGGAGAATACTTAAGCGGTGAGTTTCTCAATTGTCTCAAAGAAAATGGTATAATCTCACAATGGACTCCTCCAGGTACACCACAGTTAAATGGAGTATCTGAAAGGAGAAATCGAACACTGTTGGACATGGTTCAATCCATGATGAGTTTTACTGACCTTCCAATTTCCTTCTTGGGATATGCCCTAGAAACGGCTGCATACATACTTAACAAGGTACCTACCAAATTCGCCGCAAAGACTCCATATGAGATGTGGGAGGGGAGGAAACCAAATCTTAAGCATGTTAAGATTTGGGGTTGCCCAGCTTATGTCAAAAAGTTTGAAAATGATAAGCTACAGACTAAATCCGATAAGTGTAGATTTGTGGGATACCCTAAAGAAACTTTAGGGTATTATTTCTATCATCCAACTAATCAAAAGGTGTTTGTTGCGAAACATGCTGCCTTCTTGGAAAAGGAGTTTATCAATGAAGGGGTCAGTGGGAGTAAGATATATCTTGAAGAAGTTCAAGAACCATAAATTATCACAGATCAAAGTTAGGTACCTGACCAAGTAAAAGAACCTACTATACCACACCCTGTTCGTAAATCTGGAAGAGTACCGAAGATACCTGAGAGGTATGAATTCGTTATAGAGGATGACGATGAGGTACACGTCATGAATGATGATGACCCATTGAATTACGAACAGGCTATGAGTAATAAAGACTCAGGGAAATGGCTTGAAGCCATGAAATCCGAAATGGACTCCATGTATGAAAACAAAGTATGGACTCTGGTTTCACCACCTGAAGGCATTAAGCCTATTGGGTGTAAATGGGTCTTTAAAAGAAGGACAGGAGCGGACGGCAAGGTAGAGACCTATAAGGCCCGAGTGGTTGCAAAAGGTTTCAAACAAAGACAAGGAGTTGACTATAATGAAACCTTTTCACCAGTAGCTATGCTCAAGTCCATTCATATTTTGCTTGCAATTGCAGCTTATAACGACTATGAGATCTGGCAGATGGACGTGAAAATGGCCTTTCTCAATGGGAAACTTGAGGAGGATGTGTATGTGACACAGCCATAAGGATTTGTTTCAAAGGTTGGAACAAATCAAGTCTGTAAGCTGCAACGATCCATTTATGGATTGAAGCAAGCTTCTCGTAGATGGAACATTCGTTTTGACGAGACAATCAAAGAGTTTGATTTTATCAAAAATGACGATGAACTATGTGTGTACAAGAAGGTTAGTGGGAGCGCATTCCTTGTATTATATGTTGATGATATATTACTGATAGGGAATGACATTCTAATGCTACAATCGATTAAAATCTGGTTATCTAAACACTTCTCCATGAAGGACTTGGGAGAATCATCCTATATTTTGGGGATAAAGATCTATAGAGATAGATCTAAAAGGATGCTTGGTTTATCCCAAGGAACGTACATTGATGCGATGCTAAAGAGGTTTAGCATGGAAGATTCTAAAAGAGGTATCATGCCGATGAGCCATGGAATACATCTCTCCAAGAAACAGGCCCCAAAGACACCTGAGGAGAGAGACCGTATGAGTAAGATCCCTTATGCTTCTGCAATAGGATCTATCATGTACGGTATGATATGTACTAGACCGGATGTTGCTCATGCACTTAGTGTAACGAGCAGATACCAGTCGAATCCAGGAGAAGAGCACTGGAAGGCAGTGAAGAATATCCTAAAATACTTGAGAAGGACTAAAGGATATTTTTCTTGTCTACGGTGGGTCTGAATTAAAACTCGAGGGTTTCACAGACTCAAGTTTTCAAACGGACCAAGATGACAGTAAATCTGTTTCGGGGTATGTTTTTACCTTGAACGGAGGCGCAGTGAGTTGGAAGAGTTCCAAGAAGCAAACAGTTGCTGATTCAGTAACAGAGGCAGAGTATATAGCTACAAGTGAAGCTGCAAAGGAAGCTGTTTGGATGAAGAAATTCATAACTAAACTTGGTGTGGTTCCTAGGATTGGAGAAGCAGTTCCCGTTTACTGTGACAACACAGGAGCAGTTGCACAGGCTAAGGAACTGAGGTCTCATCAGAAATCTAAACACATGTTGCAGCGATTTCACTTGATCAAGGAGATCATTGAAAGAGGAGACGTCACCTTGGAACGTGTAGACTCTCAAGACAACATTGCAGATCCATTTACTAAAGCTTTAACACAACAGTAGTTTAATCGTCATTTAGAGAAGATGGGTATGAGATACCATGGCGATTGGCTTTAGTGCAAGTGGGAGATTGATAGTAGTGTGCATACAAGCCAATCATGTATGATGATAAAGCACATACTTTGTAAACAATCTTATTTATTTATTAATAAAATATTTATTTATTAAAGGCATTTAATTATCTACATGGTGCTATTTTTATAATATATAAATAACCCGAAGTTTTAAGCAATGCTTTTAGAATCATGATGATGATCACGCTAATGAGATCAAAATTCTTAGAAAGCTCTAAAACTAAAATAGTTCCCAATCGTGGGATTACTAAAAAGGGGATTAGTAAATTCGGATAGATTGGTACATATGTTGCTTGCTCATTGGATGAGGATGATTGATCTCATGATCATTTGTGTGGAGACACTAAAGCAAGTATGTAGGTGCTTATTGGAGAATAAGTTCACTGAACGTGACTCGTTATGGAATACCTAACGGAGTTTTACTCGCCTGTCAATAGGAATTCCTAATGTGATAGTAGTACAAGTGATCCTTGGACTTGAGATCATCATAGTATTTTGTATGTAACAAATTATACTTTGACTTATTCCTTAAGGCCTTTTAAGGCATATATAGGGTATGCTTGGGTATAATGAGTTACATATGGAGATAATGTATGATCAATAAAGAATCTATCACCTCTAGTAAAAGAGGAGATATGTCCTATGTGATTAGTTAAATGACAACCCAGGAATCCTTGGCCAAGGTAGAATGAAATTAGAAAGGAGTTTCTAATTTGTATTATTTGGAGTTGTGCATTTTCTAATCGAAATACATATAATTGAATAAAATAAGACTTGATAGTAAATTCATATCTTATATTTAATTGGGACATTGTATGGTGGAAGGATTGAATTGTACGATAACTATTTACTCACAAGTTCTTTTATGATTAATATTGAAATCTATATTATCTGAAAAGTCGTTAATCGCTAGGGAGGCTTATCCCTATTGTCGAATAAGTATTATTTATTTAAATAGATTATTAGTTTAATTTATTTATTTAAATAAGATTAGAATTGTTCTAATTGATTTATTCACAACCGGTTTAATATGGAGAACCTAAAGGGTCACACCATAAAAGGAAGAATAATTATTTAAGAAGGTAATGGCATAATCGTAATAATGCATTAAGTGTAATTAATTTAATCTATGGTGATAGAATAAATTAAATAGCTTAATGTTTATTATTTAATATTGTGGAAATATTAAATATAAATTAATAAGAGGAGTCTTATTAATATTATTACAATTATTATTATTTTAATTTCTAAAGGAGTTTAGTAATTAATTTAATATTAGTACTCTCATTTATTCCTAATAAGATTAGGAGACAAATTAATTAAATGAATTTAATTAATTTTTTCTAATGTGGTGGGAAGCCTAAATTAATTAAAGAAGTTTAATTAATTAAATGAAATTCCATGTCTAATAGGATTAGAAGGGTTGACCAATATCTATATAAGAGAAGTCTTATTATAGATATCAGTTGATGCAATTTCAATTGTTGGAGAGTACTCTTTTTCTATAGAGGATAGAAAACTAAGCCAACCACCCTCCTTCTTGATAATTCAACTTCCTTGGTGGATCACCTCTAGAGGCCAAACACTTGGGTGGCTAACATTGATCAAAAGAAGGAATCTAACCCGAAAATTCAAGGAGATCACGAAGAACAAGGAGTTGAACTCGTACATGTGGAAGCTTCGTTCTACAAGAGTATGATGACATAACTTCATATTCATCGCTTTAAATTAATAATTTGCATAAAGAATGATCCGGGTAATGGTTTTGTAGAAATTTTTTTAACTCTGATATACCATGCTTCCGCTAATTTTTGCAATTTAATTGCGTCATGATTTCGTACAAACCCAACAAATCTTTTAACAGCTCAAGCCAACGTCGTTGCCGCATGTTAAGTTCCTTCTAGGTGAAGAAATACTTGAGGCTCTTATGATCCATGTAGATCTCCACTTTCTCCCCATATAGGTAGTGTCTCCAGATCTTCAACGCAAAAACGACTACTGCCAACTCTAGATCATGAGTAGGATAAATCCTCTCATATTCCTTAAGTTGTCGCGAGGCATAGGCTATGACTTTCCCGTGTTGCATGAGAACACATCCTAACCCTTTGCCCGAAGCATCGCTGTAAATGACAAATCCATCCGAACTAGGTGGTATAGTCAGAACAGGTGCTGAAATGAGTCTCCTCTTGATCTCTTGAAAGCTCTTCTCGCATTCCTCGTTCCATACGAATTTTATATCTCTCCGAGTCAGCTGAGTTAATGGAGTAGCGATTCGAGAAAATCCTTCCACGAATCTCCGATAATAACCAGCTAAGCCCAGAAAGCTACGTACTTCGGTCACCGACTTCGGTTGCTCCCAACTTTGTATTGCTTCAATCTTTCGCCGAGTCCACAGATACTCCACGTTTTGATACTACGTGCCCAAGGAATGCTACCTCCTCAAGCCAGAACTCGTATTTCTTCAGCTTGGCATATAGCTTGTTTTCACAAAGCCTTTGAAGTACTAGCTTCAAGTGGTGCTCATGATCTTCACGGCTTTTGAAATAGATAAGGATATCATCAATAAAGACAACCACGAACTGATCCAAATATTCCTTGAATACACAGTTCATCATATCCATAAAAGCAATAGGAGCATTAGTCAATCCAAAAGACATGACTAAGAATTCATAATGCCCGTATTGAGTTCTGAAAGAATTCTTCGGAATATCCTTAGTTTTAATCTTCAGCTGATGATATCCAGAACGAAGATGGATCTTTGAAAAGAATTGTGCACCTTGCAACTGGTTGAACAGGTCATCAATACGAGGTAACGGATACCTAGTCTTGATGGTGATATGGTTCAACTCGTGATAGTCAATACAAAGTCGCATACTCTCGTCTTTCTTCTTTACGAATAAAACAGGAGCACCCCAAGGAGATGTACTAGGACGTATAAAACTGATGTCTAACAACTCCTGTAGTTGGACCTTTAACTCCTGAAGTTCTATAGGAGCCATTCGATATGGAGTTTTAGAAATGGGTTTTGTAACGGGTTCAAGGTCAATAAAGAATTCAACTTCACGTTTCGGGGGTAGACCGGAAAGTTTTTCTGGAAATACATCAGGAAACTCATTAACAACAGAAATATCATTCAAATCTAACGTATTCTGGTTTAGATCAGTGACATGGGCTAAGAAAGCTTGACATCTGTTTTTCAATAAACGAATAGCTTTATGACTTGAAATAACATTGATTGATTTTAGTGGTTTGGTTGTTTGAATTCGCACAATAGGTTGGTTAGGAATATGAAAACTAACAACCTTACGAAAACAATCAATTTTTGTATGATAAGTGGTCAACCAGTCAATTCCTAAAATCACATCAAATGCAAGTATTTTCAACGATATAAGATCAACAGGTAGGGTGAGGGTACCAATTTGAATCGAGCAAGATTTGTAAACTATAGATGTAACAAAGGTTTCTCCCAACGAAGTTTCAACAGATAAGTCAAAGTCTAATTTCTCAGGTGTCAAGTTCAAACGTTGAGCACAAGCAGGTGAAATAAAAGAATGGGTAGCACCCGTATCTAATAAAGTGTAAACATCGCAATAGTTTATTATCAGCTTACCCGTAATAACCTCGTTCGGATTATTTGCTTTATGGGCAGTCACGTCAAAAGCTCTTCCAGGAACCACTGACTTTAACTTGTCAGGGATAGCCTTTGGAGTCACCATCCCTGCTGGACTTGGTTTCTCTACAGGACACACTCGTGCTATGTGCCCTTCCTTTCCACAGTTATAACACAATTTGGATTGTTGTGTGCAGTTGGGGCTGATATGTCCCTCTTCCCCGCATTTATAGCGTACGACCGACATTCGTCTCCTCCCCTAGAAACAGTTGATGTTGGTGCTGCTGTTGATGCTTTCACGTTCTCATTATTGTACCTTCTCTTCTTGAAATCTCCCCCCAACTCACTTCTTCTATTATCATGGCCACGATTACCACCGGAGTGGTTACCGCTTCTGGCATGATACTTTCCTCCCTGCTGGTTGTCATTGTACCGATACTGTTGCCACCAGTACGACCTTGGTTGTTGTCACTTGGTTGAACATAATCATTATCTCGTTCTAATAACTGGGCCCTGTTCACTACATCCGAATATAGAGAAAATTTGTGAGAAATGAGGTATTGACGAATCTCGAGTTTCAAACCTCTCAGAAACATCCGCGTCATACGTTCCTCATTCTCCACCAAATGAGGTGCAAACCGGGATAACTCCGCGAACTTGGCCTCGTACTGGAACACAGTCATGTTGTTCTGTTCCAGTCTGATAAACTCTACCTCTTTCATGTGACGAATGCTTTCTGGAAAGTACTTGTCATTGAACAATTTCTGGAACATCCCCCAAGATATCTTGAGTACGGCAGGCTGGGTATGCTTCACAGATTTCCACCAGTAATCTGCCTCTCCACGGAACATAAAGGTGGCAAATGGAACCTTCTGTTCCTCCGTGCATCCCAAGACATCAATTATCTTGGTAATTTGCTTAATCTAATTTTCTACCTTGATTGGATCTGGCTTTCCCTGAAACTCTGGTGGTCCCAACTCTTTAAACTGCTTGGCAGTGACAAGCCGTGAGTTGTTATTTCCACCTGTATTATGAACACGAGTCTCCCTCGTCTGGTTTTGCATGAACTGCAAAAAGCTTCTAAACATCCCGTCATTTATCATTTCTTCGGTAGGATTGTTTACAGGAGGAATATAGCCTTCCTGTTGCACGTTATCCTCATTGGTGATTAAAGGTATCTCAACAGTCTCATTCACTCCATTGTTTTGATTTTCAGCTGCTATCCTCAAATACTGCCACAAAACAAGGGTTAATCAAACAAATTAACATATCACATATTAACCCTATATTCCAACCAACCAATTAAATAACAATTAAGCTTAGGTAGGACACACTAGCGAAGGTTTTACTCGTCTCTTCCCCTCCTAGTTCTATTTCCAGATCTCCGCCAGAGATCATATCCTAAGCTTTGATACCAACTGCGATGCCCCCAAAATAGGTTCAATATTCAACCCATTTTGAGTCGCCAAATACACTCAACAAAATTCAAATACAATCTTTCATATCACACGGTCGTGCAAAATACGACCACACAACTGTGAGTGTCAATACAGACATGTAGAAAATATTAACATTCAAACTAAGTCCTCATTACATTTATTATCACACTATTTTAAATAAAAAAAATAGTGAGGACTTCTACAGCTCTAACTCGGACCATCACTCCATTCCTCGACTAGTACCCGCGATATTCTCGTTTCTTGAAGAGAACAATGGAAGAAAAGGGTGAGCTCAACTAGCCCAGTAAAGAATATTATGACTAAAATAATGAACAATAAATTATCGTTAGCCTTCAATAAATCACATAAAATATTATGGACAACAAGTTTTAGATTAATATTCGCAGCGGAAATAATAATTCATTAGAAGAGTTAAGTAGAGAATGATGTCTACTATCTTCTTTGATTTAAAAGTCCATCGTCAATATTTTATCCCTGTAAAATCAATCAATATACATCTCGAATCAAATATTCATCTTTGCACTACGGGCCAAAGATATTCATTTGTATCATCAGTTGGTCATGTTTATCTCAACACCTGTCCATCTTTGCACTACGGGCCAAAGATATTCATCAGGTAATCATTCATCTTTGCACTACAGGCCAAAGATATTTATCACGTAATTATTCATCTTTGCACTACAGGCCAAAGATATTCAGTTATATCACCATTTAGAACTGAGGATGATGAAAAATAATACGACTAACGGATCCAGTGCGATAAAGGACAAATATTAGAGAATTTATCACGAGTTCAAGAATGATGATCTAAATCTGGATTCAATCAAAGATGATTTGGAAGAAAAAAAATATTTTTTTTACCGTGAATAGTACCCCGTAAATAGTAACTCGTGAATAGTAACTCGACATGAAAAGATAAAAATTTCACAAGAAAGTTCAGACCAATATTCCAGTGAAATAATATTAGATGAAGCGCAAAACTCAAGTAATATCTGATCATTTCAGGAATTATAGAAGCAATACTTACCGTAGTAAGTTTAGAGTTAGGAATCTGAAATGAAACAATATACAAAACTGCAATTGAATTTTCACCCGTCTGGAAGTAGTTCGCTCAGACAGATTATTTCCACAATTTAATAACAACTGAATATGAAGGGTTATTCACCAGGCATGCAGTAGTCTGCGTAGACAGGTTATTCTCACAGAATAATAAAAAATAGAATAACAACAGGATTTCACCATGTATACGGTAATCCGCGTGACAGGTTATTCCAACAGAATAATAAAGAATGGAATAACAACCCTTACGAGTATTGAAAGAAAATAACTCTCTTCATGAATACGAAAGAAATAATACCCCTTACCTTAAAATTTGGAGACTGCACTAGCGTAATAGCAGAATACTCTTCTTCTTTCTCTCTTATTCTCTCTGTACTTTCTCTTTCTATAGCTTTAGTGAATTGGTGAGAAATAATGAATAAATAAGCTTCTATTTATAGGCTCAGCAGAGTAAGGGTAAAATAGTCTTTTTGCCATAATTTATGATATCATCGCTTACATCATCGATCTATGACATCATTGCTTACCTTATCGCTCCGATGACATCATTGCTTATCTCATCGCTCCGATGACATCATTGTTTGCATCATAAGAGTTCAAATTCAATTTGCACTCTTCCATCTCGTTTAACTTTTATACTATAAATTTACTATAATAATGTTACCATTCAAATTATACAAATAATACTATTATATAATGACATCATACTACTATAATGTAATATTATAATAATATATTTGAATGAATTATATTGGACAAGATAAAATACCAACTTTTAACAAATGTCACATGTTAAAAATTTCTCCGTTTAAATCCACATTGAATAAATATTTTTTTATCATATATATCAAAAATTAATTATTCACAAATAATATTACAGAACTACAATATTGCCAACCAGGTCGTTCCTAGGAAAGAGGGGGCTTTCTGATAAGGATTTCTCCTTACTGGCGCGCAATTAATCAACCCCTTTCCTAGACAGAACTTCCTTAGACATTGTCAATAATGCTATCTAATAATATTATTCAAGTAATATGAATTATTGATTTGATAATTTGAAATAATGTGCAATGACAATTATTGAATCAATAATATAAAATAGCTAAGTAGCACTTATGGATATAAAATATCAACGTAGCAAATATTGAACCAATAAAATATTATGCAATTATTGAATCAATAATATAAAATATTGAACAGTAATTATTGTAACAATAATTGAGTAAGTGCCTTCTTACGTAAGAATCAATAATTCAAAATACTGTGCAATGCCGTGTGCTACTGTGCAACACCGCGTATTACTGTATTTTAACCATCGGGTATTTCAACAGTACTAACGGTAATAATTTTGCCGTTATTTTTATAAAAAGGTTACTTCTGTCGCTTTCTATAATTGACATTCATTCTGTTGTAGGGTCCACCAATGACTGCGCCTCGTACGAATATTCTCCGACAAAAAGAATATTCCTCGACCAAACGAATATTTCCCGACACAACGAATATTTTATAACCACTTGCTTACTTTGTAAACTTTGCACATTTCACCCATAACTTATCACATTTATCAAATCAACACCTTACTATTTCAAAATAATATATAAAGAAAATTAAATCTTATTAATAAAATTTGGGGTCTTACAAGAAGCATCACTATAAATCTGATAACCTCTTGTCCCCGACGGTAATGTAAGTATAGGAGCTGTCACAAGTCGTTTCTTCAACTCCTCGAAACTCTTCTCACGCTCCTCATTCCACTCAAACTACGTGCCCTTTCTCATTAATTGAGCCAATGGCAAAGAAAACAATGAGAATCCTCCCACAAATCTCCTATAGTACCCTGCCAAACTCAAGAAACTTCTAACTTTGTCACTGTAGTAGGTCTCGTTCATTTAGTGATAGCCTCAACCTTCGCAGGATCCACCTTAATGTCTTCAGCAGAAATAACGTGGCCCAAAAATGTAACCCGCTCTAACCAAAACTCGCATTTAGAGAATTTAGCATACAATTTCTCTTTCTGCAAAATCCCCAACACTGTACGAAGATGCTCCTCATGTTCTTCCCTAGACTTGGAGTAAACCAAAATGTCATCAATAAAGACAATAACATATTGGTCCAAGTACTCCTTGAACACTTGATTCATCAAATCCATAAACACCGTTGGAGCGTTAGTTAACCCGAATGGCATCACCAGAAACTCGTAATGCCCATATCGAGTACGAAAAGCTGTCTTAGAGACATCATCATCTCTCACCCTCGACTGATGATAACCCGACCTCAAGTCTATCTTTGAAAAATACTTTGCCCCCTGAAGTTGGACAAACAAGTCATCACTCCTCTGCAATGGATACCGATTGTTGATAGTAATCTTGTTCAACTCTTTGTAGTCTATGCACAGCCTCATAGACCCATTTTTCTTCTTCACAAACAAGATCGGAGCACCCCACAGCGAAACACTCTACCGAATCACACCACGATCTAACATTTCCTGCAACTGCTCATTCAACTTCTGCAACTCCAATGGTGCCATCCGATATGGCGCCTTAGAGATAGGCTCCGCACCAGGAACAAGCTCAATAGCAAACTCAACTTACCGCTGCAGTGGCAACCTTGACAACTCCCCAGGAAACACATCAGGAAAGTCACAGACAACTGAAATATCCTCAATACGAAACTCACTCTTAGAGGTATACTTCACAAATGCCAAATACCCCTCACAACCCTTTGCTACTAACTTCCCAGCCTTCAAAGCTGAAATCAACTTCACCACTCTACTCGACTGTGAACCCTGAAACACGAATTTTGGAGACTTCACATCTCCAAATATAATCTTCCTCACCTGGCAGTCGATAGTGGTCTGGTGCTTATCCAACCAGTCCATCCCGAGAATAACATCGAAATCGTGCATACACATTGGAAGAAGATTAGGCATACAAATCTTATCTCCAAAACTGATCGGACACCCTCGATACAAATAAGAGATAAAACCAGAAGTCCCCATCGGGGTAGCAATAGACATAGCAGAATTTAAAGACTGAGATGGCACACCAAGGTACCTAACAAAACACTGAGCAACAACAGAATGAGTACAACCCGTATCAAATAAAACAGAAGCCTCACGATTGCCAACTAAAAGGGTGCCAAAAATAATACATGGAGCACCTGTCGCCTGATTATATGTCAAGGCAAACATCCGACCACCTTAACGTTGACCTCTATTGCCACCATTATCACCGCCTCCACCATTACCACGTGGCCCGGTACAATCTCTAGCAATATTACCCATCTTTCCACACAAGAAGCATTTACCGGTAACTCTATGACACTGTCTTCCCGGATGATGACCCCTACAAGTAGCACAAGGAACGATCGAAATAAGATTTGGGTTACCCTCACCAGCTGGTCCCAGATAACAACCCTAATTCTGCCCTTGCCGACAATTCTGCCACTACTGGCGATTTTGACATTGTTGAGGGTGCTTAAGCTGACAATTATGCCCTTACTGAGGCTTCTGTTGATAACCCATATTCTGATTCTAGCTACGCCATTACCATAATTATCACTCCCTTTTGCTTATATATAGCCAACATCACATTTTTTTTGGTTCTCCGAGCGCCCCAACAAATCAAAGATATTATCTAAATGAGCAATCCAATTATCTACATCAATTGGATATAAAGCTGAATTGAATGAATTGAGTTTTTATTTTCGAAACCTTCTAACCACACGTACATCGAACCACATGCTGATCAACACTACCTGCTGCATCGCCTGTACGACTTATGCCACCAATTATGGAAATACCTAATTAACCGCCTAATTCACCAAGGTAACCAACGTAGTATTATTTTTGTTGTTAGGCTGCACAATGGGCTACACCTCGCCCTTTCCCCTACCGTTGCCTCCAACAACTCTAGCGAATTTACGAGTCATTTTTGAAACATAATGACGAATATAAGAAAACAGATTAGAGGCGAATTCAAATATAACCTGATTTGATAGTTGAACAAAATACGAAACTGAACGAAACCCTAACCCAAAAATCTATGCATAACTCTGTTCCCCGACTAGTCTCTGCAACGTTCTCATTTTCTGAAGAAGACAATAGATGAAAAGGGTGAGCTCAACTAGCCCAGTAAAGAATATTATGACTAAGATAATGCAGAATAATTTATCGTTAGTCTTCAACAAATCAAATAAAATATTATGGACAACAAGTTTTAGATCAACAACTGTAGCGGAATTAACAATGCATCAAAAGAGTTAAGTAGGAAATAATGTCTACTATATTCCATGATTTAAAAGTCCATAATCAAAATTTTAATCCTGTAACATCAATCAATATATATCTTGAATTAAATATTCATCTTTGCACTACGGCGAAAGATATTCATTTGTATCACCGGTTGGTCATGGTCATCTCAACACCTGTCCATTTTTGCACTACGGGCCAAAGATATTTATCAGGTAATCATTCATCTTTGCACTACAGGCTAAAGATATTCATCAAATAATCATCCATCTTTGCACTACAAGCCAAAGATATTCTTTTGTATCACCATTTAAGACTGAAGATGATGAAAAATATTTTAAAGAACGAATCTAGTGAGATAAAGGACAAAAATTAGGGATTCGTAATTTAGTTTATTCAAGTTCAAGAATACTCCATAATAATCAATTGTGGAGCAAAATTCAAGAATGAAGATCAAAACTTGGATCCAATCAAAGATAGGAACCATATTTAGCCAACTTGGACAAAGAAATTTTTTTTTAATTTTCCTGTGAATAGTACCGTATTCGTGAATAGTACCGTATACGTGAATAGTAATCCTAATATGAAAAGGTCAAAATTTTATAAGAAAAATCATACTTCGTGAATAGTACTCGTAAATAGTACCGTATTCGTGAATAGTGCCGTAAACGTGAATAGTAACCCCAATATGAAAAGGTAAAAATTTCACAATAAATTTCACACCAATATTTCGGTGTCATGATATTGAAAGAAATAACATCATTTTTTTAAAAAATAACATCCCTTACCTCAAACGAATAGTACTTCTGACTAGAATATCGGATATAATACTAAGAAAACTTGTACTGTATAACAACACTCAAAGTATTTAAATACTTACAAAAATAAACTCGATATTATAGAGACAGAAACTTCTGATTCTGATGTGATTTTCAAATTCAGCACCCTAGTTATAGAAAAATGCTTAGAATGCCAAAGTAGAAAATTTAATAAAATAATAATATTTTTAAAAAAAATTCTTACGCACACAACATCACTCTCATCAGCATACACAAGTGGATCCCACCGATATTAAAAACGTGTTTTGTGAAAAAAAATATTTATAACCCCAAAAATTAATTATTTCGGAACTTCAATAATTCATAATAAATAGCCATTTTATCAGAAAAATACGAATCTTATGTCCATCCCATATAAAATTTAATTCTCTACAACTTTGTTGAAGAAAAGTTTTCCAAATTCCGAACGAAAAATGACCGAAATTCGCATATGGATGATTTTCGACACCTCCATTTCGACAAAATATTGATAAAACACATCAGCACTAATTCCTTCATTTATATCCACATAAAATAAATATTTCTTTATCATATAAATCAACAATTAATTATTCATAAATAATATTACAGAACTACAATATTGACAACTAGGTCGTTCCTAGGAAAGTTGAGGCTTTCAGATAAGGATTTTTCCTTACTGACGCGCAATTAGGTGACCAAATCCCTTTCTTAGACAGAACTTCCTTAGACATTGCCAATAATGCTATCTAATAATATTATTCAAATAATATGAATTATTGATATGATAATAGAAAATACTGTGCAGTGACAATTATTGAATTAACAATAATATAAAAATATTGTGCAATACCGTGTACTACTATGAAACAACGCGTATTACTTTACTTCAACCACCGGGTATTCCAACAGTGTTAACGGTAACAATTACGTCGTTATTATTAAAAAACTCATTCGTGTCATTTTCTTTATCCGACAGTTTTCCGTTATGGGGCCCACAAATGGCTGCGCCGTCGTACGAATATTACCCGACAGCAAGAATATTCCACGACCAAACGAATATTCTCCGACAACAATTAATATTTTATAACCACTTGCTTATTTTGAAATATTTTCGCATTTTACCCATAACTTACCACATCTATCAAATCAACCCCTTACTATTCAAAATAATATATAAAGGAAATTCAATTTTATTCATAATAAGTTGGGGTCTTACAACCTCCCCTCCTTATAAAATTTTATCCTCAAAATTGATGTACGTACCTGGTGTTTCGAAAAGGTGAGGATATCTCGCTTTCATTTCTGATTCCAACACTTAGGTCATTTCCTCAATAGCATGATTTCTCCACAAAACTTTGACTTGTAGTATAACCTTTGTGCGTAGGACATGCTCCTTCCTATCCAAGATCTTGACAGGTACCTCCTCATACGTTAAGTCTTCGACTATCTCGTATATTTCTTACTCAATAATGTGGTTTGGGTCTTTCACATATTTACGAAGCACGGATATGTGAAAAATGTTATGAACACGAGACATGCTTGGAGGTAATGCAGGTCTATAGGCCACATTTTTTACTCAGTCAAGAATCTCAAATGGACCAATGAATCGTGGATTGAGCTTTTCTCTCTTCCCAAACCTCATAACCCCTTTCCACGAAGCAACACGTAATAATACATGATCCCCAACATTAAATTCCACGTCCTTTGGATGAAGATCCGCATAACTCTTTTGTCGATCTTGTTCTGTTTGTATACGTTGTCAGATCATTTAGATCTTTTTCGTTGTCATACGTACCAACTCTGGTCCCAATAATGTTGCTTCACCCACCTCATCCCAACATACTGGAGAACGACACTTTCGTCCATACAATGCTTCAAATGGAGCCACGCCTATACTTGCTTGATAACTGTTATTATAGGAGAATTCCACCAATGGTAGGTCTTATCCCAACTCCCTTTGAAGTCTAGAACACAAAGTCTCAATAGATCTTCAAGAGTTTGAATATTCCTTTCCGATTGCCCGTCCGTTTGAGGATGATATACCGAACTGAATCGTAAATGCATGCCCATAACTTTCTGCAAACTAACCCAAAATCATGAAGTAAATCTTGGGTCACGATCCAAAACTATGGATACTGGCATGCCATGCAACCTCACAATCTCATTTACGTATATACGAGTAAGACGTTCAAGGGAATAAGTTTCCCGTATCGACAAGAAATGAGCAGACTTGGTTAATTTATCAACAATAACCTAAATCGCATCTATGTCTTGAGAAACCTTGGAAAGACCCGCAACGAAATCCATGGTAATGTGCTCCCACTTCCATTTTGGAATCTCAAGTGGTTACAATGGACACTTTGGCACTTGATGCTCCGCCTTTACACGTTGACAAGTTAAACACCTCGAAATAAACTCCGTGATCTCTATCTTCATATTGCTCCACCAAAATGTATTTCGAAGATCACGATACATTTTGGTACTCCCAAGATGGATTGCAAACGGTGTGTTGTGTGCCTCCATCATGGTTTTATACTTCAAATCAGAATCGTTAGGAACACAAAGTCTGGAGTTGACTCAAAGTATTCATTCTTCATCGATTCTTGTTTCTGGAATAACACCTTCTTACACCTTCTTCCTCATCTTCAACAGCTCCGGGTCTATAGCTTGAGCAGCTTTAACTTTATCAATCAAAGCTGGTTCTACGCATATACTTGACATCATCATGTGGGTCCCCGGAGTCTTGAACTCTATCTCCATCTTTTGTAAGTCACATAGAATAGACCTTTGTATTGACAGCATCGCACTCGTTCCCGTATATGATCTTCTACTCAACGCGTCAGCTACCACGTTCGCTTTACCAGTATGGTATTGGATGGTATGGTCATAATCTTTTAATAGCTCAAGCCAACGTCGTTACCGCATGTTGAGTTCCTTTTGAGTGAAGAAATATTTAAGGCTCTTATGATCCGTATAGATCTCCACTTTCTCTCCATACAGGTAATGTCTCCAGATCTTCAATGCGAAAACGACTGCTGCCAACTCTAGACCATGAGTAGGATAATTCCTCTTATATTCCTTGAGTTATCGCGAGGCATAGGCTATGAATTTTCTATGTTGCATGAGAACACATCCTAACCCTTTGTCCGAAGCATCGCTGTAGATAACAAATCCATCTAAACCAGATGGTATTGTCAGAAGAGGTGTCAAGATAAGTCTCCTCTTGAGCTCTTGGAAGCACTTCTCGCATTCCTCGCTCTATATGAATTTTGTATCTTTTCGAGTCAACTGAGTTAACGGAGTAGCAATTCGAGAAAATTCTTCCACGAATCTCCGAAAATAACCAGCTAAGCCCAGAAAGCTACGCACTTCGGTCATCGACTTTGGTTGCTCCCAATTTTGTATTACTTCAATCTTCGTCGGGTCAACAGATACTCCATATTTTGATAATACGTGCCCAAGGATGCAACTTCCTCAAGCCAGAACTCTCATTTCTTTAGCTTGGCATATAGCTTGTTATCACAAAGCCTTTGAAGTACCAGCTTCAAGTGGTGCTCATGATCTTCACGGATTTTGGAATAAATGAGGATGTCATCAATAAAGACAACCACGAACTGATCCAAATATTCCTTGAATACACGGTTCATCATATCCATAAAAGCAGCAGGAGCATTAGTCAATCCAAAAGACATGACTAGGAATTCATAATGCCCGTATCGAGTTCTGAAGGCAGTCTTTGGAATATCCTCAGTTTTAATCTTCAGCTGATGATATCCAGAACGAAGATCGATCTTCGAAAAGAATTGTGCTCCTTGCAACTGGTCGAACATGTCATCAATACAAGGTAGCGAATTCCTATTCTTGATGGTGACATGGTTCAACTCCCGATAGTCAATACAAAGTCGCATACTCCCGTTATTCTTCTTTACGAATAAAACAGGAGCACCCCAAGGAGAAGTACTAGGACAAATAAAACTGATGTCTAACAACTTCTATAGTTGGACCTTTCACTCTTGAAGTTTAATAGGAGCCATTCGATATGGGGTTTTAGAAATAGGTTTTGTATTGGGCTCAAGGTCAATAAAAAATTCAACTTCATGTTCTAGGGGTAGACCGGGACGTTGTTAGGGAAATACATCGGAAAACTCATTAACAACATAAATATCATTCAAACCTGACGTATTTTGGTTTAGATCAGTGACTTGGGCTAAGAAATCTTGACATCTGTTTTTCAATAAACGAATAGCTTTATGACTTGAAATGATATTGACTGATTTTAGTGGTTTGGTGGTTTGAATTCGCACAACAGGTTGGTTAGGAATATGAAAACTAATAACCTTACGAAAACAATCAATTTTGGCATGATAATTGGTTAACCAATTAATTCCTAAAATCACGTCAAACGCAAGTATTTTCAAAGATATAAGATCAACAGGTAGGGTGAGGGTACCAATCTGAATTAAGAAAGATTTGTAAACTGTAGATGTAACGAAGGTTTCTCCCAACGGAGTCTTAATAGATAAGTCAAAGTCTAATTTTTCAGGTGTAAAGTTCAAACGTTGAGCACTAGTAGGTGAAATAAAAGAATGGGTAGCACCGGTATCTAACAAAGTGTAAACTTTGCAAGAGTTTATGATTAGCTTACCCGTGATCACCTCGTTCGGGTTCCTCGCTGTTGGTCTGATTTATATGACACAATTAACGCGCAAGTATACGCGGCCAACGAGTAATAAAGTGTAAGTACAGATATCTTCCCACGGAGATTTAATGGATAATAGGTCGCCAAAGCACTAGCTCATAATCATCTCAATCTTATTTAAACGGATGGAAAGAAGAATGAATTAAACTAAGTTAACTAGGCCAGAAATTAAACGTAAACTAATTAATTCTAGAGTTAAAATCAGATAATGAAGATAAGAGATTTCAATTTCCCCTAATGATTCATTTAAATTGACATACTTCCAATTAGGTCAAATTAATAGTCAAGATAGTTAGCCGAGAACACAAACGTGAGAGAAGACCATCTTTCGATGCACCTACTCCATATCAAGTGCAATTCACAGATGATAGAATGCACGTGAACACCCACATTATCTAAACCCCTATATGTCTATGGTGTTTATCAATAAATAGGGTTTAAGGTCAAGTCCTCTATTGACTACGGACGGCGCTTCGGTATATGTCTATCCTAAGCACAAATCATACATCCAACGCCATGTGAATGCACAATCACCCGCTACTACGATTAGATCTAAACCTACGCTTTGTCTTTCAAGTCCACATAGGTTACCACCGTAATTAGTCGCGAAGCAATTAAGCAATGCGATCACAAATCGTAATAGACAGTCATATAACAATCAAAGAGACAAGCATGGAAGCATATCAAAGTAAACTACTCAAAAGGTTCCATTGGAACCTCAAAATAAGATTAAGCCATAAATAACTCAAGTATATTATCCACAAGATTCAATAACATCATCTAAATATACAATGTAATAGCAAAGAGAGATTAAGGATAGAGATTTCAAATCTTTCTCCAAGCTTGGACCCTTGATGTCAATCCTCTTGCTTCAATCTTTAATACAAATCAAACTCTAGAATATAACAACTTTAAACTAATCTAACACTAATCTCTAACCTAATCTACTCCTAGAAAAGGAATTGAAAGAGAAGGAAGAGGAAAAACTAGGGCTTAAGGCCAATACATGTATATCTCATCCTCTTCTTTGCCCAAAACGAGCCCCCTTATATCCTACTCAAAAGCCAAGTCCTGTTCAATTGAAAAGTCAAGTCTGGCATAGCTGGGGACTGGAGCGGCTGCGCGCAAAAATGAACTATAATCCGCGTGCCCGCGCCAAGGCTTTTCTACTACAGAGTCCTCTGGTATAACGACCATAACCTTTGATCCGGGAAGAGTTACGAGGCCTGCCACCTGTCAAATCGAAGCTATCAAAGAGATCTACGACTTTCATTCTTTGAGCATTGAGAAATAATGGATAAATGAAGGCTGAAATTGAGCTCCAATTGACAGCTGTGCATAAAAACTCAAAACCGTGAAGTTTAACATTCGTTGGTATACGGGGCATAACTCTCGCCTCCGAACTCCGATTGGGATGATTCAAGACGTTCTGGAAAGCTTAGAAGATGCTCTACAATATAAACTAACCTCCATTCCTAGAATATGAAATGAGCATAAACCCCCCAAACGATGTCCGGATTGTATTTACTTCCCATTTTTGCTTCAAAGGCCATTCTTACCCCTTTTGGCCTCTAGACTCGTGGCATCACCTTCATTGCTTCCTCACCCATGCTATCTTCATGCTTTAATCCCATATCAGTGCTTTGCTCTATTTAAGCGTTCTTTTGCCCTTTTAAGCTCAATTTGCACCCGGAGAGTTTCTAAACCTGAAAATCACAAAACAAAGCAAAAATACATAAAACGCACAACGATACTTGAGTTTAAGAAACAGAATGAGTTGGTTACTATCCGAATAAGTGGTCATAAAAGCCACTTATCAAATAACCCCAAACTTAAACGTTGCTTGCCCTCAAGCAACCAAAACTAAACAAAAGATGCAATGCAGTATCTACAATGTATGCAACCTACGCTATTATGAATGCGAATCCAAGTTCCCAGCCAGTATTGAACTTTCAAAGCAATGCCTCAGAAAACCATGAGATAGTCGAATAGATAAGCTACCCAAAACAAGACCATAAGGCATATTCTGCAAATCCAAAACTGTCAGCACTGATGTATTGTGCGTTGTGTGCTTAGCAACCATTAGATATGCATTCATATAAATAACTCACCTACTATGCTTCTTAGGGGAAAAACAAGCTTTAACTTTAGAAAAATAGTAAATCATATAAGTTCTAACTAAGACCGTGCATTACTAGAATTAAGAGTCAACAGGGGGTTTTCATTAAGGTCTTATTATTCACGAGGGCGTATTCGCACTTTCGCGTGTACACTATCTACCGTGCAATGCCTAGTTCTCTTAGGCTCTTCAATGATATCCACGTAGCAAGCTTTCGACCAACGACTCCTAGACCAGACGGCCTTAGGGCGCTGGGTGTAGAGACACCTCTAGGGCTTACTTGCTCGAATATCAAAGGCCACAAAACTCGACGTAGCCGAAGGGTTTATTCTATTTTTTTTCTTTTTTAATGCTTTTTCTTTTTCTTTTTCTTTTCCTGCAAGGGAGTGCGTCTTATGCTCTATCCCGCATATATCATGCATGTCCCCTGTTTTCCCCAAACTTAAGCTTTTAACAGTCTAGTTATTATTATATGCGAACTGAAACTCTTTTATTAAAACATAATTTTTCCACCAGAAGACAAGTATGTAAACATTTAAACTTAGCATATCATGGTGTTTACTCTATCGTGCTTACTGGTTACACAGTATCTGACAGGTAAAGATTTATATATATGACCATGAAATCAGGCTTAAGTCTCAAATCATTTCAACAATCAAGTGATTTCAGTTTCTTCACAGGCAACATACATAACAAACCAACTGAAAACTGGATCCATGCAGTATGCTCTAACACAGAATGCAAAACAGAATGCAAAAACAAAAGAAAAATTTTAAAATTTTCACAAATTTTAACTATTTACAACCTACATGCACTATATGAACTAACTTACATGCACTGAACTATTTACATGCAAAACATGAAATGAATTACCTATATGCAAAATAAACACCAATACCCCCAAACTTAAACTGTTTAATATCCTCATTTAAGGTAGAGGTAAAAAGAAAGAAACTCCCCTATTTGGCTTCTTATGCTGCATGAAATGAAGTGGCACCCTCTCAGAAGTTTCCCCGTCTCATCTCTGCTCTTGGTAAAATAAACTCCGCTCAACACTATACTCAACGAACCAACCCAGCTCCATATCAATCTTGCTCTACTAGAGATTCCACACTCAATGTCTCAATTGATCATGTTGAGGTGGATGGGAATTGGTACTTTGGATTGAAAAGGTAGGAGGTTTTCCAAACTAAGGCTTGTAGTGGGTGGGATTGCATTAAGGAACTGAGGGTTTGGGATTATAGGGACTGAGGCTTGGGGGCTGCTAATAATTGACATGAAGTGGTACCCCCCAAAATCTGCAGGATTTTTCCCAAGACAGGTCTAATTTATGTGTGGCGCGGCCGCACATGGTAATGCCTTGGATTGGGCACGGCCGTGCGGACCATCAATTTTTGTTGCTGCAGATTTTTGGCATGAACTGAGGTTGGCTTTTGCTTTTCATTCATTTCGTGCAGCCTTTGACCTAAAATATGCAGATAATACTTATTAAGCCCTCCTAGACTAACAAAAGTATATAAAATCTATTTACATCAAGAGAATGAACATGGAAAGATATATGGATTTATTTCCCAAAAATTCTCTAAAGGTGTATATGCAATGCAAGTGAATCAAAAGTATGCTATAAGCTTTATAATCCCAAAAATATATGCATTCATGCCTAAGTTCAAAAATGTAGGCAATGAACTCCTAATTCCTACAGTATGCAAAAATTTAAACTAAATATTAACTAATAAGAATTAAATGAGGGGGAGGGAAATGTGATAGAAAGCATGTAAATGGTGAATTAAACAAAGAGATAGAGAGAGGGATGATGGGAAGTAGGTAATGGAGAATTAAATAAAGAGAGAGAGAGAGAAATGATGGGGTGCCTCCCATCTAGCGCTTGATTTATAGTCCTCTAGCTCGACTGTGTCTGCCCACTGCTACCCAACTCCCTGACGATACTGGTGAACCCTCCATCCATCAGAATAGCTGTGTTACTTTGGCGGCTTTCCAGTAGGAGTGGATGCAAATTTAAACTACCTAGCATTGGATAAGTAAAAGAATTCCCCGTCCTGATGGTTGGGGAGCTAGGCAAGGGTTCCGTTGTGTAGGTGAAATGATCGGGGCATGGAGGTATAGACCACACAACGGACTCTTCTTCTATTCTCTTCTCTTCTGACCACCATCGGTTTTAAGCTCACGGACTCTCTCATGTCATCGAGATCCGTATCTGTAATGTGGCTTCCAAGGGGGCAAGGGTGTGCAAACTTGACTGGCTGGTTCCACTTAGGCAGAGGAGGCTCTTCCGGGATTGTCACTGTTGGTTCACATTCATACTCCACATCCCCAATTGGCTCCTCGATATCCATTGCCTTTCGCTCATCCAGTTCCAAGTGCACTTCGGGCTCTTCATCAGTATCTGCATCCATCTCATAGCACCAATCTTTTTGAGGGTTATAACTCATGGCTTCAGTCATTGGAGGCATAAAATCTTGCACTATTGTCTCTTGTTCACGTACCTCCTCCTTCCTTAATGTCGTGCTAATCTGCTTCACCCAAATCTGAAGATCCTCAATCGATTGCTCTTGCTCAATCAAGGTCTCCTCTGTCGATGCTATGGAATTCCCCCGCATAATTTTCAATCCTTCCTTTTCTATTTCAGCCTCGGGCTCCATGTACTGATGCTCATTAGTAGGAGTGTTGTGGATTAGGGCCATCTGATTTTGGAAGTTCTGGCTTGATTGCTCTTAGCTCCTAAGCCTCTCCTCTTGTCTTTTTAAGCTCCTATACATGAATTCCATTGGAGACTGTTCTCCTTGTAAACATGGGGATTGATATGGGGGTTCTGGTGCATAAGTTGGACTTGGCTCATATTGTTCTTAATAGCTCACAGTATGGTTTTGCATCCCTTGTTCATCCTCTATCATCAAGGCCTTGCTAATCTGCTCTGCCTAGTTCTGAATACTCTTGAATGACTTCTGTTGCTCATTCAAGATGTCCTTTAGTGATTCTATGCCACTTCCTTACTCCAAGCTTGCGTTTTCTGTGTCACCCTCAAAATTGTGTTGAGGCTCGTAAACTGGAGTCTGGAAAGTGCATTCTGGGGCGTATGCGGGATTTGGATCCCAGTGTTGGTCTTGATAGTAGTCTGATGAAGTTTGGGTGATACCCCCAATCTTGTTGATAAGTGGGATAAGGTTCGGTGTAGAAATAATCACCCCCATACTGCTCCTGCCCATAACTGAGAGGCTCCTAATGGCTCGCGTAGCTCCCAGCACCGTAGTCATAGGTCACTGCCATCTCTCGATTCTGCTGAGCTGAGATAGTATCCAGCTTCCTCGAGAGAACCTCTAGCTATGCTAAAAGTGTTGCAATTGGGTTGACGCCATCAGTGTATGCTTCCCTTGGTTGCTCTTGCCTTGTAGCATTCCATGGATAGAAATTTAAGTCCATTATACTTGAGAAGAGAACAAATGAAGAGAATTAAAATAAAAATAAAAAGTTTAAATTAAGACTAATTTGATTTAAACTAATGTTGGCAAACAGTTATCCAAATAATTCCCTGGCAATGGTGCCAAAAACTTGTTGGTTGTTTTACAGATCAATGTATTCGTGCAAGTATACACGGTCAACAAGTAGTAAAGTGTAAGTATAGATATCGTTCCGATGAGGAATTAACAGATAAAAGGTCACCAAACCACTAGCACATAACCATTTCAATCTTATTTAAACGGATGGAAAGGAGAATGAAATAAACTAAGTTAACTAGACAAGAAATTAAACGTAAACTAATTAATTCTAGAGTTAAAATCAGATAATAAAGATAAGAGATTCCAATTTCCCTTAATGATTCATTTAAATTGACATACTTCTAATTAGGTCAAATTAATAGTCAAGATAGTTAGCCGAGAACACAAACGTGAGAGAAGACCATCTTTCGATGCACCTACTCCATATCACATGCAATCCACAGATGATAGAACGCACGTGAAGACCCACATTATCTAAACCCCTATATGTCTATGGTGTTTACAAATAAATGGTGTTTACAAATAAATAGGGTTTAAGGTTAAGTCCTCTATTGACTACGGACGGCGCTTCGGTATATGTCTATCCTAAGCATAAATTATACATCCAACGCCATGTGAATGCACAATCACCCACTACTACGATTAGGTCTAAACCTACGCTTTGTCTTTCAAGTCCACATAGGTTATCACCGTAATTGGTCGCGAAGCAATTAAGCAATGCGATCACAAATCGTAATAGACAGTCATATAACAATCAAAGAGACAAGCATGGAAGCATATCAAAGTAAACTACTCAAAAGGTTCCATTGGAACCTCAAAATAAGCTTAAGCCATAAATAACTCAAGTATATTATCCACAAGATTCAATAACATCATCTAAATATACAATGTAATAGCAAAGAGAGATTAAGGATAGAGATTTCAAATCTTTCTCCAAGCTTGGACCCTTGATGTCAATCCTCTTGCTTCAATCTTTAATACAAATCAAACCCTAGAATCTAACAACTTTAAACTAATCTCTAACCTAATCTACTCCTAGACAAGGAATTGAAAGAGAAGGAAGAGGAAAAACTAGGGCTTAAGGCCAATACATGTATATCTCATCCTCTTTCTTGCCCAAAACGAGCCCCCTTATATCCCACTCAAAAGCCAAGTCCCGTTCAATTGAAAAGTCAAGTCTGGCACAGCTGGGGACTAGAGCGGCCTAGCCTAAAAATGCATTAGAATCCACGCGCCCGCGTTTAGGCTTTTCTGCTGCAGAGTCCTCTGGTAAATTGGTCATAACTTTTGATTCGGGAGGAGTTACGAGGCCTGCCACCTGTCAAATCGAAGCTATCGAAGAGCTCTACAACTTCCATTTTTTTGAGAATTGAGAAATGATGGATGGATGAAGGCTGAAATTGAGCTCCAAGTGACAGATGTGCATAAAAACTCAAAACCGTGAAGTTTAACGTTCGTTGGTATACGGGGCATAACTATCGCCTCCGAACTCCGATTGGGATGATTCAAGATGTTCCGAAAAGCTTATAAGATGCTGTACAATATGAACTAAACTCCATTCCAAGAACATAAAATGAACATAAACCCCACAAACGATGTTCGGATTGCATTTCCTTCCCATTTTTGCTTCAAAAGACATTCTTACTCCTTTTGGCCTCTAGACTCGTGGCATCACCTTCATTGCTTCCTCACCCATTCTATCTTCATGCTTTAAGACCATTTCAGTGCTTTGCCCATTTAAGCGTCCTTTTGCCCTTTTAAGCTCAATTTGCACCCGGAGAGTTTCTAAACTTGAAAATCACAAAATAAAGCAAAAACACATAAAACGCACAACGATTCTTGAGTTTAAGCAACAGAATGAGTTGGTTACTATCCGAATAAGTGGTCATAAAAGCCACTTATCACTCGCGTTTTGGGCAGTCACGACAAACGTTCTTCTAGGAACCACCGACTTTAACCTGTCCGAAACCGCCTTTGAATCACCACCCCCGCTGGACTTGGTTTTTCTATAGGACAATCTATAGCTATATGTCCTTCCTTTCCACAGTTATAGCATGCCTTGAATTTTTGTGGGCAGTTTGGGCTGATGTGTCCCTCTTTCCCGCATTTATAGCATACGATCGGTGGTCGTTCTCCTCCCCTAGAAACAGTTGGTGCTGGTGCTGCTGTCGATGTCTTCACGTTCTCATTATTGTACCTTTTCTTCTTGAAATCTCCCCCTGGCTCACTTCTTCTATTATCATGGCCACGATTACCACCAGAGTGGTTACCTGCTTCTGTTATGATACTTTCCTCCCCGCTGGTTGTCATTGCTCCGATGACTGCTGCCACCGGTACGACCCTAGTTGTGGTCCCTTGGTTGTACAGAATCATTATCTCGTTCTAATAACTGAGCCCTGTTTACTACATCTGAATAGAGAAAAAATTTATGAGAAATGAGGTATTAACAAATTTCGGGTTTCAAACCTCTCAGAAACATCTGCGTCATACGTTCCTCATTCTCTACCAAATGAGGTGCAAACCTGGACAACTCCGCGAACTTAGCCTCGTACTGGGACACAGTCATGTTGTTATGTTCTAGTCTGATAAACTCCACCTCCTTCATATGACGAATACTCTCAGGAAAGTACTTGTCATTGAATAATTTTTAGAACGCTTCCCAAGACATTTTGAGTGCGGCAGGCTGGGTACGCTTCACAGATTCCTATAAGTAATCTGCCTCTCTACGAAACATAAAGGTGGCGAATGGAACCTTCTTTTCCTCTATGCATCCCAAGACATCAAATATCTTGGTAATTTGTTTAACCCACGTTTCCGCCTTGATCGGATTCCGACTTTCCCAAAAATTCTGGTGGTCCCAACTCTTTGAACTGCTTGGCAGTGACAAGCCGCGAGTTGCTATTATCTCCACCTGTGTTTGCACCTGAGTCTCCCTCGTCTGGTTTTACATGAACTACAAAAGGCTTCTAAACATTCCATCATTCATCGTTTGATCGATGGGGTTGTTTATAGTAAGAATATTATCTTCCTGTTGCACGTTCTCCTGGTTGGTGATTGAAGGTGTCTCAACGGTCTCATTCACTCCATTGTTAACATTCTCAGCTTCCATTCTCAAATACTGCCATAAAATAAGAGTTAATTAAACAAATTAACATATCACATATTAACCCTATACTCCGACAGACCAATTAAATACCATATAAGCTTAGGTAGGATATACTAGTGAAGGATTTACTCGTCTCTCCCCTCCTAGTTCTATTCCCCGATCTCCGCTAGAGACCATATCCCTAAGCTCTGATACCAACTGTGACGCCCCAGAATAGGTCCAATCAACCCAACCCATTCTGTGTCGCCAAACACAAGGTACAAAATCCAAATACAAACTTTTATATCAAAAGGTCGTGAGCAGGACGACCATACAAGCTGTGAGTGTCAATACAAATCGTATATAATACGAAATATAAACACCCAAATTCAGTCCTCAATAGTTACAATTATTTTCACACTATTATACAAAAATAGTGAGGACTACTACTGCTCTAACTCTGCCCATCACTCTGTTCCCCAACTAGTCTCTGCAAACATTCTCATTTCCTGAAGAGGACAATAGATGAAAAGGGTGAGCTCAACTAGCCCAGTAAAGAATATTATGACTAAGATAATGCAGAATAATTTATCGTTAGTCTTCAACAAATCAGATAAAATATTATGGACAACATGTTTTAGATCAACAACTGCAGCGGAATTAACAATGCATCAGAAAAGTTAAGTAGGAAATAATGTCTACTATATTCCATGATTTAAAAGTCCATAATCAATATTTTATCCCTGTAACATCAATCAATATATATCTTGAATCAAATATTCATCTTTACACTACAGCCAAAGATATTCATTTGTATCACCGGTTGGTCATGTTCATTTCAACACCTGTCCATCTTTGCACTATGGGCCAAAGATATTTATCAGGTAATCATTCATCTTTGCACTACAGGCCAAAGATATTCATCAAATAATCATCCATCTTTGCACTATAGGCCAAAGATATTCTTTTGTATCACCATTTAAGACTGAAGATGATGAAAAATATTTTAAAGAACAAACCTAGTGAGATAAAGGACAAAAATTAGAGATTCGTAATTTAGTTTATTCAAGTTCAAGAATACTCCATAATAATCAATTGTGGAGCAAAATTCAAGAATGAAGAACAAAACTTGGATCCAATCAATAATAGGAACCATAATAGCTAACTTGGACAAAGAAAAGAAAATTAAGTTTCTCTGTGAATAGTACCGTATTCGTGAATAGTGCCGTATACATGAATAGTAACCTCAATATGAAAAGGTAAAAATTTTATAAGAAAAATTATACTTCGTGAATAGTACTCGTGAATAGTACCGTATTCGTGAATAGTGCCGTATATGTGAATAGTGTCGTATAAGTGAACAGTAACCCCAATATGAAAAGGTAAAAATTTCACAATAAAATTCATATTAATATTTTGGTGTCATGATATTGAAAGAAATAAAATCATTTTTGAAAAAAATAACATCCTTTACCTCAAACGAATAGTACTTCTGACTGGAATATCGGATATAATACTGAAGAAAACTTGTACTATATAGCAACACTCAAAGTATTTAAATACTCACAAAAATACGCTCGATATTATAGAGAGAGAAACTTCTGATTCTGGTGTAATTTTTAAATTCTAATCTAGCACCCTATTTATAGGAAAATGTTTAGAACGCCAAAGTAGAAAATTTAATAAAATAATAATATTTTAAAAAAAAAATTCTACGCACACCACATCACTCTCATCAGCACACACAAGTGGGTCCCACCCATATAAAAAATGTTTTTTGTGAAAAAAATATTTATAACCCCAAAAATTAATTATTCCAGATCTTCAATAATTCATAATAAATAGCCCTTTTATCAGAAAAATACAAATCTTATATCCATTCCATAGGAAATTTAATTCTCTACAACTTTGTATAAGAAAGTTTTTCAAAATTTTGAACGAAAAATGACCGAAATTCACATACGGATGATTTTCCACACCTCCATTTCGACAAAATACTGATAAAACACATCAGCACTAATTCCTTCATTTATATCCACATAAAATAAATATTTTTTTATCATATAAATCAATAATTAATTATTCCCAAATAATATTACAGAACTACAATATTGACAACCAGGTCGTTCCTAGGAAAGAGGGGCTTTCCGATAAGAATTTCTTCTTACTGACGCGCAATTAGGTGACCAAACTCCTTTCCTAGACAAAACTTTCTTAGACATTTCCAATAATGCTATTTAATAATATTATTCAAATAATATGAATTATTGATCTGATAATAGGAAATACTGTGTAGTGATAATTAATGAATTAACAATAATATAAAAATACTGTGCAATACCGTGTGCTACTGCGCAACAACGCGTATTACTTTACTTTAACCACCGGGTATTCCAACAGTGTTAACGTTAACAATTACGCCATTATAATTAAAAAACTCATTCGTGTCATTTTCTTCATCCTGACAGTTTTCCATTTTGGGGCCAACAAATGGATGCGCCGTCGTACGAATATTCCCCGACAGCAAGAATATTCCACGACCAAACGAATATTCCCCGACAACAATGAATATTTTATAACCACTTACTTATTTTAAAATATTTGCGCATCTTGCCCATAACTTACCACATCTATCAAATCAACCCATTACTATTCAAAATATTATATAGAGGAAATTCAATTTTATTCATAATATGTTGGGGTCTTACAATTAATGTATATTATTAACCCTCCTAATATTAATAGAATTTTAATATTACACAAATATAAATTAGATCCAATTAGTTTTAAAGCCCAATTAATGTAGTCCACATAATTAAATACGCTTTGATCCAAACATAAGAAAAGCCCAATTAAAATATTTAAAAAGTAAACTTAAATATTATTTATTTATTTTTCGAGTATTACAACAACCCTTATGAGTATGAAGAAAATAACATCCTTTACCTTAGTAGGAGACTAAATCTGACTGGTATAATGGAGATTATCTTGAGGAAATCTTTCACTATAAGCTACACTCAAAGTATCCTAATTCTCGAAAGAAATACGCACAATATTATAGAAGAAGAATTTTTTGATTCTGGTGTGATTTTCATTTCTTAACTAAGAATCCTATTTATAGGAGAATGGCATGGCACTATTAAAAAAATAATAATGACGGACGAATAGTTGGACGATTCACGGGCTAAAATTTTGATTTTTACCTATGCAACACTATGCAATAAAATATTCTAATAAAATAAAAACTTTATATGTAATATAATATATTTTATTTATATTCTAATAAAATAAATAACTTTATATATATTATAAAAGGTTTTCTATTTTATATAAAATGTTTTCTGTTTTATTACTATTATAATAATAATAAAATAAAAACTGAAATAATTTTCTGCCGACGGTTTGAATAATTTGGCACGTAGGAGTCCATGGAATATAAGCCAAACTTACAACAACTCCTCTATTTATATCAAAAATTGAATAAATATCCATCACAAATCAATTATCTTTAATTAACACACTCTTTCAACAATTAGTCATAATTAATATTATAACTCACAATATTGACAACCAGATTGTTCCTAGAAAAAGAGGAGGCTTTCCGATAAGGATTTCTCCTTACTAGCGTGGAATTAAATAACCTAACCCCTTTCCTCGACATAACTTTCTAGACATCGCCTGTAATACCCAAGAATTTTTTGAATAATATTAATATTGATATTAATAAAAGTTAAATATTTATTTGAATATAAATAAATATTTGTGGTGACATGGAATATAGAAATTATATTCGATTAAGTTGAATATTTGAAGACTATGAGACGGGTAATTCAATCAATTTCAAATTGAATTTATGATAATTGAAAAAATATGGAATATTGCGATAAACTCGTAGAATGCCTTGTGTGGCATGAGAATGAAAACAATGAAGATTTGATTAATTAAAGGATCAATTGATAAGTAATTTATTAATTAATATTAAATTATTAATCAATAGTTATTGTGAGTAATGGAATAATAATGAGTAACTGATTAAAAGATAAAATAAAATTTATATTTATTTAATGAATTGTTGTGTGCAAAGTATGTGATAATTAAACATATAATATATAGTAGTTACAACTATATTATATAAAGTATAGTGTGACACTTGAATATGACCATATAATATATAAGAACTATATATTATGATTAAATGTATGTGTGAGTTACATCTTAATGCTTATGTGACATAATATGATGTGTGACTATATTAAATATGTACCTCATGAGTATTAAATAAACAATTGCTACTTAATGATTATTTTAACAAATTAATATAATTGAAATAATAAGAGTTGTAATGATTACGTGACAACATGTATGTATGGATACATTAGAGGTATACCTTATGGATTATTAAATTAAACTAAGTGTATATTTAAATGAGAGAAAATAATAAATGGTTATCTATTTTAATATTAATGAGCAATTAAAATAATAATTATTTCAATGATTATAAATAATTGAAATAATATAGTTTATGGTAATGTGGAAAGATAATACCCAATTAGATTATATTCGGTATTATGAAATGTGTATGAATTATATATTGATGTGTATAATGTACCCCAACTTACTACATTGTAATATTGTTTCCTTATTTGAAACTACATTGTGACGCCAATTGAATTTATAACCTAAGTATATATAATATGTATATGTATATAACCTAAGTGTTGTATTATATTGCCAAGTTGCTGAACTTCATTGCCTTGTCCCATAAAGAGTGTCAATTCTCTTCTCACGTGCATAGGCCATTGGCCTAAGGCTAGCCTTCTCCATTTCTTCTTTCCAATTCTCAGCAATATAACTAGCAATGATTATATGGGGAGTGGGCTCAATAGTGGGAATCACCAACTCCACCAACTACCTAATGTCCATCAAATTCTTCTTCATTCCAATGGTTTGTTTTGGTGGAAAATTTCATTGTCTGGACATTTAATTGCCTATAAATATAGCTCTCTCCTTCTTATTTCAAATTGCTGAAATTTCTGATAAGCTAAGGATAGTGTGAGTTTACTGAGTTAGAAAGAGAGAGAAATCAGTTGGAGAAGTTCATTCAAGCTTAGCAGAGGTATAATTCACCTTGTTCTTCATTTCTTAAAAATTCTAAACTCTTGATTATGTATGAACTCTTGTTATTTGGATTGGGAAATGATTGTTAGATGTTATCTAAACTAGTAAGTATGTTAGAAATATAATGTGACTTGAATAGAGCATGTTTCGTAAGGAAATTTTAATGTTGGGTTTGCATTCTGCCGTAGCAGAAGCTGCTTTAGTTCTAGCCGAGACACGACGCAGCTGCATCCATTTTGTACTAGAGTGCAGCGCAGCTACGCCAGACACCTGTTTTGGTTTTTCAGTTTTAGTTATATTTTATAAGTGGTAACATCTTGGTATTACTTTAACAATGCATAAGGGACATGTTTGCCATGTGTATATGTGTTTCTTGATGTAGCATGAGTTGTTTTGACTTCGTTAGTATACATTTAAGAAAAGAAAACTTATAGTTTGAAAATGGACTTGACATATACATATGATGTTCACATTCTGACTTTTTGAGCATGATCGTATGATCTAGATATGCATGAAATGTTAGTCTAAAGTGTTGAGTATACACTAGCATACATGGTTTAAGTCTAAAATGATTTCAAAAGTAAAACTTGGACTTTTTGCAAACTAAGTTGCATGAACATGGTGTGACGATATTCTGATATTTTTGAGCATACATGCTAGTGCTTTTAACATCACTTAGATGGCCTACACATGCACATACTTGTTAGATACTATGAAAGTTAATCAAGTATGAGTTTAAGTAAGTTTTTAAGCAAATAACAATGCTAGCCACGCGTAAATGATATGAACACATGTAAGCATGTATATTACAGATTTTGTGTCCGCTTTATATGCATGAATGACAAACTTGATAGCCCTTGTGATATCATGACCTTATTGGCCTAAATCCTTCAGAGATTCCAACTAAAGGTATGATATATAAACATGAACTTGAAGTGACCCTATGGGAGTCCAAGCCCTTTTAACATGTATGATTGTTATGTGTTAACACTCTGTTACGCTAAAAAGTGAAACGAAACCAAGGAAATAAAAACACAACTCTGGTCTGGCCAGGGGACAGCGCAGCGCACCGTCCCTAAGCCTTTTCATAGCGCAGTTACGCCAGGCTGTTTTCAGGTCTGATGCATTCTGCTTACTTTCTAATTTTTCCAGTTGACTTATAATGATACCTAAGCTACTGATCAGAGTCTAATCACTACTGATATGTATTTATATGTGATGATAATGTAACATAATGATGTTTAACTTTAAAAGGAATTCTAAAGATAGTAAAGATGAAATCGATTAAGCATTGTGATTAAATATAATGTCATGCGTGGTATAACTATGTTACATGATTTCATATACTGATTTCGTGCTACATGTGTACAAGTACGTAATGACAGCCGTATAGAGTTATATGACTAAAGTGGAATCATTCGTGTATATTTAACTTACATATCGAGCTTGTATACCGAATATACTTAGCTAATGAATATCCTATACATGTAAATATATTACGATAGGAATTCGAAGTGTTGATAAGCTTTACATTGGTAAACTACGCTTAAGGCAAGTTCCCTGACTTACACTCTTTTGTTGTGCAAGTATCTAAACCTTATCTCTTTGATGCAAGTTTCATAACTTCATTTAATTTGGTATTGAATGCAAATACTCGAACTCTACTCCTTATTGAGAAATTCTTAAGCTTGTGCTATTATTGTCGTACAAGTAAGCTATTGGAATTACGATTCAAGTTTTATGACTTAATTACTTCGTGGCTAAGATAAAGTCAATTTATATTCTTCGAACTTTAAATCTTGAGTTTTGAACTTATGATTGTTCTTATATATATTGAAAGAGCGGTCTATGCCTTTTGATTCGGCTAGACCTATATTATGAATTTAAAAAGTGATCCAAACCAATTGATTGGTGCGGAATCTTATATTGACTGAGATGAACTACCCTCTTGAAGGGGAAAACTATATATTGTCGAGAGACCGACGCGCGCACTTGAGTACAATTGAACGATATGCATAACGTAGGGTACTTTAGGCTGATCACATGTTGTACTTGTTTTATTGGATTATCAGTATATTTTTGTTAATTCTAATAGAAGTTCATAGTCCTTAGTGACTGCTCAGTATTCATTATTCTTGAACTGTGAAAAGGTTAAACCTTGAATCTTATTGATATTTTCAGTCATTAGAGACCATTATTGAAAACTGTTGATACTTCTTGTTATCCTCGAAATATCATTATTTATCATACCCTTGAGAATTGAAAACTATAGTCCCTTATTGCTATATTACTTGCTGAGCAAACTTGTTGCTCATTCTTGCTTTTCCCTAAAAATATTTCAGTTAAGACAGAGCAAGGCGGACCTTCGGGCACTGATAAGGGCAAGGGCAAGGCTACGGAGTAGCTTATTATTATGTATAACTTTTATGACAATTGTAATAAGATTCTAGTCTATTATGTATTAAGTTAAGATTATGTATACTTAAGCTATGTTTAAGATATGAGAAATGTTTAAGTTACGAAACCTTGGGACATGAATGGTTATATTAAATAAATGTAATCTATTCGTATGTTATGAGTTATTCTGCTGTGCGATATGACATTTAGTCATATTATTATATTAGATTGTAGAACGTGACGAATAGAATTCGAGACGTTGTGGCAGTCCGAATTTGGGGGCGTCACATTGCCAATATGCTAATAATAATATGTGTAACTGTATCGTGCCAATTATTGATTTAATAATATAAAGTATTGTGCAAATGATACTATGACAATGATTGAATCAATAATATGAGATACTATGCATCAACTACTGTGATAATTATTGAATGAAACTGAGTGACTTCTTACGTAAGCATCAATAATCATAGATACTGTGCAATACCGTGTGCTACTGTGCAATATCGCGTACCATTGTGGAACAACGAGTATTACTGTACTTTTCTCACCGGGTATTTCAACAGTTTAACGGTAAAAGTCTTACCATTATTTTTATAAAAAGGTTATTTTTGTCTCTTTCTTTATCCGACAATTATTCCGTTGTGGGGTCCACCAATGATTGCACCGTCGTACAAATATTCCCCAACAAAAAGAATTTTCCCCAACCAAACGAATATTCCGCGACACAATGAATATTTTATGACAATTTGCTTACTTTGTAAAATTTACACATATCACCCATAACTATAACATTGATTAAATTATCACCTTACTATTTAGAACAATATATAGATAAAATTAAATTTTATTCATAAAAAGTTGGTGTCTTACAGTTTTGGTTAGATGACTCGGTAATATGGGTAGGTAAATTGATTTGATAAATAGTCGTAGTGTCATGATGTTCGACGATTGTGGAGTCGATCAAGGGGTTGATTAAAAATGGTACTATAAAAGAAGTTGGTTCATTTGGTCCATCAGTTATAGAGTTTTGGGACTCTGTAACTAGAAATTGATTTAGTGGGCTAAGAAAAACCTCAATCCATTTAGGCAATTCATCAAACTGATAGAAATTTAATGAAGGAGATTGATTTAAATTGAAGGAAGTGGGAATGAAGTGTACCAATTGCTCACTTTTTGAAGAAGTATTGTTTGTGATCAGCTTTTGAGAAAACGTAAGATTGCTTGGGAATCCCTAGGCAAGCACAGATATTAATGGATAGTCTTTGAATGTCCAGAACATGTGATCCCAAGTGTTGAGTATTAGGGCTCTGTGAAAGGGCATCATGGGCAGGTAGGAGAACATTCGGTTATAGTTGACGCTCCTTTCTTCACTTCTAAACTCAGCAATAATATCTACTTCTTCTTCCTCTTCTTCCCTTTCATCTTCTTCATCACCTTCATTAAGAATCTCCACCATTTTTGCATCTTCATGAGATACAGAGGGGTCTTGATGATTTTCTTCAAGTTCTTTAATTTCTTGAGGGGCAAAGGAGGCTTCATAAAAAGCTTCTGATTGTTACCCCTCAGCTGGAGCACTTACTGGCTCAGGGATTTCGAATATCTCCCCCTCAATATGAGCATAACTTTGGTCATCACCTTTTAGTTGCTCTCCCTCAGTAGGGACATAAACTTGATTAGATGCAGTAGGACTGACTGTGCTGTTGAGGCTAGCGATTACTGTTTTAATAATCCTGGTTTGATCCAAGGATTCATTGTGAGAACTAGAGTATGGAGACTGGGTTCTCTGTTCAGCAGCAATTCTTGATTGGTCCACCATTCTTCTTTCTTCTTCCTTAATCTTTAGCATGTTTTCCTTAAGCTCAAGATCAGCCTTTTTGACTAGCCTTCTCTTCACTCTTCTAGGCTCAGGTTCAGCAGTCTCTTCAGCAATCTGTTCATCTTCAGCAACGATTGTCTACTCAAGCTATGTAGCTGTCCCAGCATTTTCATCAGGGTTATTGATAAGTTTGGACTCTGCGACTGGTGAGCTTGAAGACTCCACGATCGCAGTGAGAGAAGACTTCTTTCAACGTAGATTGCATCTCTCTTTCTTATGAATCATTTAAGAGATAGAGTGGTTCTTTCTTTAACTTCTTCCTTCATGTTTCTTCTTCTTCTTCTTCTTTAAAATTTGTTTTGGTGATGAGGCCACGTCTAGGTAGAATTTCCTTGGAAGAGAGTGACTAGATACTTTAGGATCAGGCCCTTGGGGTATTTCTGTAGTCGATCCTTGAGGCTTTTCTTCCATATGAATAACTTCCTTCAGTTTCCACTTTTTTTTGCTCTTTCTGACCAGGACAGAGGACTCCTGATTTACTTGTTCTTCGACTTCCTTCACAACAGACAAATTTCCCTTTAAAAAGGGTTTCTTTACATCTTCAGTTCTCTCACAAGACTAAGATTGCATCTTTAAATTTTTTGCTGGATGTCTCTTCTAATTCTCAAAGAGTTGTTGGGTCATCCTTCTATTTGGATTGATAGCTTCACCTTCTGTGTTTCCAATTTTATCTCCCAGAGTTGATTGGAGAATGATGCTTATGAATCTTCTGAAGAACATTTTACTCGTGCTTTTTGCCTTCTTGGAACTGAGAATCCATTTCCCAATCCATTCTAGGAGAAGAGTCCAATAGTTTAGTTGAGATTTAAAATAGATTGCTGTCAGGAGCTTTAGTTGAACTTCGTTAACAGAATCGTGACTAGAGTTTTTACAACAAATGCATTTCCCAACAATGTCAGCCAGAAATTCATACTTTTAGGGAAACTCTTTCTTCTTGTAGCCCTTCACATTTTGGTTCTTCTTGTGATGCATCTTCTTTAGTCCTTCATTAAAGCCGATGTAGCCCAGATATGTAAGGCCCTTAGATTTAAACCATAAAGCCCGGTTTATATCTGTAAGTTCGAGCCGAATCGATACACCCTTGACCTTAGTTGTAAGAATGTTGTTATCGTAAACTCCATTATTGTAGAAATCCCTCACCAACTTTGGATATATCCTTGTGATGGTGCCAAGAGCTTCCTAAAGTCCTGCTTTCTTCTGCGAAGAGAGGATTTTGTGAAATTGTGGCTCAACAATTTTGACTTCGTCGAAGCATAGCTGATATCCAGAGACTACAGTTGAAGATGCCATTTCTTTCTGTGATTTTCCTGAAACAATCAAAAATTTACTGAGTGTACTTGATTTTTCGACCTAGGGTTTTGGCGAGAGGGAGAGTGAGCATTTGAAATTCAGATAAGAGAGAGAAAGAGAGTGTGTGTGTGTGTTTGAAATTCAGATGAGTGAAAGTACAAAGACATATTTTCAAAAGTGTTTGAACTTCCCTTTTTAGTTTTTACTGAGTGGGGGCACGTGTCTCAGTCTGAATGGAGCCACGATCCTATGGATAGTTGGATAAGACTAAATTGCCCTTGGCTACCCCTAAGTGAGTGCTTCCTTTTGAAGACTACAATTGAAGAGTTCACTCCACGATCGTTGTCCCACTCTGTTATCTCTACAATAGCTTTTTATTTGCAGATTTAATAAGTTCTAGAGCATAGAATTTTATTTATAAATTAAGCATTCCTAACTCACTTATTAGCTTTTTAAATCTGGATTCGTCTAAAGGTTTTGTGAAGGCATCAACAAGTTGATTTTCAGTTGGGATATAGCATAAAGAAATATTTCCATTTTGAATATGATCCCTAATGAAGTGATATCTTATTTCTATATGCTTTTTCCTAGAATGCATGACATTATTATGAGTTATTGCTATAGCACTTGTGTTATCACAGTGAACATGAATAGATTTGAAGTCAAAACCATAGTCTGCTAGCTGATTTTTCATCCATAGGATTTGAGCACAACAGTTGCCAGCTGCTATGTATTCTGCTTCTGCTGTTGAGGTTGATACAGAGTTTTGCTTCTTGCTGCACCAAGACACAAGCCTGTCTCCTAGCAGTTGACATGTGCCACTTTTACTCTTTCTATAAATTTTACAACCTGCAAAATCAACATCTGAATATCCTGTTAATTCAAAGGAGGACTCCTTGGGGTACCAAAGTCCCAAGTGAGATGTGCCTTTGAGATGCCTGAAAATGTAACGAATGAGATTTTGTATATTTAATTGTAAATATTTATTGAATTAAATAAATATTTTAATTGATTTATTTATTGAGTTAAATAAATAATTTATGTGATTATTGTGGAGTAATTTAATTAAGTGCAAATGCTAATTAAATGAATATTTAATATTAAATTGAGGTGTAAGTAATTTTGTGGTATAGTTCAAATTTAATTGAGATAATTAAATTAGATGATATTATGTGGTATTTGTTACATGAGATTATGATTAGCGAGTAATTATAATTGTGTGACAATTTAGTACTACTACCTCCGTCCCATAATAAGTACTTTTTTAGCTTAAATTACACATACCAATACACAAGTTAAAATGATAAAAATACCCTCAATATACTTTCTATGTTTTGTTTGAGACTTTTTTTATTTCCTTTTGGTCTCTCTTTCTCTTTCTTCAACCTTTCAACTTCCTAATAAATACACAATAAATACCATTGGTTGCATAAGGGCGCATATGGAAAAATATTGTAAAAATTGTATTGGAATTCTAACACATCACTTATTTTGGAAAAAAAATATTAAGCCTAAAAAAGCACTTATTGTGGGACGGAGGTAGTATTACACAATTTTAATTAATTAATTACTGTTAGCTTGTATTAATTAAATTAGAAGGTTGGGATTTAATTAAATAGAGTGTAACATTTAAACTATGAGTTAAAATGATTTATCAAAATAAATTAAAAGAGTTTTAAAAGAGTTTTACCAAACAAGGCCCTTACATCTGTTTTAATCCGGTTTTACCAAACAGGGCCTTAACTACTAAAAAGCTATTTTTGAAGTTAATGGGTTTTGCCAAACAAGCCCTAGTGGCTTTTGATTTTCAAAAACTAAGTAACTGATAAATAATTAATCTAGACATTATGTTTGTCAGTTATTATATTTATATGTATATTATATCTATTACAGTTATATTATATCTATTATACGTTAGATATATCAGAGTTAGAAAATAAGAAGAACAAAGTAAGAGAGAGTAGAGAAAGAAAAGATAGAAAAGAGAAAGGAGAAAGAGGAAGAAAAAGTTGAGAGAATCAAAAACACCATATTCATCTTCTTATACTAAATCAACAAGGTATAATTTAATTTAAGTTTGTTCTTCCTTGTGTTCATAGTTTAAGTTCTCTATAATTTGATTTTTATGAGAATTTGTATAATATGGTTCATATATATTTAATATGTGTTATAACATGCTTATATATGATTCATATGGTTGTTTAAGTGATTAATTTTATGTAAATATGATGAACATGAAGAAATTATGTTCATAGCAATTTACAGTGAACTAGTTTTGAAATATAGTTTTCAAATTATCAAAATTTGTGGTTGATTATGATATGTTATGTAAATTGATCATAGATTATTATAATATATCAAGAAACAAAATTAACATGCTTTGAATTATTTGATTTGGTTTAAAAACAAAGTCATAGTGTTAATTTTTTTCAAGAACACTTAAAAATGGTGTTTATTTCAAAATCATGAAAATTAAGTGTTTTGATTATGTGTTGTGGTGTTTATGTATATTAAAAACATGTTAGAAGTTTAAGATTTTGTTTTCACAAAGTTTTATATGCATTGTGTTAGTTAAAATCGGAATTTGGTGCGAAGAAATAAGCCAAATTGGCTTTTTCTCTGCACAGTTTGCGAGCCGGGAATCCCACCAGCAGGGGGACCCGCCCTAGCTGGTCTATAAAGGGCAAAACACCCGCCCCAGCAGGTGTATAGTCTGTCGGTAAATTTTATTTGAGTTCTGTGTAGTTTTCATGCATTACATGATTAGCTAACTTAATGTGATGACATGTTAAGTGTATAAAACAATAAGATAACATATTTTTGACATGTATATGACAACTTGAAGTCTCATATTAGCATGTTATGTGTGAACTTAGATATTGTTATCATAGGGTATGATTATGATAGTTTAAAGTGTTATACACGTGTGATATGCATGTTGTGAGTTTAGATTCACGTATGTGGTTAGTTAGCGAGTTAAGTTTACAAACTACGTTGTTAAGTTGAACTTAAGTAAGAAGTTCAACGGTTAAACGTAGTAGTTATAAAACTAATTGATATTGTAAACGTAATGTAATATGTAGGATAATTGTGGAACGTGAGTGTAATTGTAGCTTGCGCTTAAGGCAAGTTTTCTAAACTCAAACTTTACTTGAGCAAGTTTCTTATATTTAACTTTTTATTCATATGCAAGTTATTGTATTCTCTATAAATTATATATTGAATAAATATCTTATCAAAGTTCATTATTGAGTTAATGTGACCTTGACTTAATTGTTCAAGCAATGTCTATCTTATCTTTTAATTGCTTTAAGTTTAATTCTAAAGCATAAGTTATTTCGTAATTCTTTATTCTTGAATTATTATTTATTGTAAGTTAATTCAACTACTCCTTAGTTGATGATAGTTGAACTCCAAATTTCGTTTGTAGCTTATCCAAACCAAACTTTCTTTGGTGTTGACTTGTTATTAAATACTGAGATGAACAACCCTATTTAATAGGCGATTAACATGCGAAAGCGTTAAGATGTTTGTGCACAATACATGGTACGAATGGCTGATCCCCCTAAGTACGAGTTAAGAGTCCATATAGTCTAATGACTGTTAAAGGTTTAAATAAAAATATTTACAACCTGGGACATACTTCAAGGTCTTACGACCCTCAGACGAATTCTATATTCCATATTAAACTCTTTATTATTGATGAAAGAAATGTTATTCAAATCATTTGAAGTTATTCAGTTTATGTCATTACTTTTAATTGTTATCTAAGTGAGCTTTTGTTTGCTCACTCTTGCATTATATAACCCTTTGCAGCTAAAGTTGAAAGAGTTGACAAACCTTCAACTAGTAAAGGCAAGAACAAGATGAACAAGTGAAGACTTGTTTATATTTATGATGTGATTGTAATAAGACTTTATTATGTTATGTTTCATTTTTCCCACTTGTTTATTGACGTTAAGGTTAGTAAACCCTGGGATATTTTGATCAAGGTTGTAATCCTTTTGATAAGGAAGACTAAATTATTTATTTAAGGTTGTAATTTATTTTGCATTCCTTATTATGGGTAGTGGTTGTATTTTATTTAGATAGTGAGCACCAAATCCCTTGGAATTGAAGTACCCGGATTTGGGGGTGTCACAGAAAATCCTTTTCACAGCTGTTAAATATAATTCCTTAGGGTTAGCTTGAAATCTAGCACATATACATGTAGCAAACATAATGTCTGGTCTACTAGCAGTTAAGTAAAGGAGATAGAGCCTATCATACCTCTATTTAAGTAATATCAATACATTTACCTTTCTCATCTTTGTCAAGCTTAGTTGCTGGTGTAATTGGAGTTTTCATGGGGGAAGCTGATTCCATGCCATACTTTTTAAATAAGTCTTTGATATACGTGGCTTGGTTAATGAAGATACCTTCATCAGTCTACTTTACTTGAAGTCCAAGGAAGAAATTCAGTTCACCTATCATGCTCATTTCGAATTTACTCTGCATAAGCTTGACAAATCTCTTACATAATTTTTCATCAGTAGAACCAAAGATAATGTCATCTACATATATTTGTACCAACAGAACTTTATCTTTATGTTTCCTAAGGAATAGTGTGGTGTCTACTCTTCCTCTAGTGAATCTTTTTTCAATAAGAAAGTTTGTTAGAGTTTCATACCATACTCTAGGTCCTTGTTTTAGTCCATATAAAGCTTTATCTAATCTGTAGACATAAGTAGAGAGAGTTGGATTGATAAAACCTGGAGGTTGTTCCACATAGACTTCTTGAATTTCTCCATTTAAAAATGCACTTTTGACATCCATTTGGAAGACTTTGAACTTCATGTGTGCAGCAAAAGCAAGAAATATTCTGATTGCTTTTAGTCTGGCAACAGGTGCAAAGGTCTCGTCATAGTCGATGCCTTCTTCTTGAGAGTAACCTTTAGCCACCAGTCTTGCTTTTTTTCTTATGATCACCCCATCTTCATCCATCTTATTTTTGAAAACCCATTTGGTGCCAATAATTGGGTGATTCTTTGGTCTAGGAACTAATCTCTAAACATTTCTTCTTTCAAATTAATTTAGCTCCTCTTGCATTGCTTTTATCTAGCATGAATCTTCCAAGGCTTCCTCTGTCTTCTTAGGTTCCATTTGGGACAGAAAACTTAGGTAAAAGCATTCATTTTGGGTAGCTGATCTTATCTTGATTCTTGCATTTGGATCTTCGATAATCAAGTCTTGGGTGTGATCTTTTGCCCATCCACTTCCTGTTAAAACATCTGTTCTAGTGCCCTCTTGTCTGAATACTTCAAGATTGACTTCTGCTTCTTGTTGCAAGGGCTCATTGTCTGGTATAGTGCCTTCCACGATTTCATCTTCTTGCTCCATGATTCCATTTTCTGGGCCTGCAATTGTGGTGTCTGGATCGACTACTTCGATCGTAGTGTCTGGTTCGACGATCGCAGTGTTGAGTGGTACAGATTTGTCTGAATCTATTTAGCAAAGGTGACGTGAATAGAGACTTCAAGACTTAGAGTTTTCTTGTTGAACATTCTGTAGGCTTTGCTATCTGTGGCGTACCCAAAAAATATTCCTTCATTCAACTTTGGTTGAAACTTAGTCAGATATTATTTTCCACTCTTGAGAATGTAATAAGCACAACCAAATACATAAAAATAGCTGATATTTGGCTTTCTTCCTTTCCATAGCTCGTAGGGAGTCTTACAGTTGGAATAGGCCCAAAAAGATCCATGTAAAGTAAATGTAGGGCTTATCATTAGAGTTGATTGCTTTGCCTTTGAATGAGCTCTTTGTATGCTTTCCTAGTTGACAAGCATTTCATGGTCTTTCTTTGATGAAGTTGAATTTAAGTAAGCCTGCTACTAGGTCTTTGGAGGCCAGTTTCGACATGCTTTTGAAGTTTAGATGAGATATCCTTCTATGCCACAACCAGCTTATTTCTTCAGAGGCTTTGGCAAGAAAACACATTGTCTCATCAAACCTTAATTCAGCAAGGTTGACAATATAGACATTTTCTTCTCTAGTTCTAGTTAATTTAAGAGAAGAAGTCTTCAGATCTCTGACTTGACATTGATTGTTGAGGAAGGTGACTTGATGACCTTTGTCACACAATTGGCTGATACTCAAGAGATTATGCTTCAGTCCTTCAATATAGGCTACTCTGCTGAAAAACACAACACCATTTCCAACTGAGCCATATCCTCTAATTTTTCCAAAGCCATTATCTCCAAAGATAACTATAGGACCCACCTTCTCTTTGAAGTTTGACAGGAGAGCTTTGTTTCTAGTCATGTGCCTTGAGCATCCACTATCAAGGTACCATGTTGTCATAGTGAAGCTTTGTTCCTGCAGTAAGATTCAGCTTTTATTTTGGTACCCAGACTTGCTTGGGTCCTACTCTGTTAGTTCCCTTGGGGACCCAAATCTGCTTGAATTTAGGTCTATAGTTCACATGGTTATAACAGAATGCTTCAGCTTTGTGACCATATTTATCACATACAAAACATCTAGTATGATGCATGTTTGTGTGTGCATGTGGATTCTTTCTTAATATGGACATATGTGGACATATGGTAGCCTTTTCCTTATGTTGGTTCTTCTTTTTCCATACTACATTGTGATTCAGAGATTTTGTAGAGTGAACCTCAACTCTACGATTCTTTCCTGGTTGGTTCGTGGAGCGGGTTTTATTTGACTCCACTATCCATCGAGGTTGGAAAGTAGTAGTTGATTTACTCTTGATTTTTCTGAATCCTTGACCAGCATGGGATCCGTTATGTCTAGGGACATTACTTTGATCAGAAGAGCAAGGATTCATTGGCTTCTACACTCTGTGTGGATTTCATAAACGTAATGCTTCTATTGAGATTTGAAGCACTGCTGATGTTAATTTCCAATGATTTTTCCACACATGATTCTGAGGGAGAATCCCCAAAACCTACACCTGATTTGTCAGAAGAAATTCTCTGACTAGAGATCAGGGAGTCCATAGATGAAGAAGACCTGTTCCACATTAGCATTGACTTTTCTAGCTCCTCAATTTTAGAAGCTAGATTTAACTCTCTTTGTGCACTAAGTTCATTGGTCTATTTTAAGCTTTTATTTTCAGCTTTTAGATCAGAGAGAGGAAGTGTTAAGTAGAGCTGTCTCCAGTTCCACTTGGACTTTCTCTTTCTCTTGTTGAAAAAGAGAATAATCTTTTGACTAAACTCTAAACCATTTCATGTATTGATGCAAATCTGAAGTTATATCATGTAATGCAGTTCTTAAATCATCAATATCCACATCAGAAGAGTTAAAATCAAATACCTCATCAATGCTGATTTCATGATGGGCAGTGCTTTTCTTGTTTTTGACTTCTTTGGCCATCAAACATAGGTTGTCTATTTGAGGTTCTTCATCTTCTCCTGACTTAGAGTTTGTATCATTGTCTAAGTCAATCCATGATGCTCCAGCTACAAGTCCTTTGTCTTTCTTCTGCAGCTTCTTGTAACCTTTGAATTCTTTCTTTGGATTTGATTTCCTCTTTAGCTCTTCTCTAAGAGGTTTGTTGCATTCTGAAATGAAATGACCTAGCTTTTTGCAGTTGTAGCATAGATCCTTGTTCTGCTTCTGACTGCCACTATTGTTGAATCTCTTAGGTCTGCTACTTCTGCCTTTACGCATGAACCTTGTAAGTCTTCTGACAAGCATAGCAATATCTTCATCATCGTTTTCTTCATAGTCAAATTCATTATCAACTCGAGCTTTAGAGGTGACTTTTATTGCCTTGAGAGCAACTCCTTTGTCCTTCTTCCTTCCTTCTGATAGGGTTTCTGCTCGTTGAGTCAGCTCTAGCTCATAGGTGAGAAGGTTTCCATATAGCTGTTTCACAATCATCTCATGACGGTTCTTTGATTCTCTAATGGCTGTAGTTTTTGCATCCCACTTACTTGGTAAGGCCCTCATGAACTTGATGATGATATCTTTGTTTGGATAGATCTTTCCAAAGGCTTGGAGAAAGTTGAGCAATACATTAAATCTTTCATAGGTGGAAGTAATGTTCTCTCCTGGTATGTGAGTGAACATTTCATACTGTTCAGTAAGTAGAGACTGTTTGTTCTCCCTTACTTCTTCATTTCCTTCATACATGATAATTAATGCTTCCCAGACTTCCTTTGCTATTTTGCAGTTGACCACATTTTAAAAAAATCATCTTCTAAGGACTGGAACAGAATGTTTTTAGCCTTCTTGTCCAGTTGGACAACTTTTCTTTCAATGTCGGTCTATTTTGACTTTATCTTGATTTGTGTTCGGTTTGGATCTTCAAACGTTGGTGCAAGTTTTGTTGGTATGTAGGGCCCATTAAGTACAGTTTCAAACAGATCATCATCTATTGAATCCATGTAAGCTTGCATTCGAACTTTCCAGTTGAAAAATTTATCCTTGTTGCACATTGGTGGTTTACTGCCTCCACCAAGCTTAGATTCGCTTATGATGTGTGCTATTGATCTACTCAAGCTTTGTAGACTTTAGTTGAGAGAACCTGCTTTGATACTTAGTTCTCGGAGGCACAACAGTTATCTAGAAGGGGGGTTGAATAGATATTTTAAAACTTTTTCTTTTTAAAGAGTAACTTAACAGATCTATTAATTAAATAATTAATTAACCACAGTGGAATATACGATTTAATTATCCCCTTTAAGATAAAACCAAAGTTATAGTTCAAATAGCAGTTATAACAGATATGGCAGATATGGCAGTTAGTAAATGACAGAATGTAAGTAACACAGTTGTTTTAAGTGGTTCAGAGTACTCAAGACTCCTAATCAACTTTTCTACTCCATGAGTAGGAAATCCACTAAGGATATAGGTACAGCTTTGAATCATAAAAATTCCTTCAAGACCAGCAGCCTTGGAACTCTAGTTCACTAAGAACTCATCAAGCCCAGCAGACTTGGAATACTAGTTTACTGAGAACTCTTCAAACCCAGTAGTCTTAGGGTGCTCCTATTTTATTCGTAAAGAAGAAAGACGGGAGTATGAGACTTTGCATTGACTATCGAGAATTGAACCATGTCACCATCTAGAATAGGTACCCGTTACCTCGCATTGATGACCTATTTGATAAGTTGCAAGGTGCTCAATTCTTTTCAAAAATTGATCTTCGTTCTGGATATCATCAGTTAAAGATTAAAACTGATGACATTCCAAAGATTGCCTTCAGAACTTGATACGGGCATTATGAATTCCTAGTCATATCGTTTGGATTAAATAATGCTCCTGCTACTTTCATGGATATGATGAACCGAATATTCAAGGAATATTTGGATCATTTCGTGGTTATCTTTATTGATGACATCCTCATTTATTCCAAAAGTCGTGAAGATCATGAGCAACAATTGAGGCTGATACTCCAAAAGCTTCGTAAAAATAAGCTATATGCCAAATTGAAGAAATGCGAGTTCTGGCTTGAGAAAGTAGCATTCATTGGGCACGTGATATCGAATCATGAAATATCAGTTGACCCGGCGAAGATTGAATAAATACAAAGGTGGGAGCAACCTAAGTCAGTAACTGAAGTATGTAACTTTCTGAGCCTAGCTGGTTATTATCGGAGATTTATGGAAGGATTTTCTGGAATCGCCACTCCATTAACTTAGCTGACTCGAAAAGTTACAAAATTCGAATGGAGTGAGGAATGTGAGAAGAGCTTCTAAGAACTCAAGAGGAGGCTCATTTCAGCACCTGTTCTGACTATACCATCAGGTTCAGAGGGATTCGTCATCTACAACGATACTTCAGGCAGAGGTTTAGGTTGTGTCCTCATGCAACATGAAAAAGTCATATCATATGCCTCTCGACAACTTAAAGAATATAAGAGGAATTATCCTACTCATGATCTAGAGTTGGCAGCAGTCGTTTTTGCGTTAAAGATTTGGAGACACTACCTGTATGGGGAGAAAGTAGATATATACACATATAATAAATGCCTTAAATATATTTCTTCACCCAAAAGGAACTCAACATGAGACAACTTGGCTTGAACTATTGAAGGATTTCAACCATACCATCCAATATCATCTTGGAAAAGCGAACGTGGTAGCTGACGCGTTGAGTAGAATATCATATGCGGGTACGAGTGCGATATTGTCAACACAAAGGCCCATTTGGTACGACTTACAAAATATGAAGATAGAGTTAAAGACTACAGGGACCCACATAAAGATGATAAGTATACGAGTAGAACTGACTTTAATTGATAAATTTAAAGCTGCTCAAACTATAGACCCAGATCTAGTAAATATGAAGAAGAAAGTACAAGAAGGTGCTATTCCAGAACTAAGAATCGATGAGGAAGGAATAATTCGAGTCAACTCTAGACTTTGTGTTCCTAATGACCATGATTTGAAATATAAAATCATGATGGAGGCACACAACACACCATTTGCAATCCACCCTGGGAGTACCAAAATGTATCATGATCTTTGACATATATTTTGGTGGAGCAATATGAAGAGAGTGATTGTAGAGTTTGTCTCAAGGTTTCTAACTTGTCAACGTGTCAAGGAACATCATCAAGTGCCAAAGGGTCCGTTGCAACCACTTGAGATTCCAGAATGGAAGTGGGAACACATCAACATAGATTTTGTGACGAGTCTTCCCAAGGTTTCTCAAGGCGTAGATGCAATTTGGGTCATTATCGATAGATTAACTAAGTCTGCTCATTTCTTGCCCATACGAGAGAACTATTCGCTTGTATGTCTTGCTCGTATGTACATAAACGAGATTGTAAGACTGCATGGTATTCCAGTATCCATAGTTTCTGATCGAGACCCTAGATTTACTTCACGATTTTCGATCAACTTGAAAAAAGCTATGTGCACTAAATTATGATTCAGTTCTGCATATCATCCCCAGAAAGACGAGCAATCGAAAAGGACTATTCAAACTCTTGAAGATCTATTGATACTATGTGTACCAAAATTCAAAGGAAGTTGGGACAAGTATTTACCTTTGGTGGAATTCTCCTACAACAACAGTTATCAAGCAAGTATAGGCATGGCTCCATTTGAGGCGTTGTATGGACGAAAGTATCGTTCTCTTGTAGGTTAGGATGAGGTGGGGTGAAGCAACATTGTTAGGACCAGAATTGGTACACAAGACTACAGAAAAGATTCAAATAATCCAACAATGTATACAAACAGCATAAGATCGGCAAAAGTGTTACGCTGATCTTTATCGAAGGGACGTGGAATTCAAGGTCGGAGACCATGTATTATTACGTGTTTCTCCAGGGAAAGGAGTTACAAGATTCAAAAAGAGAGGAAAGCTCAACCCTCGATTTATTGGTCCATTTGAAATCCTCAATCGATTAGAAATTGTGGCCTATATACTCCCTTTATCGCCAATCATGTCTCGTGTTCATAACGTGTTAGGAATATTCATAAGAATGGTAATCCTATATTATATGATTTGATTATGATATAAATGAATGAATATGCAAGTATGCTTGCATTGATAAAAGCTGTAAAGTCCTTTGATAGATAATAAAAATATATGTACAAGGATTTAGACTGAAATGATCAAATATGTTAGGTTGATCCTACATAAACAAAACAACTTTGTAAAGTCCTTAAAAATAAATGATGTACAAGGACTATAAATATAGATAGATCAAACTTGTTAGGTTGATCTTATAAAGTGTAATAGATAGGCTTGTCTGATCGTCAAGCACTACACCCGCATCGTAGTCTGCTTGGAGAGACAAGAAAGACTCGAGAATTATCAAGGCGGAAACGTAGTCTACATGGATAGTAGATCTCGGAGTTTGTAGTTTGCGAGGAGAGACGAGAAAGGATCGTAGTGTGTCAGAAAGAACTTTCTCAGAGCCGTAGTCTGTTGAGGAAGTAATGATCAGAATCGTAGAGACAGTCTGTCTATGAGCCGACCAAGCATCTGCCAGAGCTAAGTCAAGAATCGTAGATCAGACTTGTAGTAGTGGAGTCTACTGATCATATCTAAGGCAAAGATCGTAGTCGAGCCAGATCAGACGCAAACAACAGACATGAAGGCAGAAATCATAGTCTGTCAAGGTCTGATCTTGGAGTCGTAGTGTCTGCAGAATCAAAGCAAGATCGTAGTCTGCAGAACTAAGGCTTCAACAAGGTTGCTCACAATGACAAGGCAGAATCGTAGTGTCAACACGATTCTCAACAGATGAGCACTCCCATAGAATCCAAAGATGAAGCCTCTAGTCTGAGTCACAGAGAGCACTCAATGAATGGCCTGCATGTAACCAGAAGATCTAAGCACCAACTTAATTGTCATCCAGGTTGAGTTGTGAAGCCATTCGAGATGAAGTCTTCCACAAGCCGATCAGAAGAAGACTTCAGATAAAGTAACTGACTAGAGAAAGTCAGCAAGTGCAGTAGCTGTCAAGTGAACAAAAGAAAAAGATCTTGGGATTAACCAGGATCGTAGTGTTTGCCAAACGAGCCGGAACTGATGCAGTTTACACAGAGATACTGGCCAGTTTATGAAGAACAAGACAGAAGTGATTAAGCATGGGTCAGACCATTGTTGATAGGTGAACGGGAGATCACCAGGAGAAAAAGAGCTAGGTATGCCACAAATCTGATATGTTTTACAATTTAGAAGGAGGCCAGAACGACAAGTCAAGCTATCAGTTCCTAAGATCAGTCAAGGAAAGCAGAAGTGTTGAAGCACTGCACAAATAAAGGAAGAGGTGTTCTATAATGCAGACCCAAAGAACACTCTTCAGAATCGTAGTGTTACCTCAACCATTCAAAGAGCAACATTCAACAAGACACACTACGATCAAGGTCCAAGAACATTTGCATCAAAATCGTAGAGTTCGGGCATTTAAATATTGAAGCACTGGAAACTTCTCAATATGAAGACTAACATTCAAACGTTGCTAATTTAGAGTATCGATGCAAAAGGACAACTCCTGTAGATTCGAATCAGAGAATCAGAAAGGAGATATAAAAGTGACTACCAGCCTGACACGGAATAGTGGCATCTCTGAGGCGGTAGGTGAAGTAGCAGACTGCTGTGTCAGTAAAGTCAAAAAGGAGCTGTCACGTCACATCAGCAGTCTGCACTAAATAACTCGAGATCTGCGAAGCAATTCAAATAGCCTCCAACGGTTATTTTCTAACGGGAAGATCTTGGAAGGGTATTTAACAGCTGAAGCTTTAAAGATGAAAGGGTTGCTAAGTTGAAGAATCGTTAAGTTGTTGGAATGCTACGTTGTTGACTCTACGAGTTCCACCAGAGTTGAACAGAACAAGTCTCAGTGGCAGTGAGACTAAGAAGGTGGAAGTGAAGCAGATTTGAAGAAGGACTTGAACAGACTAAAGCTTCACTCAACAAGGATGAGAATGCCATTGAAGATGGCAGCTAAGTTGAGAGCTAAGAAGGCCAAGAAGATAGCATTCAGGAAAGTGGCTGAGCATAAAGAAGATCAGAAGAGCCACTGTACGAATCCCCATGAAGAACCAGAAGCTAAAAAGGAAAAGTGCAGAACCATGTCTGCTTATCTATCAAGAAGGGTTCAAGGAGTGCTAAGGACCAGAAGAAGGTGACCCATAATGAAACGTCTTAGCTGTCCTATGTGGTGATGGTACACAGCTGACATCAGAAGAAGATGAACTGAACAGAATAAAGATCAGCTGCACCTGAGAAGAAAAGGTCCAGACTCGAAGCAGAATGCTGAGGAGCAAGCCAAGCTGCTAAGAACAAGAGATGATAAAGCTTCAAGTCATCTAAGCAGCAAAGCAACAACAACAACAACAACTACAACAACGAGTAGCCAGGGCCTGAGTGAGTTCCAAGACTGCTGGCCTTGAAGAGTTCTTAGTGGACTAGAGTAGTTCCAAGCTTGCTGGGCTTGAAGAGTTCTTAGTGAACTGAAGTTCCAAGGCTGCTGGCCTTGAAGGAATCTTAGTGATTCAGGGTGCTTCCCTTCTTTATTGGATTTCCTACTAGAGTGCAAATGAGTGGATTAGGAGCTTGAGTCTCTAAACCACTTAAAACCCCTTGTGTCGTTTACATTTTGTCATTTACTTTCTATCATTTACATTATGTTCTTAACTGCTATAACTTCTATGTTTGTATTAACTACTTACAACTAAACTAACTCCAAGAACAATGTATCAGTGTTTATCAATATATCAATGAAGGGGACATTTAACTTATTCCGCTGTGCTTGAAATGATTCTTATGTTTATCATATGCTAACTTCTTAGCAATACAAAATAAAATGGAAAAGAGCTTAAAAACACAAAGGATCTATTCAAGCCCCCCTTCTAGATCTATTGTGTGCCTACTGGGAACTAACAATTGGTATCAGAGCAGGTTCTCAAGCTATATTCAAAAGCTAATCGCTTTGAGTTTGATCCTATGCATAAACATTATTCTAAACTTAGTTTAGTAGTAAGTCACTTGTAAATGCAGATGAGCTCATATGTTGGAAATAATGTGTACAGGTAAATGTGTATATACACCTGAAGATGCTCAGATTGGTCCATGTTCTTAAAAGACATAGCATCAAGACCAATCCTTGTCCACAGTCAATCTTGTAGTCTGAAGACCAGAGATGGGAAGTCAAGAGGTATCAACAGCAAAGTGTCAAGCATCCTCCATTCTGAAAGATGAAAGGCCATACATGCTAAGAAACGCTTATCCAGAGGAGAAAGAAGAATTTCTGAAATATGTATTTGGCTAACCAGTAGTTGGATATGAACCCTGAGGTTCAAGGTGATTAAAGAACTAAAGATGCCAAGACTTTCTTAGATTACCTCTTCAAGGCTATGACTGATTGATCGAAGGACAACTGGAGCAACAAGCTGTCAGAAATAAATATAAAGATATGCACATCAATGCCTAACCTCATTATAGCAAGCTAGGTAAATGACTGTCAAGGGACTTACAGTGTAAAGGTACAGTTCCTCATTCATTATAAATGTGTACATCATGTTGCATCACCTTATGTACTATAACAGTATTCTATCAAGAGACCATACTCTTCCTAAAAAGGGGAAGAGAGCAAGTACACTAAGGTTGGGAACTCAATTGCTAACAAACTTTCTCTCCACCCAAGTTTTAGGTTGAAGATAACATCTTGAAAGAAGTCTGAAATAAGTCATAAGCATATCAAGAGATAATTAAGTTTAAGTGGAGTAATTCTTGCTTAAAGGCTGGTATGTATGTACAAACCCATGCTCTAAGTTTTTGATAACACGTAGAGTATGATCAGTTCTAAAGGAGTATCTTGAAGATTCTTAGAAACTGATCATCTCCATGAATCAACCAGATACAACTAAGTAATAGAGTTGATTCCTACTATGCGAACGTTCAATAACTGTGAGCATAACCAAGCAAAGGGTGAAACCATCAAAGAAAAGGAATGTCTTATTAAAATGATTAATCTTACATACACTCACCATCATGCATTTTAAATGTCATATCTAAATCTGATACATGCATGGATATGATCATTGATGCTAAATTTGATGTAAATTCAAATATATGAGGAATAGGGTTTTTGAGAAAACTAACCTAGCAGGACCCAATCAAGCTTGGGTACCAAAATAGAAATTATCTAAAACTGCAGTTACTTGGTCTATCTGACCACACTAAGGAATGCTGAAACAGATGGCTTCAGTCACGAAGATTCACCAAGCTAGAAGCTTAAGACAATTCAGCAATGTTCTTGTCAAAAATCATCCTATGCTAAAGCTGGTTTCTGAAGATTTGCTGAGCTCACATGAACGAAGCTCACAAGATTGTTGATCTCCACATGGAAGTTGATCATTCATACCTAGATGAAAAAAAAGAGGAACTTCCATGACCCATCCATGCAAGGAATATCATCTCAGAAGAAATCTCGAAGAAGTTCACATCAGAGGATCATCAATTCTTAAGTATGAAGAATTCATCATAGAAGCAGAACTCCATGAGTGCAATCTGTCAAAAGAGTTTAAGGAAAATCGTAGTGTTCTCTACCATCAAGACTGTGTCAAACCTGTGCAAGCCAACACACAACGATTATGGTACAATGATCATAATCGTAGTGTTCCTCTAGTTAGCATCAAAGTTCGCAGTTCTGATTAAGGAGAAAGGGAAACTAACTGAAGGAAGGCTGTTAGATGTTGACAAGTTAATAGTCCAAAATAAGTCTTCATTCATCCTTAGTGTATATTGATGAAACTAAGGAAGGACTACAAGCCTACTGAAAATGCCTGTTCAGGTATCAGATAAAGAAAACTACTTTCGTAGTTCTATCACTAATTGTGGAGTGATCAGTCCTGAAAATATCTCTCTCTATGATCCAAGAAAGCTTTTATGATAGAGATGATTTCAGTCAGAAGGAGATATGCAAGACTGCCTTCTGATGGATATGAAGAAGAAGAATTCATGCTTCTTTGAGAAGATAGCATCATCTATGGGGGAGCAGTGATCTGCTAAGAGTAGCAGCACTAAAGTTGTCTATGATGATTAATGAAGCAAATTCTTCAGATCTTCCAAGCAGAAAAGATAGTCACTTGATTGACTCAGAAAGATCAAGTGAGAAGCTAAAGAAGCTGTGAATTTCAGAAGAAGAAGAAAAGCAGTCACAGAACTAAGAAGTTCTCACTCACTACGATTGAAGAGGTGTCACCAATCGTAGAGTCTAGAAAAATTATGACTGCAGATGGAGAAGCTACTACAGCCTCTCAGCCTGAACAATTATCAAGGCTGAATCTGAAGAAAGTACAAAGGCTGTGTCCAAATCAAAGAAGAGGACCACGAAATTTATCAAGTAATTTGATCTGACAGATGAAGATTTGGAGATGGTGTAGCTCAAGGAGCAAAATGAAGAAGTGGAATTCTTGCCAGAAGTTGTGAGAAAATCTCAGAAGATAAGTCAATCATGGTGTATACCATGATTATCAAGACCAATTCTGCCAAAGACCATAGAGAATAGGAGCTAACCCAAAACAGAAAAATTCCAGTTACAGAGTCCCAAAATTTTGTGACTGATGAACCAAATGAATATCCATCATAGTCAGTAGTAATGTCCCAAAACATGCTACTGATAGTTATATCAGCCACCCACCTCAAAATCGTGGAGTGTCTATGATCAAACATCTTATCATAGTATAAGAGCAGAAGAACACCACGATTACAACCTTTACAAAAGCCAACACCAATGAATATACAGAGTTGGTAAATGAACTCCCCAGCAGAGAGGTAAGATGTGATGTCAATACTAACGTTGTATAAGTCTTTTCATCTAGCAAGCGCCTCAGGGAAATCCTGATCCTTAGCGTTGAGCTAAGAGGTTGGCCCTTCCTGAGCTACCTTACTTTAGAAGGAATGCTAATGTGAAATGCATCACAAGAATCTTTGCTGAAACAAGCAGCATCTCATCAGAAGATTACAATTTGCAAATGAGAATTGCCAATCCCTCAGAGCACAATAAAGAAGTTGTCTATTGAAGCTTGACCACAGACTATGATCATCGGTAAATCAGTTTGGTAATCGTGGAGTACTGAGCTAAGACATAAGTCACTCCACGAATTGAAGAAGTCAATGGTCAACAGAAGAAAAGTCATATTTGGTTAACTGGCAAGATGGAGAAGTTACAGATTGTGACCTATCAACGTCTTACAACTGTCCCACTAAGAAACGTGGAGGGAATAGTTATAAGAGGGAAATTCAAATTATTGGCAGTTTCATTTTAAAGAGTTCATCAAAAGCTGCAAGCCTGTCAAATCCATACACTCATCCTCTCAAGCCAAAACCTAAACACCTCCAAACAGCCAGACCTTCTCCAATAGTCATCAAATCTCGAATCGCTTCCTGACATATAACAAGATTCTCACAAAGTTAAAAATCCAGAAAACCCTAACTCTTCAAATGGTACATTGGCGAGTAATCACTGGCATTCAGCTCGGGACTAAGACGTTTGAGAAATATGAGAAGAAGTTCAGAGATATTCTTGAACTTGTGAAGAAAGCTAGATTCTCAGAATGCCTTGAGTCAAATACTTCAATTTATGTTGACTTAGTTAAAGAGTTCTACTCCAACATGACTACAAACTCTGGAACCCTTTCTACCAAAGTAAAAGGTCAGATTCTGAAGCTGAAATCTTCTGACATCAATCAGTGCTTAGGTTTTCCTGACCTAGGTCTGAAAGATCTTGATGAAGTCAACACTGATAAAGCCAAGAAGATCATGAGGTACAGAAGAAACCCTAGTCTGAAGGATATAAAGAAAAAGGAGATTCCTGAAGAATTTGAGTTCCTCGCAGAGATTGTAGGTAAATACATACTATGCAAGGACACTGCATATGACATTGTGAGTGATTAACAGCTGAAGATCATGTCTACGATAGTCCTGAAGAAGTGTATCAACTTTGGAGTTATTCTGATCGACCAAATATCCAAATGGCTGGATAGAGCAGAGAAGAAGAGGTTAACAGGGAAACCACTTACAAAGGTTTTCCATGGAAGGCTATTGAGTATTATTCTAAAGAAGAAGTTGAAGAACAAAATTAAAGATGATGAAGGTGAAGTTCTTAACAGCCATAAGATAATGACTACATAGCTATTTGCAAACTAGAAGAAGAACCCAATGGAGAACAAACGGCTAACACATGGCAGCAGCAACAAGAGTACTTCAAAGAAGAGAAAGGCAAATGCCATGAAAGAAGAAGAACTATCACACTCTGAAGATTCAGAGCCCAAGTCTATAAAGCCTTTGAAGAAGAAAGCTAAAATGGTGAAAAAGCAAAAGTCAGTTCCTCAAAGAAGTATATCTACTGAAAAAGAAAACGTAGAGTCAGAAGATAAAGTGGAAACTGAGAACTTTAAGGATGATTCTTCAAAGAGCAATTCTGATAATGAAGGAGAAGCTGCAAGTACTATGGCTAATCCTCAAAGTAGCCATTCTGCTTATAAAGGAGAATCTAATCCTGAAACAGTTAGATCTCCTAGTGCTGAAGTATCAAGGAGCACTTATGATGGTTCAAAAGACATAGAGTCTGAAGAAGAAACATCTGTCCCTCCTGCTGTTGAACCTCAAGGAAGTCTGTCTAATGATTCAGGGACTTCAAAATCTGAAGATGAAGAAAGATCTAAATCGCCTGAAGTTGAAACCCCAAAAAGGAGGAAGAGCAACAGATTTCCTGCTCAAGCTATTCTCAGAAAGAGGGAAGAATTATCTACAGATATCATAGAACTCAGTGATGATGAAGCTGTATCAAAGGGAAGACAAATAAAGATGTCTGCAAAGAATAGCAGCAAAAGGCTGAATACTAAAGAGCTAAAAGAGGCTAGTGAATCTGCAAAGGCAAACTCTGCCGATAATGCTGATGATGATCAAATGCTGAAACAAACTGATGAGTCAGTTGAAGAAAGTCTGCACCAGTCTGACTCCAAGTCAGGACAGGAAGAAAGTAAAGAAGATTCCAATCCTGAGAATAATATTCCAGAAGATTTTCACATTCCTTGTCCAGTTCATCACAAGAGAAGAATAGTGGTGGAAGTTGATGAAGAACCACTAGATGTACTTCCAGGAAAATGGGTTAATCTTGGAAATGAGAGGCTGAATGTGGTGAAGATGACCGCAGCATATCTGCTCAATAATCTCGAAGATATGAAGCTGGATACTTCAACTCTGATATATGAGCCTGAAGTCAAGGACCATGCGATAAGGTGGTTTTATCCTCATATGCCATGGGTAAAGGTATCCCTCACCGAAGACAATGGATATCTCACATGGTGTTTCTCCCAACTTCAAAACCTAGAGCTGGTGGCACAAAACTTTCCAAGGGTCAATAAATTTGCAACTCTACTAATCAAAGACCAATCTCATTTCAAGGTCTATCGATATGCTGAAAATAATTACATCCCCTACGATTGTCGAGCAGATTCAGATGGTAGAAGGATTTTTCCCAAGTCTACAATCGTAGAGTCCTTTCACTCTACCAATGAAGATGATCAACCTGAGTTTGAAAAGCTCTATGTTGATCCAGCAGTGCTGACTGATAATCCTCCATCCTTCAACAATGATTGGTACTCAACGATCTATCAGATTCTCACTACTTTTAAAAACTTGTCCAAGGGTGAAAATCGTGGAGTCCAATCTAGTTCTCAGTATGAGATTGATCAACCAGTTGCTCAGCAGGAGGCTGACCAAACAGCTGCTCAGAAAGAGGATGAACAACTTGATGCCAGATCTCTTCAAAAGCAAGAGTTGCTAAAGAACTCTGAAGAACTGATTGAGGAGATCTCTCTTATAGCTGCAGAAGTCAAGGATATGTCAACAGGAGAAGACAATGAGCTGTCAAAAAGGCTTTAAGATAGACTCTTAGACATATCCCTCAAGCTTTAACTAAGGGATCAAGTTTTTTTGAAGGCTATGAGTGATCAGAAGGAGGAAGCTCTACGAGCTCAGAAGGCTAATGAAGAGCAAATTATATCTCTCTCTGACAAGATTGACTATCTAAAACAGTCTCTCTCCCTCTAACTTAAGCTAAGCCAACAAGAACTCAAAATTGAGGTTGGTAACTCATCTCACCTGATGGAGCAGCTTATGTCAAATGTGGAGCAGCTGTCTCAAGTGATTAATGACAAAAAGGGGGAGAAAAGATACATCAAAAGAGACATACAAAGAGGCATTCAAGAAATAGCAAGGAGAGAAGAATGAAGGAAGACAAGAAGAACAAGAGCAGAGAGGCAAAGGAGCAGAAGAAGAAGAAGAAGAAGAAGAAGAAGAAGAAAGCAGCAGCAGAAGCAGAGTCATCATCTGAGGGGGAGCCAAAAGATGATGACCCCATGAACACAGAATCTGAGGGGGAGCCAAACAAAGGAGAGCATGCAACTGAACCAGAGCCTGATCAAGAAAAAGAAGTGGAGCATGCATCTGAGGGTGAGCAGAGGAAAGAAGAAAAAGAAGAAAGAAAGATGAGTAGCTGAATAGATAATCAATAGACATCCTGGTGACAAGGACTATAAATATAGAGAGATCAAACTTGTTAGGTTGATCTGATAAAGTGTAATAGACAGGCTTGTCTGATCGTCGAATAATGCACCAGCATTGTAGTTTGCCAGGAGAACCAAGGAAGACTCGAGAATTATCAAGGCGGAATTGTAGTCTACAAGGATAGTAGATCTCAGAGTTCGTAGTCTGCTAGGAGAGACGAGAAAGGATCGTAGTGTGTCAGAAAGAACATTCTCAGAGCCGTAGTCTGCTGAGGAAGTCATGCTTAGAATCTTAGAGACAGTCTGTCTGTGAGCCGACCGAGCATCTGCCAGAGCTAAGTCAAGAATCGTAGATCACACTTGTAGTAGTGGAGTCTACTGATAATATCAGAGGCAGAGATCGTAGTCGAGCCAGATCAGACGAGGACAGCAGGCATGAAGGCAGAAATCGTAGTCTGTCAAGGTTTGATCTTGGAGTCGTAGTGTCTGCAGAATTAAAGCCTGATCGTGGCTTGCAGAACTAAGGCTTCAACATGGTTGCTCACAATGACAAGGCAGAATCGTAGTGTCAACACGATTCTCAACAAATGAGCACTCCCATAGAATCCAAAGATGAAGCCTCTGGCCTGAGTCACAAAGATACATTCCACCTGAAGGAAACCAGAGAGCACTCAATGAATGGCATGCATTCAATCAGAAGATCTAAGCACCAATTCAATCGTTATCCAGGTTGAGTTGTGAAGCCATTCGAGATGAAGTCTTCCACAAGCCGATCAGAAGAAGACTTCAGATAAAGTAACTAACTAGAGAAAGTCAGTAAGTGCAGTAGCTGTCAAGTGAACAAAAGAAAAAGATCTTGGGATTAACCAGGATCGTAGTGTTTGCTAAATGAGCAGGAACTGATGCAGTTTACACAGAGATACTAGCCAGCTTATGAAGAATAAGACAGAAGTGATTAAGCATGGGTCAGACCATTGTTGATTGGTGAACAGGAGATCACCAGGAGAAAGAGAGTTGGGTATGCCACAAATCTGATGTGTCTTACTATTCAGAAGGAGGCCAGAACGACAAGTCAAGCTATTAGTTCCTAAGATCAGTCAAGGCAAACAAAAATGTTGAAGCACTACACAAGTGAAGGAAGAGGTGTTCTACAATGCAGACAGAAAGAACACTATTCAGATTCGTAGTGTTGTCTCAACCAGTCAAAGAGCAACATTCAATAAGACACACTACGATCAAGGTCCAAGAACATTTGCATCAGAATCATAGAGTTCGGGCATCTGATTATTGAAGCACTGGCAACATCTCAATATAAAGACTAACATCCTAACGTTGCTAATTGAGAGCATCGATGCAAAAGGACAACTCCTATAGATTCGAATCTGAGAATCAGAAATGAGATATAAAAGTGACTACCAGTCTGACACCGAATAGTGACATCTCTAAGGCGATAGGTGAAGTAGCAGACTGCTGTGTCAGTAAAGTCAAAAAGGAGCTGTCACGTCACATCAGCAGTCTGCACCAAATAACTTAAGATCTGCAAAGCAATTCAAATAGCTTCCAATGGCTATTTTCTAACGGGAAGATCCTGGAAGGGTATTTAACAGCTAAAGCTTTAAAGATGAAAGGGTTGCTAAGTTGAAGAATCGTTAAGTTATTGGAATGCTACATTGTTGACTCTACGAGTTCCACCAGAGCTTAACAGAACAAGTCTCAGTGGCAGTGAGACTACGAAGGTGGAAGTGAAGAAGATTTGAAGAAGGACTTAAATAGACTAAAGCTTCACTCAACAAGGATGAGAATGCCATTGAAGATGGCAGCTAAGCTGAGAGCTGAGAAGGCCAAGAAGATAGCATTCAGGAAAGTGGCTGAGCATAAAGAAGATCAGAAGAGCCACTCTACGGATCACCATGAAGAACCAGAAGCTAAAAAGGAAAAGATGCAGAACCATGTCTGCTTATCTATCAAGAAGGGTTTAAGGAGTGCTAAGGACCAGAAGAAGGTGACCCACAATGAAATGCCTTAGCAATCCTATGTGGTGATGGTGCACATCTGACATCTGAAGAAGATGAACTGAACAGAATATAGATCAGCTGCACTTGAGAAGAAAAGGTCCAGACTCGAAGCAGAATGCTGAGGACCAAGCCAAGCTGCAAAGAACAAGAGATGATAAAGCTTCAAGTCATCTTAGCAGCAATGCAACAACAACAACTACAACAACGAGTAGCCAGGGCCTGAGGGGTCCTTGTTCGGAGGGACTAAATGAGTTCTAAGGCTGCTGGCCTTGAAGAGTTCTTAGTGAACTAGAGGAGTTCCAAGCCTGCTGGGCATGAAGAGTACTTAGTGAACTGAAGTTCCAAGGCTGCTGGCCTTGAAGGAATCTTAGTGATTCAGGGTGCTGCCCTTCCTTAGTGGATTTCCTGCGAGAGTGCAAAAGAGTGGATTAGGAGCTTGAGTCTTTGAACCACTTAAAACCCCTTGTGTCATTTACATTCTGTTATTTACTTTTGTCATTTACATTATGTTCTTAACTGCTATAACTGTTCTGTTTGTATTAACTACTTACAGCTAAACTAACTCCAAGAACAATGTATCAATGTTTATCAATATATCAATGAAGGGGACATTTAACTTATTCCGCTGTGCTTGAAATTATTCTTATGTTTGTCATATGCTAACTTCTTAGCAATATAAAATAAAATAGAAAAGAGCTTAAAAATGCAAAGGATCTATTCAACCCCCCACCCTTCTAGATCTATTGTGTGCCTACTGGGAACTAACATAACGTTTTCCACATATTTATACTTCATAAATATGTGAAAACTCGAACCACATTATTGGATCTGAACCAGACGATATAGAAGAAGATTTAACGTATGAGGAGGTACCTGTCAAGATCTTGGATAAGAAGGAACAGATTCTACGCTCAAATGTTATACCTCAAGTCAAAGTTTTATGGAGAAACTATGATATTGAGGAAATGACTTGGGAGTTAGAATATGAAATGAGGGTAATGTTGTTGGGTTTGTACGTAACGCAATCATGCAATCAAATCACATAAATAGGGCGGAAGCGTAAAAAACTAGGTTTTCAAAAATTTATACAAACCCATTACCATGATCATTCTTGTGCATCAATTATCAATGAATGAAGAAGGAGAAAAACAGAATTATACCTTTGAAGATCCAAGCTTCCTCAGGTACAAGTTCTACTCCTTTGATTCCTTTGATTCCTCTGTAGTGGCTCCTTCCCTTGATCAATGTCAGCCACCCAAATGTTTGGCCTCTAACGGTGATCCACCAAGGAAGATGAAGAACTCAGTAAAATGGGTTATTGGCTTAACCCTTGTTTCTATCTCTATAGAATATGTGTACTCCCAACTCTTGAAAAATTCACGTACCTTATTTCTGATATAAGACTCTCTTATATAGATATTAGGTTAACCCTCCTAATCCAATTAGAATAGGGTTTTTAATTAATTAATTAATTAAATACTTTTAATTAATTTATATCCTAATCTTTATTAGGATTGAGAGAGAGTACTGATATTATATTAATTCCTAAACTCCTTTAGAATTAAAATAATAATAATAATAATAATAATAATAATAATAATAATAAGACTCCTCTTATTAATTTATATTTAATATTTCTAAAATAGTAAATAATAAACATTAAGCTATTTAATTTATTCTATCATCATAGATTAAATTAATTATACTTAATGCATTATTACTATCATGCCATTTTCTTCTTAAATAATTCTTCTTCCTTTTATGGTCTGACCCTTTAGGTTCTCCATATTAAACCGGTTGTGAATAAATCAATTAGAACAATTCTAATCTTATTTAAATAAACAAATTAAACTAATAATCTATTTAAATAAATAACATTTATTCTACAATAGGGATAAGATTCCCTAGCGATCAACGACTTTTCAGATAATATAGATTTCAACATTAATCATAAAAGAACCTGTGAGTTAATAATTACCGTACAATTCAATCCTTCCACCATACAACGTCCCAATTAAATATAAGACATGGATTTACTGTCAAGTCTTAATTTATTTAATCATATGTATTTTGATTAGAAAATGCACAACTTCAAATAATGCAAATTAGAAACCTCTTTCTAATTTTATTCTACCTTGGCCAAGGATTCCTGAGTTGTCATTTAACGAATCACATAGGACATATCTCCTCTTTTACTAGAGGTGGTAGATTCTTTATTGATCATTCATTATCTCCATATGTAACTCATTATACCCAAGCATACCCTATATATGCCTTAAAAGGCCTTAAGGAATTAGTCAAAGTATAATTTGTTTAATACAAGATACTATGATGATCTCAAGTCCAAGGATCACATGTACTACTATCACATTAGGAATTCCTATTGACAGGCGAGTAAAACTCCATTAGGTATTTCATAGCGAGTCACGTTCAGTGAACTTATTCTCCAATAAGCACCTACATACTTGCTTTAGTGTCTCCACACAAATGACCATGAGATCAGTCATCCTCATCCAATGAGCAAGCAACATATGTACTAATCTATCCGGATTTACTAATCCCCATTTTAGTAATCCCACAATTGGGAACTATTTTAGTTTTTAAGCTTTCTAAGAATTTAGATCTCATTATCATGATCTCATCATGATTCTAAAAGCATTGCTTAAAACTATGGGTTATTTACACATTATAAAAAATAGCATCATGTAGATAATTATATGCCTTAAATGAATATTTTATTAATAAATAAATAAGATTGTTTACAAAGTATGTGCTTTGTCATCATACATGATTGGCTTGTATGCACACTACTATCAATTTCCCACTTGCACTAAAGCCAATCGCCATGGTATCTCATACGCATCTTCTCTAAGTGACGATCAAACTGCTGTTGTGTTAAAGCTTTAGTAAATAGATCTGCAATGTTGTCTTGAGAGTCTACACGCTCCAAGGTGGCGTCTCCTCTTTCAATGATCTCCCTGATCAAGTGAAATCGCCGCAACACGTGTTTAGAATTCTGATGAGACCTGGGTTCCTTAGCCTGTGCAACCGCTCCGGTGTTGTCACAGTATACGGGAACTGCTTCTCCAATGCTAGGAACCACACCAAGTTCAGTTATGAACTTCTTCATCCAAACAGCTTCCTTTGCAGCTTCACTTGCAGCTATATACTCTGCCTCTGTCACTGAATCAGCAACCGTTTGCTGCTTGGAACTCTTCCAACTCACTGCACCTCCGTTCAAGGTAAACACATACCCTGAAATAGATTTACTGTCATCTTGGTCTGTTTGAAAACTTGAGTCCGTGAATCCCTCGAGTTTTAATTCAGACCCACTGTAGACAAGAAAAATATCTTTAGTCCTTCTCAAGTACTTTAGGATATTTTTCACTGCCTTCCAGTGCTCTTCTCCTGGATTCGACTGGTATCTGCTTGTTACACTAAGTGCGTGAGCAACATCCGGTCTAGTACATATCATACCGTACATGATAGATCCTATTGCAGAAGCATAAGGGATCTTACTTATACGGTCTCTCTCCTCAGGTGTCTTTGGGGCCTGTTTCTTAGAGAGATTTATTCCATGGCTCATCGGCATGAGACCTCTTTTGGAATCTTCCATGCTAAACCTCTTTAGCATCGTATCAATGTACGTTCCTTGGGATAAGCCGAGCATCCTTTTAGATCTATCTCTATAGATCTTTATCCCCAAAATATAGGATGCTTCACCCAAGTCCTTCATGGAGAAGTTTTTAGATAACCAGATTTTAATGGATTGTAACATAGGAATGTCATTCCCTATCAGTAATATATCATCAACATATAATACAAGGAATGATACTGCGCTCCCACTAACCTTCTTGTATACACATGGTTCATCCTCGTTTTTGATAAAATCAAACTCTTTGATTGTCTCATCAAAACGAATGTTCCATCTACGAGAAGCTTGCTTCAACCCATAAATGGATCGTTGTAGCTTACAGACTTGATTTGTTCCAACTTTTGAAATAAATCCCTCTGGCTGTGTCATATACACATCCTCCTCATGTTTCCCATTGAGGAAGGCCTTTTTCACGTCCATCTGTCAGATCTCATAGTCGTTGTAAGCTGCAATCGCAAGCAAAATCCGAATGGACTTGAGCATGGCTACTGGTGAGAAGGTTTCATCATAGTCAACTCCTTATCTTTGTTTGAAACCTTTTGCAACCAGTCGGGCCTTATAGGTCTCTACCTTTTCGTCTTCTCCAGTCTTTTTCTTAAAAACCTATTTACACCCAATAGGTTTAATACCTTCAGGTGGTGAAACCAAAGACCATACTTTGTTTTCATACATGGAGTCCATTTCGGATTTCATGGCTTCAAGCCATTTCCCTGAGTCTTTATTACTCATAGCCTGTTCGTAATTCAATGGATCATCATCATTCATGATGTGTACCTCATCGTCATCCTCTATAACGAATCCATACCTCTCAGGTATCTTCGGTACTCTTCCAGATTTACGAACAGGGTGTGGTACAGTAGGTTCTTCTACTTGGTTAGGTACCTGACTTTGGTCCGTGGTAACTTGTGGTTCTTGAACTTCTTCAAGATATATCTTGCTCCCACTGACCCCTTCATGGATAAACTCTTTCTCCAAGAAGGTAGCATGTTTCGCAACAAACACCTTTTGATCAGTTGGATGATAGAAATAATACCCTACGGTTTCTTTAGGGTATCCCACAAATCTACACTTATCGGATTTAGTCTGTAGCTTATCATTTTCAAACTTTTTGACATAAGTTGGACAACCCCGAGTCTTAATATGCTTAAGATTTGGTTTCCTCCCTTTCCACATCTCATATGGAGTCTTTGGGGCGGATTTGGTAGGTACCTTGTTAAGTAGGTATGCAGCCGTTTCTAGGGCATATCCCCAGAAGGAAATTGGAAGGTCGGTAAAACTCATCATGGATCGAACCATGTCCAACAGTGTTCGATTTCTCCTTTCAGATATTCCATTTAACTGTGGTGTACCTGGAGGAGTCCATTATGAGATTATACCATTTTCTCTGAGACAATTGAGAAACTCACTGCTTAAGTATTCTCCACCTCGATCTGATCGAAGTATCTTAATACTCTTGCCCGTTTGTTTCTCTACTTCACTTCTGAACTCTTTGAACTTTTCAAATAATTCTGATTTGTATTTCATTAAATACACATATCTAAATCTTGAGTGATCATCAGTGAAAGTAATAAAATAAGAATACCCACCCCGTGCACTTGTTGTCATAGGTCCACAAACGTTTGTGTGAATCAATGCCAACAACTCTGTAACTCTCTCTCCTTTTCCACTAAAAGGAGATTTAGTCATTTTACCCATGAGACAAGATTCACAAGTTGGATATGATTTATAATCAGATAGCTCGAGGAGCCCATCTTTATGCAACTTGGATAATCTTGTTTCATTGATATGACCGAGTCTACAGTGCCACATATAGGTATAATTAATATCATCTATTTTCCTTTTCTTAATTTGTTCAATTTGAAATATATTTTCTTGTAAGTCAAGTGTATAAAGTCCATTTCGCAAATTTCCAATACCATATAAAACAACGTCTTTATAAATAGAACAACCATTGTTCTTTATAATAACATCAAAACCTTCCATATCCAATACAGAAATTGAAATAATGTTTTTAATAATATTTGGAACATAATAACAATTATTAAGATAAATGGATTTGCCCAAAGGCATTGCTAAACAATAAGTTCTTACAGCTAATGCAGCAACTTTTGCTCCATTTCCCACTCGTAGGATCACCTCATCTTTGTTCAGCTTTCTACTTCTGACCAGTCCCTGTACAGTATTACATATGTGAGAACCACAGCCGGTATCCAATACCCAAGTAGAATTATGACTTTCAGAAAAATTAATTTCAATCATAAACAAACCTTGATTGGAAGTCGAAGCTTCTCCAAGCTTCTTCTCTGCTAGAAACTTCTTGCAGTTCCTCTTCCAATGTCCCGGCTCATTGCAATGAAAGCACATTCCTTTAGCTGGTTCAGGTTTCTTTTGCTCCTTTTCTTTCCCTTTTCCCTTAGCCTTCTTAGATTTCTTCTTTTCAGAAGACACCTTGGGCCTCTTCCTTTTATTGGAAGAATCCACCATCAAGACATGGTTCTTCTTGGATGAGAAGTGACCTTCTGCAGTTTTTAGCATGTTAAGCAGCTCAGGTAAGCTGACATCTAGCTTATTCATGTGAAAATTAACCACAAACTGCGAGAAGGTCTCAGGGAGTGACTGCAAGACCAAGTCTTGACTCAACTCCCCATCCATGACGAACCCAAGCTGTCCAAGGCGTTCAATCAAATTGATTACCTTCAGAACATGAGTCTTGACGGCAGTGCCCTCGGTCATCCGAGATTGGAAGAGCTCCTTAGATATCTCATATCTAGTAGTCCTACTCTGTTCACCATACAACTCCTTGAGGTGAAGCAGCATAGCAGGAGCATCCATTTTTTCGTGCTGACGCTGAAGCTCGTTATTCATGGATGCAAGCATGATGCATTGAGCCACAGATGCATCATCTTGCCACTTATTGAAAGTGGCAATCTCTTCCTCAGAGGCTGTTTCTGAAACAGATTCAGGGATAGTGGAATTTAGGACATAAAAATCTTTTCAGCAGTGAGAACAATTCTCAGATTTCTTAGCCAGTCCTCATAATTCGGGCCGGTAAGCTTATTTACATCAAGTATGCTTCGTAGTGAGATTAGTGATTTTGACATTTTTAAAATTCTGCATGTGAAAAGACAACATTTTAGCAAACATTCATTTTATTAACTTTGCATACCAAAATAAATTTAGGTCTTTATTTTAAATTGGTATCTCCCACTATTTTCATCTTACTATATTACCCTCACTCATATAGTTCGGCAACATCTAATTAAAGATTTGCTAGTGAGATTAAGGATCCCATTTCAAATGTATATAACCTTGTGGATAGCACAACAAGTGATATACAAATAAATAGGTAGACAACTCTTGTCAATTACATCACCATGTAACTCCTTTTATTTTGCCTCTTAAATCATACTGGTCATGTGTGTGCACATCCGAACTAAAATGATTTAAGTTAAGTCCAGCCTAGCACTTCTATAAATTCAAAAAAGAAAAATTTTCATCCTTGTGGATAGCACAACAAGACTAGATCGTTCAATTTTCTTGATAAACATCAAATGTGATTAATTAACATCTTAAATATTCAATACTCGCCTTGTGGATAGCACAACAAACTCATATTAAATATTTAATACTCTATTAACTAATCATGCTAGAAGGCAACGTTCGATATTCCAAATATCATTTGAACGCTTCAGACTTAATAATATTTCTTTGAGGGGTTTGTTATTATTTGTCTCATCTTTTTAAGCGCGCATGCACATATATATATAAAATATGCGTTATTTTATTAAACATACGAAGCATGTTTGTATAAAATATAATATATATAATATTTAGCATGCAATATAGAATACTATATTCTACCCGGATTGATTATGGACTTTTATTCTAGTTTGGTTCACTAGAGCCACCAAGTGAACCAAAAGGTCAAACCTAGGAGTGCAAAAATTTAAATTTAAACGTAACTGTTACATTTAAACCCGGGCTCCATACAAACGGGTCTTCACGCGTTCCTTGCTCCTTGGTCTCCAGTTTCTTCAAGATAATTCTAACTATCTCTATTACATTAACTATTTAAAATTAAAGAGAAACCTTGATCAGCAGTCAAGGGGAAGTACATAGAAAGGAGATAGAATTTACATCGAGAATAAAAATAGAGAAGACGAGGTACGCAGACCCCATTTTAGAAAACCCATTCATTCAAGCATTCAACCAAAATAAAATCCAATCACATTGGTCATAGTCCATAATCAATCCCTTTTATTACCATACATATCATCATACGTATCAATAAAACTTATTCATCTCATGAAAATAAATTCATTCCATATATGTATTAATATCAGTTAATGGGCAAAAGTTTGCTAAACTTTGTTTTTGGAAAAATAAACTCCTTTATTTCATTCAAAAATAATTCCAAATTAAACTCTTTAGTTTTAGCAATTCTGAAATCTCATTTCATATAAAATAAACATCTTTATTTTAAACCTTTATTAATTAAATAAACCATTCATTTAATTAAATAAAACAAAAAAAAAATTCAGTTCCTGTCCAGTGGAGCAGCTGCGCCAAGAATGTAAAGGGAACCGGCGCAGCTGCTCAGCATGAAAACCAGGAACAGCACCCGGCGCAGCTGCGCAGCAATATTGCCTTGTACCGGCATAGCTTCGCAGAATCTGAAAAATTTTTGTTGCTCAGAACTCGATCCAATCGCATATCATACATGTATGGAATCACATAGACTGATAATTAGCACAAGATTGGCTCTGATACCACTGTTGGGTTTGTACGTAACGCAATCATGCAATCAAATCACATAAATAGGGCGGAAGCGTAAAAAACTAGGTTTTCAAAAATTTATACAAACCCATTACCATGATCATTCTTGTGCATCAATTATCAGTGAATGAAGAAGGAGAAAAAACAGAATTATACCTTTGAAGATCCAAGCTTCCTCAAGTACAAGTTCTACTCCTTTGATTCCTTTGATTCCTCTGTAGTGGCTCCTTCCCTTGATCAATGTCAGCCACCCAAATGTTTGGCCTCTAACGGTGATCCACCAAGGAAGATGAAGAACTCAGTAAGATGGGTTATTGGCTTAACCCTTGTTTCTATCTCTATAGAATATGTGTACTCCCAACTCTTGAAAAATTCACGTACCTTATTTCTGATATAAGACTCTCTTATATGGATATTAGGTTAACCCTCCTAATCCAATTAGAATAGGGTTTTTAATTAATTAATTAATTAAATACTTTTAATTAATTTATATCCTAATCTTTATTAGGATTGAGAGAGAGTACTGATATTATATTAATTCCTAAACTCCTTTAGAATTAAAATAATAATAATAATAATATTAATATTAATAAGACTCCTCTTATTAATTTATATTTAATATTTCTAAAATATTAAATAATAAACATTAAGCTATTTAATTTATTCTATCATCATAGATTAAATTAATTATACTTAATGCATTATTACTATCATGCCATTTTCTTCTTAAATAATTCTTCTTCCTTTTATGGTCTGACCCTTTAGGTTCTCCATATTAAACCGGTTGTGAATAAATCAATTAGAACAATTCTAATCTTATTTAAATAAACAAATTAAACTAATAATCTATTTAAATAATTAACATTTATTCTACAATAGGGATAAAGCCTCCCTAGCGATCAACGACTTTTCAGATAATATAGATTTCAACATTAATCATAAAAGAACCTGTGAGTTAATAGTTACCGTACAATTCAATCCTTCCACCATACAACGTCCCAATTAAATATAAGACATGGATTTACTGTCAAGTCTTAATTTATTTAATCATATGTATTTCGATTAAAAAATGCATAACTTCAAATAATGCAAATTAGAAACCTCTTTCTAATTTCATTCTACCTTGGCCAAGGATTCCTGAGTTGTCATTTAACGAATCACATAGGACATATCTCCTCTTTTACTAGAGGTGGTAGATTCTTTATTGATCATTCATTATCTCCATATGTAACTCATTATACCCAAGCATACCCTATATATGCCTTAAAAGGCCTTAAGGAATTAGTCAAAGTATAATTTGTTACATACAAGATACTATGATGATCTCAAGTCCAAGGATCACATGTACTACTATCACATTAGGAATTCCTATTGACAGGCGAGTAAAACTCCATTAGGTATTCCATAGCGAGTCACGTTCAGTGAACTTATTCTCCAATAAGCACCTACATATTTGCTTTAGTGTCTCCACACAAATGACCATGAGATCAGTCATCCTCATCCAATGAGCAAGCAACATATGTACCAATCTATCCGGATTTACTAATCCCCATTTTAGTAATCCCACAATTGGGAACTATTTTAGTTTTTAAGCTTTCTAAGAATTTAGATCTCATTATCATGATCTCATCATGATTCTAAAAGCATTGCTTAAAACTATGGGTTATTTACATATTATAAAAAATAGCACCATGTAGATAATTATATGCCTTAAATGAATATTTTATTAATAAATAAATAAGATTGTTTACAAAGTATGTGCTTTGTCATCATACATGATTGGCTTGTATGCACACTACTATCAAATGTATCCTCACCTCTTCGAAAACCAGGTACGTACATCAATTTCGAGGACGAAATATCATAAGGAGGGGAGGTTGTTAGAACCCAACTTTTTATGAATAAGATTAAATTTTCTCTATATATTATTTTAAATAGTAAGGTGTCGATTTGATAAATGTGATAGTTATGGGGGATATGTGCAAAGTATACAAAATAAATTATTGTCAAAAAATATTCATTTTATCAGGGAATATTCGTACGACGACGCATAAATAACCAATCATTGGTGGGCCCCACAACGAAATAAATGTCAGATATTGAAAACGACAAAAATAATTTTTAACAAAATTAACGGCAGAACTTTTACCGTTAAATGTTGAAATACCCAGTGATCAAAGTACAGTAAACAGTAACACACAAAATTGCACAGTATCTCTGATTATTGATTCTTACGTAAGAAGTCACTAATTCAATAATTGATATAGTAGAAGTCACTCGGTATTTAATTCAATAATGATCACAGTAAATATTGTATAGTGTCTCATATTATTTATTCAATAATTGTTACAGTAATATCTGCACAATATTTTATATTATTAATACGACACAGTAAGTTATATTATTTTAATGATATTATTAGATAGCATTATTGATAATGTCTAGAAAGTTCTGTCGAAAAAAGGGTTAGGTTATATAATTGTGCGCCAATAAAGATAAATCCTTATCGAAAAGTCCTCTCTTTTTTAGGAATGATCTGGTTGTCAATATTATGAGCTTATAATATTAATTATGAATAATTATTATGTGGTGGATATTTGTCCAATTTTTATTACAAATGGAGAGATTTAGAATGTGTCATTTGTTAAGAGTTTGACATATTTTTCTACGGAACCATAATTATCTTATCTGATAAAATATTCATTCAAATATATTATTATAATATTATATTATAATAGTATAATGTGATAATATAATAGTAAAATTTAATAATTTAAATGGTAATATTATTATAATAATAAATAATTTCCATCATGTGAATAAAAGTGAAGTGAAGGTTAGCATTTTGATTTTAAATTCCTTTTTCAAAACTTCATGTGCACTTATTTTTCCAAGTGGCTGGGTGGAATACTTCTCCTGCAAATCATTTTTCTAAATTTGTGGGCCCTCTACCAATAAGAAAATGAAAGTTAGGCAAAGAAAGAGAAAGTTAGGCATGTTTATTTATTTTTTCCTTCAAGTTGCACTATAAAAGGGGAGGTAACCCTTCATACTAGAGACACCAAAAATACAAGTTTTTATACTATAATATTATGAGTATTTATTTTGAGTATAAGAATACTTTGAGTGTAGATTATAGTGCATTATTTTCTCAGGATAATATCTGTTATACTAGTCAAATCTAGTTTTCTATTAAGGTAAAAGATATTATTTTCTTTCAACACTTATAAGGTATATCATTTTCTTTCATACTGCATATTATGTAAGTTATATTATTTCATTTTATACTCCTAAATCTAAACTTACTATGGTAAGTATTGCTTCGATAATTCCTAAAATGATTATAAAGTTCTTGAGATGTGAGCTTCATCTAAATATCATTTCACTTGAATAATTTATTACCTGAACTTTCTTATTAAATTTTAAATGTCAGAGTACTGTTCACGCTGGGGTACTATTCACACAAGGGTACTATTCACGCAGGAATACTATTCACGCCTGGGTACTATTCACGCCAGAGTCCTATTCACGATGGAATTTAGTTTTCTTTTCTTGTCCAAATTATCGTTGAAATATAAATCTTAAATATCATTCTTGAATTTTACTCAACAATTGGTTATCATGTTGACAATTTGGACATTCTTGAACTTTGGATAAATTAAATTACAAATATTTAATATTTATCATTGATCTCACTTTTTTTTTTGCTAAATGTATTTATTTATTATTATTTTTTTGGTATGATTATGACTAAGAATTGTGTATTGGTATAATCATGACCTTTGGTGTTACAGATAAAGTCTTGTGGTGAAAGTTCTCTTTGGCCCATAGTGCAAAGATGGACTGGTGTTTGGCATGATGATTGTAAGAACCCTAATTTTTAGAAATTATTAAAATAAGAATTTAGTAAATAGAGTTCTTATTATAAGATATGTCGGATTTAAATAAGAATATATGTGTTATATATATTGAATTATGTGGTTTGGTGGAGAGAAATTAGACATATATATATATATATGAGATTTTATAGTTGACTAACTATTAAAGGAATTAGAGTTTGAACGTAGAGTTTAAATCTCTAAATCATTCAAAAACGTAGTAATTAATGTTGGTTAACTAGTATAATAAGTGAGCAATTTAAAAAGCATGTTCAAAGTGTTTAGAAATTTGATTCTGGTTCTGCTGTAGCAGAACTTGTATGCGTCTGAACTTAAGGTGGCGTAGTTGCGCCACTTCCAAGCCTAAAACTAGCGTAGCTGTGCTGGTCTGCTGATAACTCTGCATGAGTTTATGAAATCTGAACTTATAATATATACATTAATGATTAATATGTGTCATGATTAGTGAGCAATCTATCCGAGAATGGATTAAGATAGCAAAGGAATGAATATTAATTATGGAAATTATTTAACCTAGAATAAATATTGGTTAATCAAATTATATTATAGAATATTATATAGCCTTGTGTGGCAGTGGTGTGGAATGAGAAAGAGTTAATTCACTTACATAAGACAGTGAATTAACATATGTGTTTACAATAAGAAAATGAAAGGAATATGATAATTAATATTTGATATTTGTAATATATTACATAATATTGTAATATATAAAAGGGTTAATAATTGAAAGATAAGTTTTTAATAAAGGAAGAGAACCAATATAATTATAAATGAATATTGGTTAGAGATGGAGGTATTGTATTAGCATTTAAGATATGGCTAAATGTGAAGATTAAAGAAACTGTGTTGGGGCAATTGATAGAAAGGAAAGAGAAATAATTACGGTATATTTCTAATAAGGAATATTAAAATAAGTTTTAGCATTGAATTATTTTAATAAAAGGAGAATAATATTTTATATGATGATGTTACCTTATATAGCCTTGTATGAGGTAATATGTATGATTAAGTAATATGGTAAATATATTAAAACATATTTGCTATATGGAAATAATTTATCATAATTGAAAATAAACTTATTATCTATTTTCTATATATAATATGTGTACATGTGCCGCACATGTAATTATTTTAATGAAACATAGATATTATATTAATATAGTATCTTGAGAAAATGAGTAAATTATTTTATAATAATTAATGCCTATATTTGGAGAAAACGTGATAAAAACATTTTATGCCATGTTATGGCGAAGTACATAATATTTATAATAGTAATTATATCTTATGTATTTCCAAGAGAGTCCATTTATAAAAGAAAACTAAGTTATTTTAATTTACTAAATAACTTGAGTTACTATATTACCGTAAATGTTTTAAATAATATTTGAATATTTCTGTTCACGACATATGTGCTTATATGAACCTTGAGATATAATAGTTCGATGTAAGTTGAACATGTTATAAGTAGTAATGCGGTGGGAAAGGAATATGTGATGAGAATAAAAATAAGCTTGTGAGATATGCCTAGTGTGGCAAAGTGGTGGAATAAGTATTCATTAAATAATTTAATGAATGAATGATTAAATAGATTAATTAGTATTATTATACGAATTTATTGTTATGTGCAAGTATATATGTTATGAGAACATGTGGATAAGTGAGGTATTGATATTACATTATGAACATATTATATGATGTAATATTAATATTATTTTTGTGAGATTATATTATTATAAGCTTGTGGACTATTAATTACTAAGTTCACATAATTATGCCTTATGTGGCATAAATAGTGAAGTTAAATCAATTGGAGGAAAAAAAATGGTAAGTTAATAAATACTTGATATTAACTATCATTATAATATTTGAGTATATTTGTGATAATGAATTTTATAGAAAATGATGGGTGGAGAATACCCAACTAAAATATATTTAGCCCAATTAAAATATTAATTGAATTAAACCAATGTATATGAGGTACAGATATTATGTATTGGTGTATATTTAAAGTATGAATGTACTTATGTGGGTGTACATATATGTACCCATAACTTTATATAATGTAGCAATATTAAGCTATTAGAATTTACTAGATGAGCCACATTGCTAAAGTGCTGAGTTATAAGCTTTTGTCCCAATTAGAGAGTTTCATTTCTCTCATACACGTGAGTACGCCATTGGCCTATCCTATTTAATTGTTGCTGAGAAAACAAAAGGCTAGCATAGATAGTGATGATGGTGATGATGAAGGGGGGAGTGTGCTTAATAGTGTTCTCCACCAAATCTTATTGGTCCATCATCTTCTTCTTCTTCCTGCTAGTTCAAAACATTGAGCAAAACTATTATTTGGATATTGAAATCTTTATAAATAGAGCCTCCTTCTTCTCGTTTTCGTTTATTAAAGTTGTCTGAGAATTTGGTTATGGAAGGTTAGTAGAATTGACAGCAATTGGGGGATTGAAGAGCTATAGTTAGCAAATTCTAGCAATTAAGAGGTAATAATACTCACCAATATGCTCTTGATTCCTATGTTTTGCAATTTCTTAGAAATGTCAAGAAATACTTGCTTTTGAGTTAAAATTGATGGCTAAAGGATTGTTGTAATCCATAAATTATTGTTAGATATTGATAATACAGTTAAATACGAAAACAACGGAAGTTAAACGGACCAATTTGGCTTAGAAACGAATCTGTAGTGATGAAATTAGCTAAACATGTTAAAACATGAAAATTTAGTATGAACATGAGTTTTGGGTTAAGATTTGGGTTAGTTAATGTTTCTGTAAATTGTTGATTCTTTGGTGTGTTGTAGTTTTATGAATTACGAATCCATAAAATCAAAAACGGAATAATTTGGATGTGTATAACTCGCGTTATGAAGATCAGAAGGAGAAATGGTCTGAAAATTGCGAAGATCAGAATCTAGGAAATCATTCTGCATCAATGGGAGCAGCTGCGCTGCCCCCAAGGCCATTTTAGGTGCAGCTGCGCTGCCCCCAAAGCCATTTGAAGCGCAGCTGCACCGGAGTAATGTCAGACAAAACTATTTTGACCTCCTGTAGTAAACTAGGCATAACTTCTTCATCCGAACTTCAATTGAGACAATTTAGGATGATTCAGAAAGATAACGAGTAGACCTACAACTTTCATTTTTTAAGTTTTTCAATTTAAATTTGTTAAGAGGGGTAAATATCCATCTTTGTGACTGCTACGTATTCAAAGGCAGTCAAAGGGCGTCGGACATGCACTTACGCAATTGTAGTGCTCTCGACGATAAAATATGTTATTCTTAAATATAAAACATAAATATTCATGATAATAGACATGACATATAACTAAGATTACCTTACTTATAATGGATTTGGTTACCATGATTTAGCACGTGTTTTAAAAAGAAGCTTGAAGCGTTGAAAACAAATCTTAACGAACCTTGAGTCGTTTAAGTTTTGACCTTGTAGCATATTGATATGACTGAGTATGCGTACAAATGAGCATGAGAAGTGATTTAATGTTGCTTTACTTATTATCAACTTACAATAGCTTAGTTGAAAACGATTTCTAAAGAAAACTTGAAACCTTGAGAACGAACTTAAAGGAACTTATGTACTTAAAGTTCTAAACGTGATAACATATGTACATGGCTTTGTTCACTATGAAATGAGATTTAAAGTTGCACCGAGTTGCTTTAACTTGGGCTAGAATAACTTTTAAAAGTAAACTTGAACGCTTTGCAGACTTGTATCTACGAACAGTGTGTTGCTCACATTTTGTACTTGTAGAGATTGCATGCTAGTATCTTTTAGGTCAATAAACATGGCCAATAAGTGCACTCATCTAGTTTGACAAAATAAAAGTCATTCAAGCCTGTTTTAAAAGTAAGTTTTCAAGTGAGAAACTATGTTAGTCATATATAGATGAAATGAATATTTACAAGCATGATGATATTTATATTCTAAACTTATAGGATGACATGTTAATACTATTCGTGTCTTTGAACATGGCCTATAAGTGCACACACATAGTTTGAGACAATATAAGTAATTGAAGCATGATTTTAAATAAGTTCCAAGTAGTGAACTAGCCATGCAAAAATAAATTAAATACATATAAGCATTCATATTACACATGGATAGATGGTTAACATAGTTGGCCTCATGAATTCATGAATTTGTTGGCCTTAATTCCGTGGAAATTTCCCACTAGAGACATATTGTGTAAATGTGGACTTGAAATAACCCTAAGAAAGTCTAAAACATCTTAAGATGTATGTTGCTCTATGTTAATACTCTGGTATGCTAAAAAGTGAAATTAAACCAAGAAAACAAAAGCTCAAGTTTGGTCTGACCAGGGGACAGCGCAGCTGCGCCGGTCCCAAACCTAACCTCAGCGCATTTGTGCTGCAGGACAGGTTGGTCTGGACATTTTATTTACTTTTTGATTTTGGCAGCTTGCTTATAGTACTATTCTAAGCTATAAGACAGAGTCAATGCTGTTTCAAACATTCATTGGTATGATGGTTATACAAAACCCAGATTTGTTAAGGTTTGCAAAAATGTATGAACGACGTAGATCACGCATCTATAAACTTTAAATATGTGTCGAACACATAGCGAGTCAAGTGTGTGATAAATGTAAATGAATGTTTATGTCAAGTACGGGTGGTTAAGGTATACCTATACATACCTAGCTATTCTAAGAGTATGATGAGAAAGTGAAATGAAGGTTTTACAAACCTAGTTAGAAAACGATGTAATATTTATTATTATATTAAGAGCATATGAAATGTATGACTGATGGATATGAATCCATGATTATTGTGACACCCCCAAATCCGGGTACTTCAATTTCCACGGGATTTGATGTTCACTGTGCAATTATCATCTATCTATCTACCCATAATAAATATAAACCATGCAATAGATAGAAATAAATCCTCCCCTTAAGGGGTTACAACATCTAAATAATAAATACAATCCCAGGTCAAACTAACCTTAAACATCTGTGCGGAAACATAAAAAAATAAATAAGTCTTAACAACATCAAGTCTTAACAATAAACTATCCTAAATTAAATAACAAGTCTTCAACACTTGTTAACATTCCCCTTGCCTTTGCTAGTGCAAGGCTCGTCAGATCTTTCATTCTTAACTGCAATGTTATTATTATGCAAGAGTGAGCACGATTTCTCACAAGTATAATAATATAACAACAATATAATAACATGCGAGTGAATCAAAGACTTCTGAATAAGAAAACTCGACTTTTGAATCAAGAAGGAATAACAAGAATCAAAAGAACTTCTGAGGGTCATAAGACCTTGAACTATGTCCTAGGTTGTAAAGTGTTTATACTTTAAACCTTTAACAGTTATAAGACTATGGACTCTACTTCTTGTACTTAGGGGGATTAGCCCTTAGTACCATATTGTGCACAATATCTCAACGCTAAAGCGTAAATAATCCCCTATACAGGGTTGTTCATCTCAGTTTGACATCAGAGTCCGCACCAAAGGAAGTTTGGTTTGGATAAGCTCAATAATAGTTCTAGAATTTAGAACGCTCATCAACTATAGACTAGTCGAATCAATAAGGGTTCGCTAGTCTTACAAGGTTCAATAATAAACTGATAATCAATTCGAATAATAATTCTCAAGAGGTATACAATCAAATAAGTATTGTATAACTGGAATCATGCTTTAAAGGAATTATAACATCTAATATAAAATCTTGAAATTGAACAATTAAGAACAAGAACTTACTCGATATAGAATACAAGTCTAAGACTTAATCAATGAATAATTTAGAATTTAAGGAACTTACTCAATAAAGTAAAGTTTAGAAACTTGCTCATTTTAAAGGGTTGAGTTTAGAAAACTTGCCTCTTACACAAGCTATAACTAATTCACGTTCCTTTTTAAATCCTACATATTAATACATTCGTAATACCCATTAATCATAAGTTCAATATACTCATCGAATCACAACATTGGTCTTTGAACACGTTATTAGACTTTACAAATAACGGTTTAAGTTATGAAATTAACTTACTAATAATTCACATAAAGTAAGTTATTACCATCTTATAATATGCTTAACATATCTTCATGTTCATTACATTAGGTTTTAAAACACATCTTTAAAACTTGAACACTTAGAAAAATTTCTAAAATTCTGCAGGTAGGGCGCGGCCGCGCTCCAATTACTCTTTGGAGCGGAGCGGGCACGCTGTACGGCACGGGCGCACTCCAAGTGTGCCTTGAAGCGGCGCGGCCGCTCTGCAACGCAGACTCAATTTCTGCAGTTCGCGAAGAACACACAGAACAGCCCAATAAATCCCAAATTAAACTAATACAACAATTTATAATGTTTCCTATGAGGTATAAACTTCATAGAAACATTATAAATCGATTCTAGTATGCTTCTAACAATTTAAATCACATACTTACACTATTTAAAGCATTTAATTTCACTGTTTTCAATATTTGTCAAGTTTTGATGAAAAAAATATGAAATCCATCATTACGGATTCATTATAACTCCGAATCCGTTCATTCCAATTCTGTTTCCTTCGTTTTAACATGTATAATTATAATAAAGTGTCAATTTTAATTCAATCATATGATTAAAGAATTTAATTTACCCATATGGGTTATTTATACAACATTTATACTCTATAATTCATAAAATCCCAATTTAACCAAAATTCCATGGTATGATCACTGTAAATTCATGCGTATATGGTTTAAAACACGTTATGAATATATATTAACACACATAAGGCCATATGATCAATAATCATTGCTTTTAAAGTATTTAATTTGTATGTAAGGCTATATATACAACTTTTATACTCTGAGACTTTTGAATTCCAAATTAAGGCATGCACTCATGAACTTAATTATTTTAAACATACATAAAGTATAGAAAACATGTTATGAACATCAATTAATATATATAGCCATAAAATCAACAATTGCCAATTTTTCCATTCTTAGAGAACCTTTAAAACACGTAAATGGAAAACTCTGTAACTTTTCAAAAATTCTAATTTAGACATGCTTTCATAGATTAATTACTCTAAAATGGATATAATTCACATACAATTGAGTTATGTATATTAATAAACATCTAACACCAAATAACAAATAATAACCTCATGAAATCCCTTTTTCAGAGAACATAGTTGGGAAAAAACATAATACGTGAAATATAAAACTTAGATGAGGGTTTACCCTTGTTTTCTCTGTTTGAAGGTGATATAAACTTGAATTCTCCAACTCTTCTCTAATCAATTCTTTCTCTCTCAAAGTTCTCTCTAAATTTCTCTCTGATGGAAGAAGTGGATATAGAAAAACTGATATAGGTAGTATATAAAAATATACGTATATAATATAACTATAAACTGATGGGTTAGTGGTGTCAGTTAATCCATAATAGGTTACTGCTCCAACTCCCCTTAGAGCCTCGTTTGGCTAGCTCCTTTATTCTCCATTTCCATTTATTTTAATTAAATCTTACCATATAGTTAAATAATGTCACACCCAATAATCAAATATCTCATTTAAATTAATTAAATAAAATATAATAAATCCACATTAAGTTACATAGTCACATAATTAAAATTCTCATTTATTAATTATGTCAAATCATTAAATCTCTAATCAATTATTAAATTAATTAGAATAACATTACGCTTACCAATTAATTCATTTAATCAAATAAGCTCAATTAAATACATACTTTGAATATAAAAATTCTCCACATTAATTTAATCAATGCAACACATATAATTAAATTAATCTACCATAATTCATCAATTAATTATTTGACTCAATAATTAAATCATCAAAAATATTTATTTAATTCAATAAATACTTAAATTAAATTACAAAAATCTCGTTCGTCACATCTTTCTCCCCTTAAAAGATTTCTGTCCATAGAATCAGGGTTCAATAAAAATTTTGCCCCGTTACAATTATATAACTGTGTAGGAATACACGAAGTGTAGATAATTATAAGCAGTTAAGTCATAGTTGATAAACTACGAGTCAGGCAAGTCTTTCAGTTCCTATTTGTTATATGAATTCGATAACTGTTAGTTGAATCTTATTATGCTATGAGGATGTTGATTTATATATATGGAATGCATATGAGATATGTATGAAATGTGAAAGTTGATCTTTGTTGATATGCTTATAAAGTTAATCTCTATACTTGTTATGTGAGAAGTAATATGCGTAGTAAATATTAGATGATTATGAATGCATGAACTGAGCATGATATTATATGTTATGTGATGCATGAAAACTGTTAGAATTGCTAAGCTGTCGAGCTCACTCTTGCAGATAACCATTTTTGCAAGTTAAGGACTCACGGTAAAGTTACGTGCTACTTGATTGATAGAGTTCATAGTATCGCAAGGAGATTGATTTAATTATCTGATGTTATGATCTTGCATCATGTTTAGGTTTTAGGAGATGTACATGATAGTGGTTTACAATGTTTAATATATGTTGAGTTGTAAAGTTGTACTATCAATATATATATAGGATATCGAATTAAGATGTAAAAGCTTATACAGTAATTCGAATAGAGTGAATCATAACATAAATTGATTCAAGGATATGTAATTGATTCAAGTTATGAAATCAATAAAAGATTTTATTCAAAGGAGAGTGAAAAAGTTTAAATTATTCTGTATTTTTATAATATCGAATATGATGTATAGACAGGAATGATAAATGACTAAGATTTGAAACTTAGTAAAGTTTGGGATCATTATACAGATCCTAGAAAGGGAAATAATTTATATTCTAAATTATAATAAAGCAAAGTTATATTATTTAAGTAATAAATAAAAGATGTAGTAGTTTGTCGATAGTAGTATCATGGCGAACCGGATCCGAGGTTCGAAGGGACCCGAATTTGGGGGCGTCACAATGATGACCAGTGGTGATTCAAATAAATATCTTTGGCTCGTAGTGCAAAGATAAAATGTTGATTTACATAATTATTGATTGGTGTTACAGAGATAAAATATTGATGATGAATCTTTAAATCGCACAAGATAGTAGACATCATTATCTACTTGACACTTCTAATGGATTATTTGTTTCGATGCAGTTGTTGATCTAAAACTTGTTGTCCATTATATTTTATTTGATTTATCATTGTTGAAGACTAAAGATAATTTATTATTTATTATCTTAGTCATGGTATTCTTTATTAGTGATAAGTAGGTTTTATACCTACTTATTGGCTATCTACTTGCTAGAATTATGGCTTAATCTCAAGTGTTTTAGTGTCTTTTGAAGCATTTTAGCTTTATTTTGTAGGTTGCATGAAGGAAACTCTAAGATGAGCTAATGGTAAGCAATTGGCATAGAAATGGCATGGGTATGACATGATGGCGAGATGGTGTGCTAGGGGTGGATTGAAGATGGAACCTGCATGTGGAAATAGCATCTGAGCAGTGGCAAATGAAAGAAGAAAGAAGCGAAAAATAGCAACTAAGGAATAGAAGTGAACCAGCAATGCACCAGCAGAAGAATGCAGAAAAATAGCATACCGCAGCCGCGCCCTTGATAGGCTTGAGGACGGCGCGCCCGCGCTAGGAGTAAACCGACTTGCATATCAGCGCGCCCGCGCCCCAAATGGCTTACGGGGTGGCGCGGCCGCACAAGTCAACCTTTCACTAGAGTTGATTTTTACTTAAAAATATTTGTGTAGAGTGTTTTCTTTAAAAGGATGTATTTACAAGTTACAAGACTATCTTGAATCATTTTTATTTCCATTCTAGGGTTTTGGAGAGCTAGAGAGAGTTCTTAGCTACTATTCTACTATTTTTGGCTTCTCTCTTGGTTCTTAGTAGATTTTACTTACTTAGGGTTTTGATTGGGTTTGATTGTGGATTTTGAACTTGGATTTGAAAGTTTACTTTGGAGGCTGAATTATCAGATTTGCAATTGCTTACTCTCTTGGTTCTCTTTGTTTTCATATTATACTTTTAATGCTTGGACAAAATCCCATAATTGTTATTGCTTCAGTGATGAACTAATCACCATTATGGGATTCTAATAGGAGCTTATTGCTTAGTTCGAATCTTTATGCCTCTTTGTTGCACTTGATTAATTATGTATGGATTGCCTAACATGGTTGTGTTAATTAATTAGATGCTTGATCACCATCTACCTTATTTATTTGTATGGAATTAAAAGAGGAAGTACAAATTCAGATTTGGCCATGTTAGCATGTGTTCATGAAATTTGCATGTGATAGATTTTGTGATTCGTAATTCGGATAAACATATACCGGCTTACCATGTGTAGTCAATTGAGAAAGCTTGCACTTAAATCGGTATTACTTGTAAGTCACATAGAAATATAGTGAGTTAGGTAATATTGATGTTCTCATGAATTCCATCTCTTTTGTGGATTTTATATGATATGGGCATGGTGTATCGAAAGATAGCCATGTCTCACCTTTGTGCTCTCGACTAGCAATCCGAAGTAATTAATTAAGTTTAACAAGAGGTGTATAATTTAGATGATGCATTAGGTGAAGTTAGGATCCCATACCTTCCTAATTTGAATCAATCGCTTGTTAATTAGTTTTTTTTAGTTGATAATCATTCTAGTTAGTAATTCACATCTTATTTACTCGTTTAAGCAGCCAGAAATAGCTACAAAGTTGTTGCATGATATATTAGAAATAATTACTTTTCTCCGTGGGAACGATACTTGACTTATCATATATTACTTGTTGACCGTGTATACTTGCACGCATGTGTCTGTTTTGTTAACACCGAAATAAGCCAACAAGTTTTTGGTGCCGTTGTCGGGGATAGTTGTTATTTTTATTACTTTGAACATCAATTTAAGTTAAATTTGTCTGACTTAAACAATTCACATCTTATTTCATTTCTATTTTATTTTTATTTGGTTTCAGGTACTCTTGGTTAATATATGCACACTCGATCTACAAACTCTGCCTTGGTGCCGAGACAGGATAGCATCAATGGGAAAGCTTGGAGAGCCAATACACGTACTACTAACACGCAAGAGGTCATTGAAAAATAGGTACAAATGACGAAAGAACATAGAGCATTGAGAGATTATTCTATTCTGAACATCAATGGACTATAGTCCAGCATAGTCAGGCTAGCAATAGCCGCGAACACCTTTAAGATTAAATCGGGGACAATCTAGATGGTACAGATTATGGTTCAGTTTGGGGGTGTGGCTACTGATGATCCTAATGAGCATCTGCTGAGTTTCATTAAAATTTGCGACGTTTAAGTACAACAACGTGTCGGATGATGCAGTGAAGCTTCGGCTCTTTCCATTCACTTTAAGGGACAAAGCCAAGAGTTTCTTCACTCGATACCATCAGGTTCAGTTACTACATGGGAGGATTTTGCTCAGAATTTTTTAGCAAATTTCTTTCCTATGGCTAAAACAGCGAAGATGAGGAGTGCTTTATCTTAGTTTGAGCAATAACAAGGAGAATCGTTGTATGAGGCTTAAGAACGATAGAAGGAGATGCTAAGGAAGTGTCCTCACCACGGGATGCCAGATTGGATGGTGATCAATACATTCTATAATGGTTTGGGATGGCAATCTAGGCCAATCATTGATGCCACCGCAGGAGGAGCATTATGGGCTAAGAGCTTTGAGGAAGCTTACGAGTTGATTGAGACCATGGCGGCAAATGACTTCCAAAATCCGACAGCTAGAATGCCTCAACCAAAGGTTCCCGGGGTATTGGATGTGGATGCCATCACGATATTATCAGCTCAAATGGCGGCGATGTCGAAGAAAATTGACTCTATGGCTGTAAACAAAGTTCAGCAAGTTGCCTACGTCTGTGAGTTATGTGCGGGATCACACCCGACAGAACAAGGTGCTATCACTGCAGAGTCGGTTCAATTCGTAAGCAACTACCAAAAGCAACAAAATCAATTTCAGAACTTGTACCATCCAAACAACAGAAATCATCCAAATTTTAGCTAGAGTAATAATCAAGGTGCTCAACAACAACAATACCAACCACAACAGTCTCAACCACAACAATCACATCAACAGTATGCCCATAAACCGTCTTACCCTCCTGGATTTCAGCAACAGCAACATCAACATCATCCAGCTCCCGCCCCTCAGCAGGAAAAGAAATCTAAAATAGAGGAAATGATGTTAAAGCATATGGCGAATACTGAAGTGTTGATAACGAGCCAAGTGGTGGCAATTAAAAACTTAGAGAATTAGATGGGCCAAATGGCTAATATTTTGACTAACAGACCGCAAGGAGCTCTATCAAGCAATACAGAAGCAAATCCAAGAAAAGATGGGAAGGAACAGTGTCAGGCCATCACATTGAGGTCTGGGAAGCATACTACAGAAATTGGACCTAGCGCGGCCGCGCCCCAGGAAGAAGGGAACACGACACTCCCGCCCCAATCTGAAGAAAATGCTGAGTTATTTTAAATGAGGAAAAGGATGAGAAGCAGGCAGTACAGGCAAAGAAGCAAGAAAAAGCTGAGAAATCTAATGCTACACCATCGGTTGTCTACCCTCCTATACCATACCCTCAGTGACTGCAGAAACAAAAATTAGATAAACAGTTTGCTAAGTTCTTGGAGGTATTTAAGAAGCTGTAGATTAACATACATTTTGCAGAAGCATTGGAACAAATGCCAAGCTATGCAAAGTTTATGAAAGGCATTCTGTCGAGAAAGAAGAAACTAGAGGATTATAAAACATTTGCCTTAACGGAAGAATGCAGTGCAGTATTGTAACGAAAACTACCTCCGAAACTTAAAGACCCAGGCAGTTTCATGATACCTTGCTCCATCGAAAGATTGTCGTTCAACAAATGCTTATGTAACTTGGGGGCAAGCATCAATCTGATGCCTCTCTCGGTGTTTATACAGTTGGGATTGCCGGCTCCTAAGCCAACAAACATATCATTATAGCTTGCCGATAGGTCCATCACATATTCGAGGGGTATTGTAGAAAATTTCCTTGTGAAAGTGGACAAGTTTATCTTCCCTGCCAACTTCATTATTCTGGACTACGAAAAGGATAAGGACATACCGATCAATATTTGGAAACCTTTTCTAACTACTGGGCGAACTCTCATTCGACGTACAGAAGGGAGAACTGACAATCAGAGTTTAGGACCAAGAGGTTACGTTTAATGTTTTCAAAGCTATGAGGTTCCCAACTGACGAAGAAGAGTGTTTCAGGATTGATGTAGTGGACAGAGTACTGAATGAAGAGGTTGAGCAAGTGATGAGCATGGATCCATTAGAGAGTGCATTATTGGGGGACTCTGACTTGGAGGATACAGATGTTGTGGAATACATATAAATTCTGAACACAGTGCCACAGATGAGAAAATTCAAGATTCCCATTGAACCACTCGGACATACAGGGGAGACATCGGAGCGACTTAAACCTTCTCTTGAGATGCCTCCAAATCTTGACCTTAAACCTCTTCCAAATCACCTAAGGTACGCATTTTTAGGTGAATCATCAAAGTTGTCGGTTATAATTGCTGCTGCGCTAACATCTTGTCAGGAAAGTAAGTTGCTGCGAGTGCTACGGGAATTCAAATCAGCTATTAGGTGGACTATAGCGGATATCAAGGGGATCAGCCCCTCATTCTGCATGCATAAGATAATTCTGAAGGATGGCAGTAAGCCGACAGTAGAGCAACAAAGGAGATTGAATCCCATTATGAAATAGGCCGTGAGGAAAGAAATCCTAAAGTGGTTGGATGCCATAATCATATACCCAATATCAGACAGCTCATGGGTGAGTCCGGTGCAATGCGTTCCAAAGAAGGGAGGCATGACAGTAGTCTCCAATGAAAATAATGAACTGATACCTACCAGAACAGTCACATGGTGGAGGGTCTATATGGATTATAGCAGATTGAACAAGGCGACCAAAAAGAACCATTTTTGTGACGCCCCCAAAATAGGTTCAATACCAACCCATTCTGAGTCGCCAAATACATGGTACAGAATTCCAAATACAAATCTTTTATTACAAAAGGTCGTGAGAAATACGACCATACAACTGTGAGTGTCAATACAAACATATAAAAAATATAAGCACTCAAACAAAGTCCTTATTACAATTATTATCAAAATATTTTATAAAAATAGTGAGGACTACTACTGCTCTACTCTGACTATTACACTGTTCCCAGACTAGTTCCCGCAACATTCTCATTCCCTAAAGAGGACAATAGATGAAAAGGGTGAGCTCAACTAGCTCAGTAAAGAATATTATGACTAAGATAATGAAAAATAAATTATCGTTAGCCTTCAATAAATTTGATAAAATATTATGGACAAAAAGTTTTAGATCAATATTCGCAATGGAAATAACAATTCATTAGAAGAATTGAGTAGAGAATGAAGTCTACTATCTTCTATGATTTAAAAGTCCATCATCAATATTTTATCCCTGTAACATCAATCAATATACATCTCGAATCAAATATTCATCTTTGCACTACGGGCCAAAGATATTCATTTGTATCACCAGTTGGTCATGTTCATCTCAACACCTGTCCATCTTTGCACTACGGGCCAAAGATATTCATCATGCAATCATTCATCTTTGCTATACAGGCCAAAGATATTCAGGTATATCACCATAATAATGCAATCATTTAGAATTGTGTTGAAGCATTAGTAAACCTAGAGAAAAATTCACGGTCTTGTGACCCCTCAGCATAATTTAGAATCTAAGTTATTCATAGTACTTCCCGATTATTGAAAACATGGGGAAGATTCTTATTCTTCTGAAGGATGAATGTAGTAAGTAGAATGTTTCTTAGAAAGGAGAAAGTGATAGAATGCGATTGAGAAAGTTATAAAAATAAAACTTCCGAAAAGAGAATGGATAAAATTATTCAAGAGAATATGTAATTTCAGAATAGCACCGAGTAGAGGAGGTTTTGCTGATTCCGAGGACGGAATCCTTATAAGTGGGAGAGGATGTAAGAACCCGAATTTTTAGAATTATTAAAATAAGATTCTTAAAGCATGAGATGGGTTCGAATAAGAATATATATGTGATACGAGGTATGTAGTATTGTGTTACATAGGGTAATATGAGCTATGTAATAAGTGATTTTGTGTTTAATAAATATATAGCATTATTACATATTTGTTATAAATTGTAGAGATGAATTAGTAAGAAGATGGATAAGATTTATCTATCGACATTAAATAATTTATAAAATTATTTTATCATAGTAAGTTGGTGATATTAAATATCTGTAATGTATAATCACCATCTTCTTGTGTATGTATACTAATAACTAGTAGGTTTGTAATATAGGTTATTATTAGTACTTAAGCTATCCATGGGTGGATTTGGATAGTGGAGCATGAGCTAGTTAAGGAAATTAACTAATAAGAATAAATATTGGTTAATTTAAATTGGAAGTTATATTATGGAATAATATAATTTGAATATTAAAGCCTTAATTAACTAAGATGATATAGTAAAGGGTTTAATTCACTGAAGCAAGTGGTGAGTTAATATATGTGTTTAGCATAATAAAATGAAAGAAATATGCTAAATAATATTTGATGTTTTTAATATCTTACATAGTATTGTAATATATAAAAAGGGTTATTATTTGAAAGATAAGTGATTAATAAAAGAAGAGAACCAATATATCTTTAAATAAATATTGATTAGAGAATTAATTAATATTTGAGATATGGTTAAATATATAGATTTAAAGAAATTATTTTTGGGACAATTTATAGAAAGGTAAGAGAAATAATTATTATATATTTCTAATAAAAGATATTAAAATAATTTTTAATAGTGAATTATTTTAATAAAAGGGAGAAGGTTATACCTTGTATGACTTTGTATGAGATAATATGAATAAGGATAAATATATTAAAATATATTTGCTATATGTAATATATTAATAGGAAATAAACTTATTGTCTATTTTCTATATAAAAGGGGTACATGTAATTATTTTAATGAGATATAGATATTAGATTAAGAATAATATCTTGAGATAATGAGTGAATTCTTTTATTATAATTAACGCCCTTAGTTTCCAAAATTATAATAAAAACGTTTTGTCATGTTATGGTGGAATACATAATTCTTATAATAGTAATGTATCTCCAAGAGGGTTAAAGTTATAAAAAAAACTAAGTTATTTTAATTTACCAAATAACTTGAGTTACTATTTTACCGTAGATTTTATTATTTAAATAATTAATAGAGTAATATTAATTATTCTAAGCGTAAAGGTTATACATATTATAAGTGTATAATTATTTGAGATAGCTTAGCATTAGAGTGCATGTGTGACACAAACCTTATTTTAAAGGAATATTAAAGTGTGGTGGAAGTGATAATGAGCTTAATATTGAGCTTGTGAGGTATGCCTAGTGTGACAAAGTGGTAGAAGGAGCCATTCATTAAATAAATTAATGAAAGAATTATTAAAAAGAATTATTTAGTATTATTATATGAATTAATTTCTATGGGCAATGATATGTAATCATATGTTATAATTACATCTATATAATATGAAGTGTAACACTTCAAAGTAACTATATTATATGAGAACTATATAGTAAGATTAAAGGAATAATATAAGTTACATAAATAATGTTTATGAGACAATATGTGATGCATGGATACATTAAGGTGTATGTATAGGAATAATAAAGATGGGTTAATTTAGTGGTGTGACAATACCCAATTAAAATATATTCGGTATTGTCAAATGTACATAGACTATATAATGTGAGAATTAATTATGTAACATGGTGCAATAAACCACTCCCATGACCCTTAGAATGCTTGAAATTGGAGTTAAATAAGCTTGCATGATAGCCCATGTGATAGCAATAATGGTTAACCAAGTGGCCAAGGTACAATGAATAGTATTAGTCGGTGGGAGTTAGCCACCAACTCTCTTTTGCCCTTTATGTAATGACCATAGGAGGGTAATAACTTGACTACAATTAGAGGCAATGCATTGATGTGTAGAGTTTGTTAGTTCAATTGCTAAATTGTTGCTAAGAGAGCCTGTAATAAAAAAATATAATGATAATACAACATGAGCATATGATAAGATGAGAAATTGAGAATAATATTATTTTTATAAAATTATATTATGGTAGACTTGTGGACCGTTAATTATTAACGTTCACATAATTATGTCTTGTATGACAGAAATAGTAGAGTTAAATCAATTAGAGGTTTAACATGATTGATTAAAAGAGAAATAAATGGTAAGTTCATGAATAATTGACATTAATTATCATTATAATATTTGGGTGTACTTGAGATAATAATTATGGGTTGAGAATACCCAACTAATTTATAATTTGCCCAATTAAAAATACTATTGGACTAAAACAATGTACATAAGGTACATTACTTTATATGTATTGGTGTACATACATATGTGAAGATATGTGCCCATTACTTATATTAATATAGCAACATTGAGTTATTAAGTGTGACTTGTATTGTCCAAAATGAATTAAGCCTAAGTGTATATAAGGTATACACATTATATAACCAAAGTGTTGTATTTATTTTTGCTAAGTTGCTGAGTGTTAGAGATTGTCCCAAAATGAAAGACTGATTTCTTCTACACGTGTGCAAGCAAAAGGTTAGCTACTCTACTATTTCTTCTCAAAATCAGCATTGTAGCTAATCATTCAATGGGGACTGGGTATCATGATGGGATTCAACAACTCTTCATTAACCATCAAACAATCTTTCATCCCATTGGTTTATTTTGATGGAGAATTGCATTGTCTGGAAATTTGATTCTCTATAAATATAGCCTCCCTTCTTCTCATTTCTTTTACTTAGAATTTCTATTGTGTTAAGGGAGGGTAATATAGCAACATTGTGTAGAGCTAGCAGTCTGAGAATTTGAGAGATTTAGTTTAGTAACAAGTTCACATTCACAGAGGTATAAATTCCATTTTTGTAAATTTCTAATTCTTGATTTTTGCATGAATTCTTGCTAATTGGAGTAAGGAATATTGTAACTTAGTATCTAAGCTGGTATGCATGATAGGAATGCAATGTAGCTTGAATTGGGCATTTTTGTAATGAAATTTTGGTGTTTGGCCTGAATTCTGTCGAAGCAGAAACTTTTCTGCAACTGTCCAAGCATGGGGCAGCTGCGCCATTATACAATTCATTTACAGCGCAGCTGCGCCATTTGGCTGTCTCTGATGCTAACCCAGAGCAGCGCAGCTGCGCCGTGCACCAGAACAGCACACTGCTTTCTGTTAAAAATCTGTTAAGTCCAAACATGTAGGAATCACATGGACATGTATGGAAACTGGTTTAACACGTATAATATGTACCTAGACCTAGCATGAACATGTTTGACTATGTTAGTATATATTATTGATGGAAAACTTATAGTTAAAAATGGACTTGTAATGTTGAAATGAACTTTGACATATACGAATCATGTTTATATTCTGACTTTTGAGCATGATCGTATGGTCTATATATGCATGAAAGGTTAGTCTAAAGATGTTAGGTTTACACTAACATACATGGTTTAAATTGAAAAAATGATTTCAAAGGCAAACTCAGATAGTTTTGCAAACTAAGTTGCATGATTATAGTGTGACTAGATTCTGATATTTTTGAGCATACATCCTAGTGCTTTTAACATCACACACCTTGTTAGAAACTATAAAAGTTAGTTAAGCATGAATTTGACATGTTTTAAAGCAAGAAATGATGCTCGTTATGCGTATATGATGAAGATAATTGTGAGCATGCATATTAATAGATTACTATGACACCTCACATATATACATGATGAACATAGTAGCCTTGCATGATTAGTTTAAGCATGACAATGATTTTGGAAATAAAACTTAGAAAGTTTTAAGGTAAGATGATTGGACCCTGTAGTAGGCTTACATTATTATTGTAAGTTGTAAAACAGAGTCTAAATGATGCCTTGAATGTTTATTGATGTAATGATGATATAAAACCAGGTATTTGATAAATTTTCCTAACGTTTGTGAAACGTAAGAATAATATAGATCATGTATCTATGAGCTCTAAATACGTGTCGAACACATAGTGAGTCGAGTGTGTGATAAAGGTATATGAATGTTGATATTAAGATGGTTAAGGTATACCTATACATACCTAGCTATTATAAAAGTATGATAAGAAAGTGAAACGAAGGTTCTAAGACCCAAGATAGAAAATAATGTAATACTTATTATTATATTGAGAATGTATGAATGTGTGACTGATGGGTATAAATCCATGATTATATAACTATGTAGGATTACACGAAGTGCCGATATCTTTAAGCAGTTAAGTCGTAGTTGTTAAACTACGAATCAGGCAAGTCTTTCAGTTCCTATTTGTTATATGAAATTGGTAACTGTTAGTTGAATTATATTATTTTATGAGAATATTGATATGAAATGCATATGGAATATGTATGATAGTTGAAAGCTGATCTTTGATGATATATTTATGAAGTTAATCTCTATGCCTATTATGTGAGAAGTAACATGCGTAGTATATTTAGATGATTATGAATGTATGAACTGAGCATGATATTATATGCTATGTGATGTATGAAAACTGTTAGAATTGCTGAGCTGTCGAGCTCACTCTTGCAAATAACCATTTTTACAGGTTAAGGATTCACAGTAAAGTTACGTGCTAAGTGATTGATAAAGTTCAATAGCATTGAAAGAAGATTACTGTTTAATTAAAGTTATGCTCTCGAACCATGTTTAGGTTCTAGGAGATGTACTTGGTAGTTGTTTACGGTGTTTAATACTAGTCGTGTTGTAAATATGTGTTAGTTAACACATAGAGGATATCGAATCAAGATGTATAATCTTATACAGTAATATGAATAGAATGATTCATAACATAGATGATTTAAGGTTATGTAATTAATTCAAAGTTAAGAAATCAATAAAAGATTTTATTCAAAGGAGATTGAAAAAGTTTAAATTATTCCGCATTTTTATAACATCGTCTATGATGTATAGACAAGGATAGTAAATGACCAATATTGTAACTTATAAAAGTTTGGAGTCATTATACAAGATCCTGATAATGAAGAGAAATTATATTCTAGATTGTAATAATCAAAGTATATTCATTAAGTTGTGAATAGAAGATGTAATAGTTTGACGATGGTTGTACCGTGACTGCACCGGATTCGAGGTAATAATAGGGACCTGGATTTGGGGGCGTCATAGGAATCATCTTCTCATAGTAGCCAAGACGAGGATGTCTTTGGACGTGACCAAGTTTATCAATCTCTCGGCGCAAACTCACTATTACAGGATTACGGCCAAGGTATTTGCGAAGGAACGGGGGCTGAAGTCGTCCAAGGAAGATGGCCAAATGCTAGACATGATCAGAGAGAGGGCTTGGTTTGGGGTTGTGGCAACACCTGTGCCTGCTCCGATGGCCATAATACAAGAATTTTACGCAAACGCCAAGTAGACACAGAGTGGCATCTCTTTCGTTCGGCGCATACAAGTCAATTACCTTCCATTGGCGATTCGCGAGGTGTTTCGCTTGCCATCTTTCCCGGCTGGCTAAGTAAATTGGGTTGAGGCTGAGCGTTTTGAGACAGACCTGGATATGGTTATCGCCTACTTATGCGTGTCAGGCACTCAATGGAATCTTAAGGCGGGCACAGATACAAAGACTAATTTCCCCAGCAATGCACTGAACCGGTATGCAAAGGCATGGAATCTGTTCATATGCGCCAATCTAATGCCTTCCACTCATCAGCATGATATCACGGTTGAGAGAGCCATTATTTTATGGGGGATCATCACGGGAAAATACATAGATATTGGACATCTGCTGCATCAGTCCATGCTGCGCTTCATGAGAGGCAGTACCACTAGCGGGATTCCGCATGCTTCAGTTATAACGTAGCTGTGTGCCCAGGCGGGAGTTGAGTGGGACGACGAACAAGTACAGATGCCGAGCCAGGACATCACTTATGCCTCCATCAAGAAATTAGCAGAGTGGAATGGTGGCAAAGCACACCCGCGAGGCAAAGGGTTCATCCTGCCTACTCCTCCACCAGTACCTCCACCACAGCCATCAGAGGCAGTCGGACCTCCTCCAGCCAGTACAGTAAGTCAGGATCGCCAGATGAGGAGACTGCAGGCGAGGATGGATGCTCTACATGACAACCTCATAGCATATGCAGATGGCTTATCTCGTACCTTTAGTGAGGCCTTTGCACAGCAGGGGACGCTTGTGGAGTGGCCAGTGTTACGTTCTGCCATACCTTATCAGCCGCCAGATTCACCACCAGAGTCGGGTGGCCATACCGATACTTAGGGGAGTTTCCTTACCCTTTATCTCCATTGAGGACAATGCATATTTTAAGTTTGGGGGTATTGGGTTATTGTTTTTAGTATTACATATAGTTAGTTGTATATAGTATTATTGCATGTTTAGGTTGCATAGTAGTTTGCATTTTGCATGAAAAATTATGAAAAAAAAATTTAGTTGCATTGGATAACATGATCCCATGTTTTTGGTCTGTTGAATTCCAGTATGGCCGATGATTATATTGAAATGTTATAGATTTTTGAACTCAGTTGATAACTTAAGCTTAGTTATAATTTCATACATGATGTAGTCTCTGCCTGTTGCTTTGATGTTACCGGATAGCACGGTATTGTTATTACTTGTTGGTGAGATTAGCACATGCTTGTCTTCTGAGGGGAAAATTTTATTTTTAATGATAGAATTGTGAAAAAAATGAATAATGAGCATAATGACACAGAAATTCAAGTTTTAAGGAAAACATTGGGTATGCATGCTAAAAAAAAGAAAATAAATTGAGAAAAAGAAAAAAATAGAATAAACACCTTGGCTAGCTAAGTCTTATGGCCTTTGATACTCGAGTAAGTAAGCCCTAGGGGATTGTCTCTACACCCAGCGCCCTAAAGCTTTATGGTTTGGGAGTTCGTTGGTCGAAAGCTCGTTAAATGGGTATCATTGAAAAGCCTAAGAGGGCTTGGCCTTGCACAGTCAGGTGTAACCACGGGAAAGTGTGAATATTGCCCTCGTAAGTGAATAAAAGAAGAATAAGCCCTTTGTTGACCCTTAGTTTGTATTGATGTGTTGGATTGATTGTTATTTCATATATGCTCAAAATTCTTAACTTAAAATCTCAGTTTTCTTCCTTAGAAGTATAGCATGTGGAATCTTCTCCTTTATCAAGCTTATTTGTGGATATAGCACACACAAACACACTACATCATTGTCAACAGGTTGTGATTGTCGGATTGTATGTCCTTATGTCTTTAGCTTGGCTTAATGCTTTGTTCATAGATCTTGTTATTTCTCTTAGGCACATCTTATCGGAACTCATAACATGACTGAAATTTTGAGATTCATCTTCGTAGTAGTGTAGTTTGGATAGCATGTAGTTTGTATTTGTGTTTGTTGCTTGAGGGCAAGTAAAAGTTCAAGTTTGGGGGTATTTGATAAGTAGGTTTTATACCTACTTATTGGCTATCTACTTGCTAGAATTATGGATTATTCTCAAGTATTTTAGTGTCTTTTGATGCATTTTAGCTTTATTTTGTAGGTTGCATGAAGGAAACTCTAAGGCGAGCTAATGGTAAGCAATTTGCATAGAAATGGCATGGGTATGGCATGATGGCAAGATGGTGTGCTAGGGGTGGATTGAAGATGGAACCTGCATGTGGAAATGGCATCTGAGCAGTGTCAAGTGAAAGAAGAAAGAAGAGGAAAGCAGCAACTAAGGAACATAAGTGAACGAACAATGCAACAGCAGAAGAATGCAAAAAAATAGCATAGCACGGCAGCGTCCTTGATAGAATTAAGCACGGCGCGCTCGCGCCAGGAGGAAACCGACCTGCATATCAGGGCGCCCGCGCCCCAAATGGATTACGGGGTGGCGCAACCGCGCCAGTCAACCTTTCACCAGAGTTTACTTTTAATTAAAAATATTATTATAGCATATTTTCCTTAAAAAGATGTATTTGCAAGTTACAAACTATCTTGAATCGTTTTTATTTCCATTCTAGGGTTTTGGAGAGCTAGAGAGAGTTCTTAGCTACTATTCTACTATTTTGGCTTCTCTCTTGGTTCTTAGTAGATTTTACTTACTTAGGGTTTTGATTGGGTTTGATTGTGGATTTTGAACTTGGATTTGAAAGTTTACTTTGGAGGCTAAATTATCAGATTTGCAATTGCTTAGTCTCTTAGTTCTCTTCGCTTTCATATTATACTTTCAATGCTTGGACAAAATCCCATAATGGTTATTGCTTCAGTGATGAACTAATCACCATTATGGGATTCTAATGGAGCTTATTGCTTAGTTCAGATCTTTATGCCTCTTTGTTGCACTTGATTGATTATGTATGGATTGCCTAACATGGTTGTGTTAATTAATTAGATACTTGATCACCATCTACCTTATTAATTTATATGGAATTGAAAGAGGAAGTAAAAATTCAGATTTGGCCAAGTTAGCATGTGTTCATGAAATTTGCATGTGATAGATTTTGTGATTCATAATCTGGATATACATATACCGGCTTACTATGTGTAGTCAATTGAGAGAGCTTGCACTTAAATAGGTATTACTTGTAAGTCACATAGAAATATAGTGAGTTAGGTAATATTGATGTTCTCATGAATTATATCTCTTTTGTGGATTTTATGTGATATGGGCATGGTGTATCGAAAGATAGCCATGTCTCACCTTTGTGCTCTTGACTAGCAATCCGAAGTAATTAATTAAGTTTAACAAGAGGTGTATAATCTGGATGATGCATTAGGTGAAGTTAGGATCCCATACCTTCCTAATTTGAATCAATCGCTTGTTAATTAATTATTTTTAGTTGATAATCATTCTAGTTAGTAATTCATATCTTATTTACTCGTTTAAGCAACCAGAAATAGCTACAAAGTTGTTGCATGATAGATTAGAAATAATTGCTTTTCTCCGTGGGAACGATACTTTACTTATCATATATTACTTGTTGACCATGTATACTTGCACGTGTGTGTCTGTTTTGTTAACACCGATACAAGCCAACAATTGGGCTAGTTAACCTCACCCTTTTTTTGTTCCATTGTTCTTCTCAGGAAATGAGAGTGTCGATGGGACTAGTCGGGGAGTGGAGTAATGATCCGAGATAGTAGACCTCATTATTTTGTAAAATAGTGTGGAAATAATTGTTACGAAGACTTAATTTGTGAAAGTAGTATGCACACAAGCCAGTCATGTTTGATGATAAAGCCTATACTTTGTAACAATCTTATTCATTTATTAATAAAAGAGTTATGTAATTAAAGGCATTTAATTATCTACATGATGCTGTTATAATAAAATGTGACAAACCCATAGTTTTAAGCAATGCTTTTAGAATCATGGTGATGATCATGCTAATGAGATCTAAATTCTTAGATAGCTTAAAACTAAAATAGTTCCCAATCGTTGGATTACTAAAAAGGGCATTAGTGAATCTGGATAGATTGGTACATATGTTTCTCACTCATTAGATGAGGATGGTCGATCTCATGATCATTTGTGTGGAGACACTAAAGCAAGTATATAGGTGCTTATTAGAGAAGAAGTTCACTGAACGTGGCTCGCTGAGGAATACCTAATGGAGTTTTACTTGCCTATCAATATGAATTCCTCAAGTGATAGTAGTACAAGTGATCCTTAGACTTGAGACCATCATAGTATCTTGTGTATGATAAGTTATACTTTGACATGTCCCTTAAGACCCTTAGGGTATATCAAAGGGTATATTTTTTGTGTAATAAGTTATATACAGAGATAATGAATGATCAATAAAGAATCTACCGTTTCTAATAAAAGAAGAGAATGTCCTATGTGATTCGATAAATGACAACCCAGGAATCCTTGGCCAAGTGGAATGAAATTAGAAAGAGGTTTCTAATTTGCATTAATTGATGTTGTGCATTTAGGATCGAAATACATATAATTAAATAAAATATAATTTAATAGTAATTCAATGTCTTATATTTAATTGGGATGTTGTATGATGGAAGGTTTGAATTGTACGGTAACTATTAACTCAAAGGTTCTTTTATGATTAATGTTGAAATCTATATTATCTGGAAAGTCGTTGATCGCTAAGGGGGTTTACCCTTATTGTAGAATAAATGTTATTTATATAAATGAATTAAATAGTTTAATTTATTTATTTAAATAAGATTAGTATTGTTCTAATTCATTTATTCACAATCGGTTTAATATGGAGAACCTAAAGGGTCACACCATAAAAGGAAGAATATTTATTTAAGAAGCAAATGACATAATCGTAATAATAAGTTAAGTGTATTTAATTTAATCTATGACGATAAAATAAATTAAATAGCTTAATATTTATTATTTAATATTTTAGAAATATTAAATATAAATTAATAAGAGGAGTCTTATTATTATTATTACTATTATTATTACTATTTAATTCCTAAAGAAGATTGAGAATTAATTAATAAGATACTCTCTCATATATATTCTTAATAAGATTAGGAGGCTAATTAATTAAAAGAGTTTAATTAATTATTCATAATAAGATTTGGAAGCCTAATTAATTAAAAGGGTTTAATTAATTAATATGAAACCCTAATCCTAAATTGTTTAGGAGGTTTGCCTACATCTATAAATAAGAAAGTCTTATTATAGAACTAGGTTACACACTTAATTCCAAGAGTTGGGAGAGTACACTTTTTCTATAAAGATAAAAACTAGGGTTTTGCCAAACAAACTTCTTCTTGAATTATTATTCTTCCTTGGTGTATCACCTCTAGAGGACAAACACTTGGGGTGGCTAACGTTGATCAAAGGAAAGAATCTATCCGGTGGATTCAAGTAGAACGCAAAAAGGATTTGGAGTTGAAATCGTACCTGAGGAAGCTGGAATCTTCAAGGGTATGAATCTTATTCTTAATCTTTTTGTTTAATTAATAGCTGTGCATAAATGATGATCTAGGTATATAGTTTGTAAAATTTTAAAAATCTGATTTACCATGCTTACGCTATTTTAATACAATTTGATTGTGTTCACGAATCTTACAAACCTAATAATTTAGTGTGGATATTTTCGTATTATATACGTTATAATATTTATAGTGAAACTCACAGTATATGTGTGTTATCGTATTTTGCACGATAATTTAATAGTTGTAAATAAGAAAGTTTGTATTTGATTTATGTAGTATGTATTTGGCAACTCAGAATAGGTTGTGTGGACCTATTTTGGGGGCTTCACACTTGTTGCGTTTCACCAATAACTTGCACTTCTGGTTCTTCTACTTCTACATCTTTAGGAATTAAGGAGGCTTCAAGAGTTGCTTTTGGATGCTTCCCTTCAACTTGTGCATTCATTTGATCAAATTTTGGAGGAATATGCTCCATCCCAATGTTTACTATGATTGATTCAATGATCCTTAATGAAATCACATAATTATTGGGTGAGCTTGGAGTATGCATTAACTTCCCCCCCCCCCTCCTTAGAACCAACTTCTTTCTCTTTTAGAAGGTTATATGACCATTTTTTCAACTTCTCAACCATATGGATAAGATTTCACCTTTTCTTCTTTAGCTCAGGAGTTGGATCCTTAACAACCATTTCCTCAGATTCATCTTAAGAATCCGGCATAGCAACCATCCCAGCCATTTCATTTTCTTCAACATTTAGCTCGAGCTGCTCAGTTGTCCCAACCGTTTCATCAATGATTGTATCCATTACTGACTCTGCGACCAAAGATTTTGTTTGTTCTATGATCGGGGATAGTAAGGTCTTCTTAGAGCGCTTACTTCTTATTCTTTTCTTTTTTACAAGTTAAGAGATTGTTGAACTCTCATCAACTTTTTATTTGTTCTTTTCTATCTTCTTCTTCTTCAACAATGGGGGTTTGTCTAAGGTAGAGAACATATTTTCTTGAGTTGGTAGGGCAACAGAACCTTGGGATTATTCTTCCTCCCTTTCAGCAGAACTCTGAGAAGTTGCTCTTGGCATCTCAGCCTTTCGCTTTCCCTTGTTTTTCCTCAAGAGTCCAGTTAACTCTTCTTCTTCATTGGTTTCTTCATTAGAAATAACTACCTTCCCTTTCTTTGAGGGCTTCTGCACCTCACTCCGTGTAGCTTCACTGTCCTCAGTTTATCTCGATCGAAGGATCTCAACAGGAAATTTTTTACAGTTGTCAAACAATTTGGGGGTTGTTTTCTTATTGACATTTAGGGCTTCTCCCTCATTATCCCCAATCATCACCTTTAAATGCTTCTTCAAAAGAATATTGATAAATCTCCCATAGAACATCTTGGGAGCTTACTTCTTTGATGCTTTCCTCTTGCCAACATCCATCATCCACCTTCCTATCCAGCTGAGCAGAATGACTTTTGTCAACGCCGGGAAAATCCTCAATTCCTAGTGTTTGGTTCTTACCCTTTATGTTTTCTATGTGATTTAAGTTATCTTTCTTAAAGGCTGAGATATTAGGAAAAGACCAACATACAATGTCGATGATTTGAAAAGATTGATTTTAATGATTGGGCCAAATTAGACAGAGCCGCCAGTTGGTATGAGTTAAATGGTTGTACAACCTCAACCGTATTTTTTGAAGGTTTTACAATATGGCCCAGTATATGACTCCATTTAATTGGTCTTGAAAACCGAGATTCATTGAGTTCAGGGGCTTGCATAAGCGAAGGGAAGGTGTTAGGCACCCCCCGACTTCAGTGAAACACGGTTACAAGTCTTTTCATTCCCTAAGCATTGTGTGTGTGTGTGTGTGTGTGTGATGCAGTTAATTGTGTCTGAAGTGCTTTATTTGAAAGTAGTGTTGTGCTTCGTTGGACCTATATATGAAGGGTTTGATTTATTGTAAAGTTAATTTTTAGCATGAATATGAAAGTGATGTTTTGAAAAGAAGTTTTCATACCATTTCGTTCGCATAGGAATTGAAGCCCTTTGATACTTCCATTTTATTACATATTCGGCTTGTTTTGATTTTATTTTCGAGATACGAAGCATCTTCGACAATATATAAATATTATATATATAAGTGTCGGGCTCCTTATGGGCATAAAATCCATCGAAGTGAGCCCGAACACCTCAACCACAATTTTCACTATTTTTAGGCCTTAAACACGTATAACCGTTTTAAGGCTCTGGATTTATAAATACAAAATTTTGCAAGCTAACTGTACAACTTAAAAGTCCATCATGGGAACTGGATCTAGATTCATTGATTGAATTGTAGATCCTGTAGCTCCTAGGCTCACAAGATATCAAATGAACAGCCTGAATAACGAATATACTAAAATAAAACATATATCTATACTAGACATCACTGGACGAATGATTCATCAGTTAAATCCTCGTTAGCGAGTAGCCCATAGCTTCCAGTTTCATCTAGATACAGATATAGGGTCACATGGTCGCTAAATACTTACAAAAACAAGAAAGAAAACTAGATCTGTACAGATCTTAGACATTCTAGCTTCTAGGTTCAAGTTTTATTTGAACTGTTAAAAGCTAGATCTAGCTAGATCTAGTACATATCTAGTCAATAAAGCTTAAATATTGACTATTTACAATAAATGAAAGGTTAAAAAGTCAGATCTAATGAATATAAGCTACTAACTATGCATATATAGCACTTATATACGTATTAGAGTAAGCGAACGAAGTAGATCTAGCGAAATCTTACAGTATTGTGCGAGAATGGCTATAGAACAGCTTCTGGAGCCTCAAAACTCGTTTCCCACCGGTTAAAATTTGATATGTTGTAGTATATATGTATATAAGTGTTTACAAAGAAGTTTTATAGAAATCAGAGTAAGATACAAGCTCCGTTTAGCTCTCTTAGCCTCTTTCTCTCTCTCCTAAGCCCTCTCCTTCTCTAATCTTCTCTTGGAAGCCAAAGGGGGGAGGGGGTATCTATAGCCCCGACCTGGCACAGCTCTACCTATGGCAGCCGCAGGTAGACTTAAGGCTGGGCCTTGTTATCTTGAAGTACGTGCACCTCGATCAACGCGCAGTCTGCTTAAACCTTTATAACTTGCAATCCGAGAATTCGATGGAGGCGTGCCATCACTTTTTGAAAAAGAGCTTTTCGAGAGATACGTAATGATATGGGGCTTGACCTTTTCTGAATCAAGAAAGGTGGGTCCATGACCAGATCTTCAAGTCTTCACAGTCAGTCCGTTGAGCTGTCTTGCGCAGTTTGCACTCGGGATTACTGTGATGGTTCTGCATGACCTTATTCATAGTAGTTTGATCAATATTGATGTTGAGTTAGAAAAATAACCCTTTTGCCCTTTCAGTTTGGTTTTTGGACTTATTGTGCTACATCTATCTTTCCTAAGGGTTATCTCCGGGGTTTGACTGCTGTTGACTTCGGTCGATCCTCAGGGTTGTCTCTGAGGTTGATTTGATGTTTCTTGGGGCTGTCTCTGGAGGTCTGGTTTGATGTTTCCCAGGGCTGTCTCCGGGGGTCTAATTTGATGATTTCCCGGGGCTGTCTTCGGGGGTCTAATTTGATGATTTCCCAGGGCTGTCTCCGGGGGTCTGATTTGATGATTTCCCGGGGCTGTCCCCGTGGGATTGATTTGATATCGTAGACTTCTAGGGTTTTCTCCAGAAGATTAAAGACATCACTCAACCAACACAAAGATGTGAAAGAATCCAGTCAAGATGTCAAAAAGGTAACTAAGCATGCTCAAGACTTCCTCGTGATTAAGAATAACATAAACTTCGTCTTATCACTAGCCAATCTTAAGTTCCAAATAAGACATCACTCAACCAACACGACACACAAACATGCAAATTGTTACAAAATTTCACAATTTTTAACTACACCCCCAAACTTAACCTAAACATTGTCATCAATGATAAAATAAATAGAATTTAAATAGAGAACTCCCCTATATGTCATCCAACAGCACCAACCCCACAAAACTAAACATCTTATCTAAACTAACAATTCAAAATCAATCAAATGCAAACCAATTCCAAATACTAAAAAACTAATGGACCCCCAAACTTAAACCGGACATTGTTCTCAATGTTTGAGATAGGAAAAAGTAAAGCATATAACTTTTCTAAGAACTTGTCAGTCGGTATTCGAAGCGTCCTCCTCGCCCATGAATGTTGGTCGCATTCTGTTTTGTCAAATACTTGAACCTGAAAGCAATTGACTTATTAAATTAAACTCAGTTAAACAAACTAAAATGCCACTAAACAAAAACAAACAAATAAAGCATTAAACATGGACTGCCTCCCAAGAAGCGCTTGTTTTATAGTCGCTAGTCTGACTCCTTTATTTCTTTTCAATCCGGCATAATTGCAAAATTAACCATAACATGCCGCCTCGCTGTTCTTTCATTGATTTGAATGGCATCCATGCACCATCCAGTTTATCCATTAATGCACTTTTATCAAGATCATCATGAAGATAATCTTCATGAACCAATGGGCGTTCGATGGTGTCGAAAACCTTGAATGTGACTTCTTGGTTTTCAATTTCCTTGTTATAAATCCCATTCATGCTCCTCTTCTCATTATCCTCAGAATCATCATCCATAATAGGATATATCATCAAAATATTTCCTCCAATAGCCTCGTGTAACTCCTCACCACTTCCATGCGTATTTACCAAGCATTTCTCTTCACCCTCTTCTTTAGGATTAATCTCAATATTGCTAGGTAAAGTGCTTTGCAGTTGGTTCATGATAGCATCGGCAAGTTTTTCCATTTGGTTCTCGAGGTTCCGAATTGAAGCACCTTGAATTATCATCCTAACCTTATTTTGAGATATGAAATTGGTAATAAGTTCCTCCACCCTTCTTTCCTCTTGTTGCTCTAAGTATTTGGAAAGAAATTCCTCCAACTTAGATCTATCCTCTTTTTGTGTTAGAGGTTATACCAATTTTCTGAAGGGTATGATGGGCATGGGTCATAGAATTGATCTTGATTGTTTTCCCATGAAAAGTCCGGATAGTTTTTCCAAGCCGGAAGATAGTAGTTTGGGGCATAGTCGACTTGTTCCCGATGGTAGCCATTTTGATTGGATTGACATTCAAGTGCGTCGATTTTTTTTGAAAGTTCTGCAACTTGTTCTTCCAAAAGTTCAAATATTTCTTCCTCACTTGGTTGTCTCATCCTTTCATAAGACCATTAATAGTTAAGCTCATCCATAGTCTGAAAAGTAAATAAAAACAAAACAAAATACAAATACAAATATATACGTTTAAATTAAGACTAATTCGATAAAAATTAATATTGTTAAGATATTAGAAAAATAATTCCCCAGCAACGGGGCCAAAAACTTGTTGGCTTATTTATATATATGATAAAACAACACATACGCAAGTATACGCATTCAATAAGTAATAAAGTGATAAGAGAGTTGTCAAACCCACAGGGAATTGATTCTAATATACACACCAAGCACTAATCGTGTATTAAATCGATCTTTTTTAAACAAAAGATGAATTTGGGTTTTTGTTGTTTAATTCTAATTAAGATAAATGACATAACAATATAATGAAAATCTAATATTAACAAGTTCTAAGATTATAATTTTCCCCAACACTTCATTTGAATCTCTTAACTCTCTCTTTTAAGAATAATTAATCACATGAATTGACATCCGAGAAATCACAATTACATAAGAGCCTCTGTCGATGGTCAATTATGAATCTTCCTAATACGACATGTAGGTATATGTCTATCCCACACACTATCAAGCAACCAATCTCGGGAATAAATAACAAGATACACGTCACTAAATCTTATTATCCGTCCCGAAATTACCAACTCTCGCAAAGGAAGTCATTAAGATTAGATTCTCTATTGGTTGCATACGGTATCTAGGTATATGACTATCCCAAATACTAGCAAGTTACCTCCTCTCTTGGAAAAACAATAAGACACTTGTCATATAATTTTATCATCTACCCGTAAGAATCCTTAACTTGTACATGTTATCATAACAAGGTCTCAACCTATACGCCGTTTGTCAAGTTCATATGGGTTCCCAAGGTAATTACTATCTAGGTAATTAATATATGAAGCACAAATTATGATAACCAATTCAAAGAAATCAATTAAAATAAAAGAGAGAGAAATCAATTCAAACTACGTGTTGGGTTCCATTGAAGTCTTAGAATAAATGATCTAGTTCATAGTAGTTACATAAAACATCTTGCCCAATTTATACATATTAACTAGGAATATAAGAATGGAGATGAAGAAATACCCCTTTTGATGATTTTCAAATGTTGCTTGGATTATGGGTGATGATCTCTAGCTTTTCCTCCCAAGCCTTGCAATCCTTTGGCCTTTGATTCCTTAGCAATTGCTGAAATCCTCCTTGTATTGCAGCTCTTTTCTCTTAAATTTGATGTTTAGTGTAGCCTCCCAAGCTCTAGAACTCAAATTATGAAGCCTGAAAGAGTTATTATATAGTGCCCCATTGAAATCCCTAGTTTAGCCCTCCAATCTTAACAAAAATGTAGCAAAAGTCAGCCCAGATCGCGATCTGGCGAGCCCGCACTGAACCTGGCACTCCTGTGCCCATGTTCTGCTAGTTTTGCTCAGTTGGCGCGGCCGCGGACCCCAACTCGCCAGCGCCAGCGCGCGCCCCAATCTGCCTCACACAGTCGACGCTGCTCTAAGCTGCTCGTATACACCTAATGCTGCTTGGCTAGCGCGGCCCGTGCGTGCCTGTGCGCCCCATTGCGTCGATACCTGACGCACATGCCCAATGCTGCTCAATGTTGCTCACCCATGCCTGATGCTAGTGCTGCAGGTGCCCCCCGTGCACGCCCGAGCGCCCCAACACGCGCCCAATTGTCGACGCTTGCCAATGCCTGCTGCAACGCTCCACATTTCGACGCATGCCTTCGCACGCCGTACACACGAAATGCCCATTTGACTTTATTTTTAATACCGAGCACTACCAAGCGCTAATTTCCATATTAAAACACACCAAGCACATATTTTCACATTTGAGCACTAAGACGACACACGACACGCGTGGACCATTTGACTCCGTAATGGCTATAAACCATCCAAAATTCATCCGTGCCCATGTGTTCGTCAAGGTACTAGGATATAACGAGGTCGGGGTTGGTTCTAAAATGGGTTACCATGTCAATGACAAGCCTAGAATTTGAACGTGACAACTCCAAACATTGATCCATACAACGTTTATTCAAATTCCTACAAAACAAAGTTAAAACACATAAAAATCATACGAAATCACATGAAAGTAATACGAACCAACATTTACATAAATAAGATAAAAAGATATAAAAACCAACTAGAAAGCCTTAAGATTTGCAAGATATTGAGATTAAAAGTATCCAATAAGTAGGTATAAAACCCTCTTATCAAGGTCCTTCCCGACGCTACGCTAAGACTATCACCAACGATTCGTAATACAAGATTCTTCGATATCTTCGCTGGAGTAGTTTTCAACAGCTTGCATCACCAGATTATATCCAATGCTACGCTGGGGTTATCACGCACGGTTTGGATTTTTATCCAGTTGATGCCGATGTTTCTGCTGGGGATAAAGCTTTTAATGACCACTATCATAGAATCCTCTCGATGCCTATTCGAAAAGTCATTTACAAAGGTTAATCATCGTCGAACTTTCTCGATGCCTACTCGAATGGTGGTTTCCAAAGGTTGACCATCATTGAACTTCTCGATGCCTACTCGAACTGTAGTTTACAATGGTTGACCATCACCGAACTTTCTCGATGCCTACTCGAACGGTAGTTTCCAAAGGTTGACCAGCACCGAACTTTCTCGATGCCTACTCGAATGGTAGTATACAATGGTCGACTATCACCGAACGTTCTCGATGCCTACTTGAAACGGTAGTTTACAAGGGTTGATCATCATCGAACTTTCTCGATGCCTACTCAAACGATAGTTTACAAAAGTTGACCATTATCGAACTTTCTTGATGCCTACTCGAACGGTAGTTTCCAAAGGTTGACCATCATCGAACTTTCTTGATGCCTACTCGAACGGTAGTTTACAAAGATCTCCTATTGCTGAATTGCCTTGATGCCTCAGCTGGAGATTTCATTTATTACAGATTCCATCACCGGTCCTCCCCGATGAAGATAGTTTTCCCCGGTTGCCCTCACTAGGTTTTCCCGATGATATACTAGTAGTTTATAATGGTGTCTACCCTGCTGGTAGTTAATAACATTCAATACCGGACAGTCTGGATATCCCTGCTGAAGTAATGTTCAACGACTTACGTCACCAATTTTCTCTCCGATGCTACGATGGGGTTGTTGCCAACTGTTTCCAATATCAAATATCCCGATCCTCGCTAAAGTAGTTCTCAACGGCTTACACCACCGGATCCTTCCTGATGCTGCGCTGGAGTTAGCACCAATGGTTTGCAATAACAGGTACTCTGACCTTCTTTAAAACAGTTTTCAACGGCTTTACACCACCAGACCCTTCCCGATGCTATGCTAGAGTTGTTTCCAATGGTTTGAATCACCGGATCCCTCTCCGATGCTACGCTGGAGCTGTCACCAAAGGTTTACAGAAGATTTTCAGACTTCCAAAGTTTGGAATCCTATTTTAGGATTTCAGGCCCTTTCTGCTCAATTGCGTATAACCTTTTTTGTTGATTTAAATTTTTGGCTTTAAGGGACCTTGTTGTAACTCAAATTTGATCCAGCCAGAGGGGGTTGGACCCACTCTGGGTAGCCGCAGGTCCACCCAGCTACCGCAGGTAGACTCGCGGCATACCGCGGGTGGATTTAAGCCCCCCTGGCCCTTCAAAAGTTATTTTTAACTTGAACAAAACTGAAGAATTCAAAACTTCTCTCTCAGATCTACTCAATTCGAGCTGCTTTTCGCGAAATCAGTCATCGTACAAACGTTCTGCACAACACTGGTAACATTTACATCCTTTCTTTTCAAGTTTTGAAAGTTAGAATGTTAGATTTCATGTAGTATGGGTTTAAACGCAATGTATCAAATATATATGTATAGATGACTTAATAAAAATGAATAGACTTAGTGAATACTTGTATTTTACCATGCTGAACATTTCGGTATGAAAAAAAATTATTTTCATGATAGTCAATTTTCACCCTTTTTTGCTATTTTATTCATCCTATTTGAGGACAAATGAGCATGAATTTTTTAATAAAAATACACATGGTAATTTGGATGCCATTGTGGGTTTAATTTTAATATTTTTCATATGTCATATGAAATGCTCATGATTTTGGGTTGGTGTGCCACTGAATGAATGGCCACCTAGTCATGCCTATGTGTATGCGGATAGTCCATTTTACAAAGGAGACTCTGGCAAAAAAAATTCACGGGTCTGGGCATTTAATGTACATGCAAATTTAACTCTATTGGGGATGTATGTTAAAATCATGCATGTCTTGACACATAGGCTATGCATGATGCAATGATTTGAATTTAATGGGCTTTAAATTTGAAATGTACCTCACCGTTTCTGAGGCGATTTGGAGATTTTGTTCAGGTTATGGATTAAGATAAACCAAGTAGCTCTCGCAGGGTTTCCTCAGGTGTGAGGAAGGACGGCTTCTGATGTCCCTTTGCCTCGTCCGACCCAGTAGCCTCGTCGATTGACCGAGTTAATGATTCGTCCTATTCGGGTTGATAGGATGGATGCTATAGATGAGGAGGAGGATGTTCCTATTGTAGACCCTACTTCTTCTTCTTCTTCTACTCACCGTCGGGATCTTCCGGGTATTATTGTGATGATTCTTGATCTTCTAGATGATTTGAGACGTCACCCATCGATCTATCTTTACGCGAACGAGGTAATAGAAATTTTAATTTTTGACTTTCTTTTTTTTCCACTTTTGGGGCAATGGTTTAATCTTGATTTGAAATTGATGCAGGTTCCCGGCTTCACTTAGCCCAGGGGGAACTGGTTTAGCATTCATTCTTTATGTCGACCCTTCATCTGGAGTATCAGGAGATCGTCCATTCTTGGGGCTTTCAGGCTTTCTTTTCTATTCCCCCCGTCACTGCCCCTGGGGTTATCTGCGGGCTTTATTTGAGAGCTAGTTTTACCAGACTCGGTCTCTCCATTTACTAGACTACGAGGTGATAATGACACCGATGGACTTGCAGTTCATCCCTGGATTGGAGTTTACAGGGGAGCCGGTGCCCTTAGTGGCTAACATTTCACCGGCTGTAGTTTTATCCCTATTGGGAGTTCCACCTTCGGCCCTCAAGGGTCAAGCTGTTCGTTCTGGCCAGTTGAACATTGATGCTTCGAGTGGAGCGTTGTCCAAGCCTCTGCCTGCTGATCAGAGGGATAAAGATTTCATTCTTCGACGATTGTTCTTGATCATCATCAGGGGTTGTTTCCTAGCAGACAACTCCTCGATGGTCTCTTTTGCTTTAGTCAGCGCCACTCGTGATGTAGATAGCATCAAAGACTTTAACTGGGGCTCATTCACTTTCGCCTATTTCCTTTGAGGGATGCGCCTATACTCAGAGGGCATGACAGAGGCTTGGCTAGGCTCTTACCCATTTTTACTAGGTGAGTAATTTCCCCTTATCTTTCAATTTCCCTCGCTCAGGTTGTCAATCTTTATCAATGAGGACATTTAATCTTTGCTTTTTCAATTTTGGGCATATGAGAGGCTCCCTTGCCTACGCCCAGTTACTACCTTAGGTCTGGAGACCTATCCATGAGGACAACACTAGCATTACTCCACTTTGGCGGAGGTCCTTGTAGCAGAGGGGTTTACCCATTATCAGTTTATAGTTGGAGCTGCTGATTGCCGACGTTATCACATGGGTTCCTTATACCCCGGGTCATCTGACAGTTGGTTTCGAGGACGGCTTTTTGACCAGGGTAGAGTATGCATTATCCACTCGTCGGATCCGTTTCTTGAATGAGGGAGGCTGGGAGCTCTACTTGGGAGATTGTGCTATTAGGAGCACTACAGGGGAGATTCGCATTCCATATCTTCCTCCTGCTAGACGCCATTGTGTTAGGAGTTGCATATTTAAATTTGATGTTGGAATAAATAAATGTGCATGCATTATCAAAAATTATAAAATCCTTATAAGATCATATGTAAAAGAACTTATATTAAAGATCAAAAATGTTAAGTTGATCTGAGCTAAACGATTACCATTCTATAAAAGAATTTGAAGTAGAAAGATTAAGCTTTTTAGGTTGATTCTCATTAGTTGTAATAGATAGGCCTAAAAAGATTCATAGTTTGACAAGCCAGCCAAGAGATTGCAAAAGTCAAGGAAGAATCATAGTCTGTCAAGAAGGCCACTCTCGAAATTGTAAAGACAGTCTGCCGAGTGCCTGCCAAGCCAAGTCAAGAATCGCAGGCTTCACTCGAAATCGTACAGTCTATAAGTCATCGTAAATGAATATTGTAGTCAGTTAAGCGCTTTCAAAGCTAAAGCAGAATTGTAGAGTACTCTATGATTCTCATCTGTTAAGCAATCCAGAATGAATCGCTTACAAGCACTCACCAACACACAACGATCGTAGTGATAAAACAACGATCGTGGTGCTCTTTAGTTAGCATCAGAATTGTCAAAATTCGTCTGTCTGATGAAAGAGGATGTCTAAAAGTAAAGAATGATATATGAAAGTTGATATTTGAGAATCCCAAGGTTCTCACCAACTTCCTTGGTCTAAATCGAAGAAACAAAAGGAAAATGGAAAGTGACTTCTAACTGGTCTGCTGAAAGTGACTTTTCAGAGGTGTTAGGTGAGAAAGTAGTGTGCAATGTCAGGCAAGTCAGAAAAGAGTGTACCATAATCTCAGAACGTCAACATCAAGATCTTAGAATATCTGAAGCATTAAATGCTCCAGATAGAGCATGTCAACGGGAAGATTTCAAAGGCTCCTACATAAGGCAAACATATTGAAGAATTCAAAGTAAGCAAGAACGCACAAATCATAAGAACATCTGTCAAAGCCACACTCTACGAATCAAAAGAAATATCTTGCTTCGCTACTCAGTTCTTCAGAACTTATGCTTAAGTCAACTGAGTAGCACAACAATGAACAAACTCTCATCACAGAGCAACCAAGTCTGTTGGGCTTGACGAGTTCTTAGTGAACTAGTATTCCAAATCTGTTGCGCTTGAAGAGTTCCTAGTGAACTAGAGTTCTAAGGCTACTAGTCTTGAAGGAATCTTAGTGATTCAAAGTTGTACCTATAACCTTAGTGGATTTCCTACTCGTGGAGTAGAAGAGTGGATTAGAAGTCTTGAGTACTCTGAACTACTTAAAACAACTGTGTTGTTTACATTCTGTCATTTACTAACTGTCATATCTGTTATAACTGCTATTTGAACTATAACTTTGGTTTTATCTTAAGGGGGATAATTAAATCATATATTCCGCTGTCGTTAATTAATTATTTAATTAATAGATCTGTTAAGTTATTCTTTAAAAAGAAAAAGTTTTAAACTATCTATTCAACCCCCTCCCCCCCCCCCCCCTTTTAGATAAATGTTGTGCCTCTAGGAACTAACAATTGGTATCAAAGCAGGTTCTCTCAACTAAAGCCTACAAAGCTTGAGTAGATCAATGGCACACATCATAAGTGAATCTAAGCTTGGTGGAGGCAGCAAACCACCAATGTGTAACAAGGATAAATTTTTCAACTGGAAAGTTTAAATGCAAGCTTACATGGATTCAATAGATGTTGATCTATTTGAAACTGTACTTAACGGGCCCTACATACCTACAAAGTTTGCCCCAACTCCTGATGTAACACCCCCTTTTTGAAATAGAAAGAGAGGTTACTCAAAACACAACAAAATAGATGAATTTATAGTAAGGCTCCAAGTCACAAAAGAATTGTCATAAATACCACAATTCAACCATAATAAATGCCAACATGGCCCAAACCACAACCTAAATTATTACAACTCTTAACACTAATGTGTCACAACTTAAACAGAATATATCTAAATCATTTGGATAAAAGGGAGCTCTCGTCGCACTTGCCCTTGATCCCCCTTATTACCTGCTGGAAGAAAAACACAACATGAGCCAAATGCCCAGTATGGATATAGAATACAAGAATAATGAAACGAAATAACTAACTCAAATAAATGAACTGAACTGTAACGATCAAAATTAATATAACGAAATAATAGGCTGAATCAAAATAGCTGTGTGTTATTTCATACCGAGCTCAACAAAATAGAAATATACCTTGTCACACAGGCAAGTCAAATAATGCCACACATGCATAACATACATCGAAAAGGCCAGATTCAGATGTATGCAAATCGGAAGGCGTGTTTGGCACAAACATCACCAATCCGCATAACAAAACAAAAAACTAGGGTCGACCCATACGCCTCCCACAACAAAACACCAAATGGCCAACTCCCACCGAAGCACAAAATGGAGACACCGTGGACAGATCACACCGCCACGGAAGGTGTCATGCCTCGGTGCCAAGAGGACATGCCTGTGGTACCCACACAGGTGGTTATAGCTCAGGTATACCCTACGGTATATTCTAACAAAAATACCATATCACAACACATGCGCTATAATACCAACAAAAGGGTTCTATATGTACATGTTGAACCAAATCAAATCATAATCTCAATGTCTCAAAAAAACAGTAACAACATGTACCGCTCTACAATTTTCAAAATAAATACTAAACATGATAACTTAATTTAAAGAGTACAAATTTGAGTCATATAAATCAACTCCAAAATGAAACTATTATATGAATTTCACAACAAATAATTATGTGAAATAATAACGAAATTCAAAATAAGGAACAAAACGAATAAATCAAATTTAACAAAAGTATCGCTGAAAGAGTACGGAATCCGTACCTGGATTAAGCAATGTAATACCCAAAAATTTATATTCCAAATATGTCTCATTAAATTCCCTTCGTCCGATCTAAACACAAAAATATTATATATTATTTAAGTAAAGTTATACCTATTATTATATAATTTTCTTTTCTTTCTTTTTTTTTACCGAACCAAACTGCCACATTATTATTATTATTATTATTATTATTATTATTATTATTATTATTATTATTATTACTATTATTTTTAGAGATCAAAAAGCATGTATTCCAATTTGATGAATTCCATTCCGTGTTCCGTGCAACCAACTTGTCAGAATAATTATTATGATTATATATATACATAATCAATTAATGTCTAAAAATGATTATTCTAAGTTCTAGTTACTATACCTATGTGTATATATATTATACACCCACTCCTGCAATTCACTTTATCCATTATACTTACTATGCACATGTATTATCATTGTAATCAAATGAATATACATCATGCATGAAATAATAGTTTCTCAAGTTTTAGCCAAACTTGATTGTCAAAATTGTTTCCCTTTTCGAGCAACCACTGCAATGTTTTCTCTCCTTCAGCCGCCTCATTTCTTTCTCTTTTCTTCGATTAGCTTATATCAGATAGATTAGGTTTTATTTATTCTCTTATTATTTCTCCTAATTATAATTTGATTTTAATATTATACAAATATAAATTAGACCCAATTAATTTTAAAGGCCCAAATTAATAAAATATCTTATTTGTTATAGTCCACATAAATTAAATACAATTTGACCCAAACAAAAGAAAAGCCCAATTAAAATATTTAATTTTTTTTAAAAAAAGTCATTTATTTATTTTTTTCGGGTATTACATCACCTACCCCTTAAAAGGATTCCGTCCCTAGAATCAAAAGAAAAGAACAAACCTAATTATCAAAAAGATGTGAATACTCCGCTCGAATAGACTCCTCCATCTCCCATGTAGCTTCTCGCTCCGAATGGTTCCTCCACAAAACCTTAATAAACAGAATTGTCTTCCTTCTCATAATTCTCTCTTGATGATCTACAATCATCTCGGCTTGCTCCTCACAAGTAATATCCTCCTGAATCTTATCGAATGAATATTGCACCACATGCAACGGATGATAATGATAACTTCTCAACACCGACACATGGAACACATTGTGCACACGAGCTAGCTGTGGAGGCAAAGTTAACCGATATGCAACCTCACCAATTCTTTTTAAAATCTCAAATATAACGCGGACTAAGTTTTCCTTTCAAATTAAATCGTCGAATACCCTTCCAAGGAGAGACTTTTAGAAACACATGCTCCCCAGGTTCAAACTCTAAAATCCTCCTATGCTTATCAACATAACTATCTTCTGCCGTAATCGAGCCGACTTCAATTTCTTTTTAGCCACCGCTACCTTCTCCGTAGTGATTTGAAGTAACTCATGCCCTTCTCTGGCCCTCTCGCCAACCTCATCCCAACAAGTTGGTTCCCGACACAATCTTCTATACAACCCCTCAAACGGAGCCATCCCAATACTTGCGTGCCAACTGTTGCTATAAACAAACTCAACTAGGCTCAAGTAATCATCCCAATTACTTGACCATTCAAGTGCACAAGACCTCAACATATCCTCCAATGTCTGAAAAGTTCGCTCGAATTGCCCATCAGTTTGTGGATGGAAAAAAGTACTAAAGTTGAGCCGAGTGCCCCAAGCTCGTTGAAACCCTTTCCAGAACTGTGAAGTGAACCGTGGGTCCCAATATGAAATAATTGATATTGGAGTACCATGAAGTCTAACAATCTCCTGCTGAAAGATCTGTGCCAACCTATCCACCGAGTAACCCTCATGGGTAGCCAAAAAGTGTGTCAATTTGGTCAATCAATCCACCACTACCCAAATGACATCATTCTTCCTGAAAGTCTTCTACAAACCAGTCACAAAATCCATCGCGATATCCACCCATTTCCAAACTGGAATATCTAATTGTTGCAGCAACCACTAGCTCGTTGATGTTCTATCTTTACTTGTTGACAAGTGAGACACTTCTCAGCATATTCAGCCACATCTCGCTTCATCCCATCCCACCAAAAATTCTTATTCAAACCCCTGTACATCTTTGTAGAACCTGGATGAATAGAAAATGGCAAACTATGAGCCTCAACCAACACAGCCTCCCAAATGATTGGATCCGACGGCACACACAATCGCTCACCTAACCAAATCACATCATGGTCATCAATACAAAACTCAGGCTTCTTGCCCTCCTCCAAATTTTGAGTCATACCCCATAATTTCCCATCTTCCTTTTGAGCTTCTTTAACCCTCGAAATAAGAAAGGGCTCCACTCTCATACCCGCCAAATGCTCATCTGAACCTTGCACATACAACTCCAACTCTAGCCGCTCCATATCCGAAATAAGTTGAGGTTGTGTCATAAGGGCTGCTACACTCCCTGAACTCTTTCAGCTAAGAGCACCTGCAACCACATTTTCCTTCCTCGGGTGATACGAATTTTTGCATCTTAATATTTTAGAAGCTCTAACCAACGCCTTTGCCTCATGTTGAGCTCCTTCTGAGTGAAAATGTATTTCAGACTCTTATGAGCGGTGAAGATATCACATATGTCTCCATATAAATAATGTCTCCAAATCTTTAGGACAAAGATCACCGCTGCCAACTCCGAATCATGTCTGGGGTAATTCACCTCATAAGGTTTAAGCTGCCTAGAAGCATAAGCAATCACCTTACCGTGTTGCATCAAAACACACCCCAAACCCTTCTTAGAAACATCACTATAAATTTGATAACCTTCTGTCCCCGACGGCAATGCAAGTATAGGAGCTGTGACAATTCGTTTCTTCAACTCCTCGAAACTCCTCTCACGCTACTTATTCCACACAAACTTCGTGCCCTTTCTCATCAACTGAATTAATGGTATAGCAAGCAAAGAGAATCCTTCTACATATCTCCTATAGTACCCTGCCAAACCCAAAAACTCCTAATCTCTGTCACCGTAGTAGGCCTCGACCATTTAGTGATAGCCTAAACCTTTGCAGGATCGACCTTAATGCCTCCAGCAGAAACAACAGTGGCCCGAAAATGCAACCTGCTCCAACCAAAACTCGCATTTAGAGAATTTAGCATATAATTTATCTTTCTGCAAAATTCCCAACACTATTCGAAGATGCTCCTCATGCTTCTCCCTAGACTTGGAGTAAACCAAAATGTCATCAATAAAGACAATAACATATTGGTCCAAGTCCTCTTTGAACACCTGATTCATCAAATCCATAAACACTGTCGGAGCGTTAGTCAACCCGAATGGCATCACCAGAAACTCGTAATGCCCATATCGAGTACGAAAAGATGTCTTAGAGATATCCTCATCTCTCACCCTCAACTGATGATAGCCTGACCTCAAGTCTATCTTTGAAAAATACTTTGCCCCCTGAAGTTGGTCAAACAAGTCATCAATCCTCGGCAATGGATACCGATTCCTGATGGTAATCTTGTTCAACTCCTTATAGTCTATGCACAACCTCATAAACCCATTTTTCTTCTTCATAAATAAAATTGGATCACCCCACGGCAAAACACTCAGCCGAATCACACCACGATCTACCAACTCTTGCAACTACTCCTTCAACTCCTGCAATTCCAACGGTGCCATCCGATACGGCGCCTTAGAGATAGGCTCTGCACCAAGAACAAGCTCGATAGTTAACTTAACTTCCCGCTGCGATGGCAAACCTGACAACTCCTCAGGAAACACATCGGGAAAGTCACGAACAACTAAAATATCCTCAATACATGACTTACCCTTGGAGGTATCCTTCACAAAAGCTAAGTACCCCTCACAACCCTTTGCCACCAACTTTCCAGTCTTCAAAGATGAAATTAATTTCACCACTCTACTCGGCTATGAACCCTGAAACACGAATTTTGGAGACTTCACATCTCCAATATACCCTTCCTCACCTGGCAGTCGATAGTGACCTGGTGCTTATCCAACCAGTCCATCCCGAGAATCACATCAAAATCGTGCATACTCATCGAAAGAAGATTAGCCCTACGAATCTTATCCCCAAAACTTATCGTACACCCTCGATATAAATCAGAAATAATAACAGAAGTCCCCATCGGGGTAGCAATAGACATAACAGAATCTAAGGACTGAGATGACACACCCAGGTGCCTAACAAAAGACTGAGCAACCACTGAATAAGTAGAACTCGTGTCAAACAAAATAGAAGCCTCACGACTGCCAACAAAAAGAGTGCCAAAAATAGTACCTGGCACACCTACCGCCTGCTTATGTGTCAAGGCAAACACCAGGACCACCCTGACGCTGACCTCCATTGCCATCATTACTACTGCCTCCACCATTACTATGTGGCCCGATACAATCTCTAGCAATATGACCCATCTGTCCACACAAGAAGCATACACCAATAACTCTATGCCATTGCCTCCCAAGATAATTACCCCCACAAATAGCATAAGGAGCTATCAGAATAAGATTTGGGTTACCCCCACCAGCTGGTCCTGGATAACGACCTTGATTCTACCCTTGCTGACGATTCTGCCACGGGTGGCGATTCTGACCATGCCAAGGTAGCTGAAGCTGGCGATTCTACCCCTGCTAAGGCAATTGTTGATGACCTCTATTCTGATTCTAGCCACGACACTACCATCATTATCACTTCATCTAGCTTATAAGTAGCTAGCAACACCTTTTGGTTCTTTGAATGCCCAAACAAATCAAAGATATTATCTAAATGAACAATCCAATTCTCTACATTAATTGGACAAAAATATGAACTGAATGAATTAATTTTTTATTTTGCAAAACCTTCTAACCACACGTACATCAAAAGCACATGTTGATCAACACCATCTACATTTCATTCCTCTCCGTTTGTGCGTGGAACATTATTTCTCAGGTTTCACTGATCAAGAATCTATTGCGGCGGCGCTGCATTGCATGTACGACTTGTGCCACCAATTATGGCAAAGCCTGATTAACCGCCTAATTCACCAAGGTAGCCAACGTAGTATTATTCTGGTTGTTAGGCTACACGTTGGGCTACTCCTCACCCATTCCCAAATCGTTGCCTTCGAGAAACTCTAGCAAATTTATGAGCCATTTATGAAACATAATGACGGATAGAAGAAAACAGATTAGAGGCGAATTCAAATATGACCTGATTTGATAGTTGAACAAAATATCAAACTGAACGAAACACTAACCCAAAAATCTACCCATAACTCACAGGTTAAACCTAAATAGGTTTTCTACAAGAAAGAACCTAATCTCTGATACCAACTCTGTAACACCCCCTTTCCGAAATAGAAAGAGAGGTTACTTAAAATACAACAAAACAGATAAATTTATAGTAAGGCTCTAATTCACAAAAGAATTGTCTCAATATCTAATAAATACCACAATTCAATCATAATAAATGCCAACATGGCTCAAACCACAACCTAAATTATTACAACTCTTAACATTAATGTGTCACAACCTAAACGGAATATTTCTAAATCATTTGGATAAAAGGGACCTCTCGTCACACTTGTCCTTGATCCCCCTAATTATCTGCTGGAAGAAAAACACAGCACGAGCCAAATGCCCAGTACAGATATAGAATACAAGAATAATGAAACGAAATAACTAACTTAAATAAATGAACCAAACTGTAACGATCAAAACTAATACAACGAAATAATAGGCTGAATCAAAATGGCTGGGTGTTATTTCATACCGAGCTCAACAAAACAAAAATATACCTTGCCACACAGGCAAGTCAAATAATGCCACACATGCATAACATACATCGAAAAGGCCGGATCCAGATGTATGCAAATCGGAAGGCGTGTTTGGCATAAACATTACCAATCCGCAGAACAAAACAGAAAACTAGGGTCGACCCATACGCCTCCCACAACAAAACACCAAATGGCCAACTCCCATCGGAGCACAAAACAAAGACGTCGTGGACTGATCACACCGCTTCGGAAGGTGTCATGTCTCGGTGCCAAGAGGACATGCCTGTGGTACGCCCACAAGTGGTTATAGCTTAGGTATACCCTACGGTATATTCTAACAAAAATACCATGTCATAACACATGAGATTTAATACCAACAAAAGGGTTCTATATGTACATGTTGAACCAAATCAAATCATAATCTCAATGTCTCAAAAAAAAGTAACAACATGTACCGATCAAAATAAATACTAAACATGATAACTTAATTCAAAGAGTACAAATTCGAGTCATATAAATCAACTCCAAAGTGAAACTATTATATGAATTTCACAATAAACAATTATGTGAAATACTAACGAAATTAGAAATAAGGAACAAAATGAATAAATCAAATTTAACAAGAGTATCGCTGAAAGAGTAATGAATTCGTACTTAGATTAAGCAATGTAATACCCAAAAATTTATATTCCAAATATGTCTCGTTAAATTCCCTTCGTTCGATCTAAACACAAAAATAATATATATTATTTAAGTAAAGTTATACCTATTATTATATAATTTTCTTTTCTTTCTTCCTTTTTTTTTACCAAACCAAACTACCACATTATTATTATTATTATTATTACTATTATTATTATTATTATTATTATTATTATTATTAGAGATCAAAAAGCATGTATCCCAATCTGATGAATTCCATTCCGTGTTCCGTGCAACCAACTTGTCAGAATAACTATTATGATTATATATATATATATATATAATCAATTAATGTCTAAAAATGATTATTCTAAGTTCTAGTTACTATACCTATGTGTATATATGTTATACACCCACTCCTGCAATTCACTTTATCCATTATACTTACTATGCACATGTATTATCATTGTAATCAAATGAATATACACCATGCATGAAATAATAGTTTCTCAAGTTTTAGCCAAACTTGATTGTCAAAATTATTTCTTTTTCCGAGCAACCACTACAATGTTTTCTATCCTTCAGCTGCCTCCTTTCTTTCTCTTTTCTTCGATTAGCTTATTGATAAGTACACAATGTTCATGATTTTTTATTCCTTTACGTTTGGTTTTATTACATATTTCATGTGTATATATGCTTAATAAGTTGTTTATTGTTTTTATGTGAATTAAAGCTAAAAGGATGGAAACAAGTTGATTTAGAGCTGAATTGAAGAGAAAAAGAAAATTTGGAATTTTTGGATTTTTGGATTTTTGGAAAGTTTCTAAAAGCAGATTTTGGCATCTTTCTATATGGATTTGGATTGATATTGCTATTAGAATTAGGATTGCTTTGGACTGAGATTTTATTTCTTTAGTAGATTCTATTTCTTTATGGAAACTAGTAATGATTTGTAATTCCTTTTAGGATTTGGATTTCTATTACTTATAGAATTTAGGACTTTGTCTATCACTATAAATAGATGTAATAGTCAGGGTATTATTCATTCTACCATTCAATCATATTCTATATTCTATCATCTACAACAATAAAGACATGAGCTAATACTTTCAATTTAGTTCTGAATGGATGTTGAACCTTATTCATAATTAACGGTTTGATCAAGTTTACTTTATTTATTCCTTCTTACATGAGATTTATTCTGATAATCTACTTTAACTTCTTGTATGTTATTTAATCTACTATTTTGATTTCTGCAGGATTAAATTAGTGAATTGATATCATCTGCTAGATTAAGATTGATATTATGTGTAATTGATATCTGTCTTCATCACAAGTAGCAAATTAGTGATACTAATTGTGAACAAGATTTTGTGTATTGCTAAGGTTATCAGGAAACAAGTTAAACAAATCGAGCTTATGTGTTTGTTGCTTGGATTAGCCTAATTGTCTATTTCTTAATGCTTCTGTCATATTAAATCTAGAGAGCTTGTTCTAGGTTGTATTACAGTTAGAATCTGGTGAAGAGCTTGTTTCATACAGTGACGATTTTAGCAGAATTTCGGGTAGCAGAGCTTGTTGCTATCTAGGGCTAATAGTTTCATTGAAGATACTGTAAAACTTGATTACTCCATAATTATGAAAAGGTGATACTGAACTGAAGAACTGATGCTTTTTATTCATTGTTAATTCTTATTAGTTTATTCTTGTTAATTTAGTTAATCAATTCAAAATCCTCTTTAATTAGAAATCATAGGATAAATATAAAATAAATCACTCTCTGTGGGATCGATCCTTGCTTACTACTGTGCTAATTTTTTAAATTTGTAAAGTGAAAGTGAGGTTAATTTAGAAGTGTAAACGACAGCTCCCAAATTTTGGCGCCGTTGTCGAGGAGTGTTATTTGTGTTTTTTATTCTTTATTTTTGTTTATTTTTATTATTTTCTTTTTCTTTTTCTTTTTCTTTTATAACTCAATCCTCTCACTTTATTAACTTAAATTTTGATTAATAGATAGAGAAAACTTCAGATACAGAAGAAGCTCTTGTTCCATCACTTGAAGAGGAAGAGATGGCAGTGCCACACAATAACAGAACTTTGAAAGAACTGGCTACTCCTGATCTGACTCAACCATATTTTTGTATTGAGTATCCTACTTTAGATGTTGCCTTTGAACTTAACTCTGGACTAATTCGTCTTTTGCCTACTTTTCGTGGTCTTATAGGTGAAAATCCATATAAGCATCTAAAGGAGTTCCATGTGGTGTGTTCCACAATGAAATCACAAGGAGTGACAGAGGAGCAGATCAATCTTATAGCTTTTCCATTCTCATTAGCAGATTTGGCTAAAGACTGGTTATACTATCTACCTTCAAGATCAATACGATCATGGACTGATATGCAAATGTTATTCTTGGAGAGGTATTTTCCTGCATCAAGAGTTGCCGATATAAGAAAGAGATATGTGGAATCAAGCAGTTCAATAGAGAGAATCTCTATGAGTATTGGGAAAGGTTTAAGAAGTTATATTTTAGCTCTCCACCTCATCGAATTGATGACCATCACTTGATCTAGTACTTCTATGAGGGGTTGCTTTCAATGGATAGAAGCATGATTGATGCAGCAAGTGGAGGAGTACTAGTAGACAAGACTCCAGAAGCTGCAAGGAACTTAATTGCAAATATGGCAGCTAATTCACAGCAGTATGGAACTAAGATGGATCACACACCACAAAGGGTAAATGGGGTAAGCACGAGAGACATGGGGCAAAATATTTTTGATTTAACTGCTTTAATTCGACAAATGACTGCAAGTTCAGCAAGCTCAACCTCAGTACCACACAGAAAACCAAGATGTACCTGTCAATTCTAGGACATCTATGGAGGATATGTTCAAGGCATTCATAAACCAAACACAACAGTTCATGATTCAGACACAACAGTTCCAACAGGAGATAAGAACTTTTGTTCAAAATATGAGGGACCAAGTTGGTCAGCTTGTAACCACAGTAGGAAGGCCACTTTCTCAAACTGTTGAAAATGTAAGTGCCATAACATTGAGATGTGGTGTAGAGGATCAGCAACAAGGAAAGTCAATACAAAGCAAGTCCGAGAATAGTGAACTAGGCAGCAGTGATGTACTCAATCATAAATTTTTACCTCTTTCAACTTATGAACATATACTACCTTTTCCCCAAGTTCTAAGAAGGAATTGGAAAGTTGGAAAAAATTCAAAGTTATATACATAGTCGTATAAAAAATTTCTGGAAGAAATGGCAAAGAGGGAGCAAGAACTTAAAGATGATGAGGAGTTCACTAACGGAAACCAGTTGGAAGTACTTGAGGCTACTACTGAATTTGAAGAAGAAATTAGGTATTCAAAGTCTGAAAAGGATAAACAAGAGGAAGAGTAGAACAATTTGATAAGTTCAGCAGGTCTTTACAAAGAGGATATAGATGATGCATCGGTGCAAACAACAAAAACAAACCATGATACATACCATGGGACCTTAACTATGGAATTAGATGAGGCATATGTCCAATTTAGCATATATGAAGTTAAAAGGTATCTTGGTAATATTAATTCTACTTTTTCTACTGATGTTGTGGACTATTCAGTGCAGAAATCTTTTAATCGAATACAATTATACAAGGAGAATTTGATGGCTAGAAAGGAGCAGGATCATGAAGTACAAAATATTCCTAATTTAGAGATAAAACTGTTGTCAGTCCACTTGAAGTTCACAACTCCAATTACATAGAATGAGAAGGAAGGTGTCAAGCCAATGACAATAAACAAGGGCAGCTGCTTGGGAGGCAACCCAAGAATTCAGATTTGATCTTTCTATCCCTCTTTTTTTTAATTTGTTATTTGTAGTATTTTCTTCTTTGCATTATTTTCTTATATTGGGGACAATGTAAGGTTTGAGTGTGGGGGAGGAGATTTATATTTTTTTTAATTATTATTTTTTTAGGGATATTGATCCAATTTTGATGGGAAGTTAAAAAAATGATGTTTTTTGAAAGAAAAAAAAATTAAAATTCTTGGGTTACATGATTCAATTTGGCTAAGTGTTTAAAAGGTTAAAGTAACAAATTAAAAATTAATGCTAAATCTCAGAATCTATTAATGCCTAACTAGTTAATGAAAGATGAAAACTAAGCCATGATCCATAGTAATTGATTTGAATTGAATTTTTGTTGTATAAGTACTTGAACATGTGATACTTGCTTATTTGACTGAGTTATCTGTGGAGTTGTCTATGTGCACTAATATCATGCTTTAGAACTATTGAACTACTTATGCTTTTTACAGGACCATGTGGAAAAAAAATAAAAAAGTTAAAAATCAAAGAAATTATTGAAAAAGAGAAAAAGAAGCAAAAGAGAAACAATGTGGTGGGATGAGATGGAGCGTAAAACGCACTCTTCTATAAACACGTGAGAATAAGTGAGATGGAGCATAAAATGCACTCACTTACAAAAAAAAGATTGAGGAAGGTGAAACGGAGCATAAAATGCATTCACCGAAAACAAAGAGGAAAATGAAAGGGTTCTGGTAAAAAAATAAAGCAGGAAAAGTATGTATTGAGTCTTGAGTGGTGTACACGATTTTTGCTCCATGGTAACTAAGTTGAGTAAGTGTGTGGATCATAGAAGAGTGCTTATGTGGATACAATTTGACTTAATAAAATTTAATGGTGAAAAGGCAGGGTTGTTTTAAGTTAATTGATGAAGCATTGATTATGTTTTTGTGGGTTTAGTGTTGATAATCATGATTGATCTTTCAATCTTTTGACATTATGGTTGAGTAGAGTTTTTTTTAAAATCAAATTTTTGGTTTACACAAGGACGTGTAAAAGACTAAGTGTGGGAGAATTTGATAAGTACACAATATTCATGATTTTTTATTCTTTTACGTTTGGTTTTATTGCATATTTCACGTGTATATAAGCTTAATAAGTTGTTTATTATTTTAAGGTGAATTAAAGCTAAAAGGATGGAAACAAGTTGATTTAGAGCTGAATTGAAGAGAATTTGGAATTTTTGGATTTTTGGAATGTTTCTAAAAGCATATTTTGGCATCTTTCTACATGGATTTGGATTGATATTGCTATTAGAATTAGGATTGCTTTGGACTGAGATTTTATGTTCTTATTAGATTCTATTTCTTTATGGAAACTAGTTATGATTTGTAATTCCTTTTAGGATTTGGATTTCTAGTTCTAATAGGATTTAAGACTTTGTCTAGCACTATAAATAGATGTAATAGTCAGGGTATTATTCATTCTACCATTCAATCATATTCTATATTCTATCATCTACAACAATGAAGACATGGGCTAATACTTTCAATTCATTTTTGAATGGATGTTGAACCTTATTCATAATTAACAGTTTGATCAAGTTTACTTTATTTATTCCTTCTTGCATGAGATTTATTCTGATAATCTACTTTAACTTCTTGTATGTTATTTAATCTACTAATTTGATTTCTGCATAATTAAATTAATGAATTGATATCATCTGCTAGATTAAGATTGGTATTACGTGTAATTGATATCTGTCTTCATCATAAGTAGCAAATTAGTGATACTAATTGTGAACAAGCTTTTGTGTATTGCTAAGGTTATCAGGAAACAAGTTAAACAAATCGAGCTTATGTGTTTGTTGCTTGGATTAGCCTAATTCTCTATTTCTTAATGCTTCTATCATATTAAATCTAGAGAGCTTGTTGCTATCTAGGGCTAATAGTTTCATTGAAGGGTAAATACTGTAAAACTTGATTACTCCATAATTGTGAAAAGGTGATACTGAACTGAAGAATTGAAGCTTTTTATTTATTGTTAATTCTTATTAGTTTATTCTTGTTAATTTAGTTAATCAATTCAAAATCTCCCTTTAATTAGAAATCATAGGATAAATATAAAACAAATCACTCTCTGTGGGATCGATCCTTGCTTACTACTGTGCTAATTGTTTGAATTTGTAAAGTGAAAGTGAGGTTAATTTAGGAGTGTAAACGACAGCTCCCACTTATATTAGATAGATTAGGTTTTATTTATTCTCTTATTATTTCTCCTAATTATAATAGGATTTTAATATTATACAAATATAAATTAGACCCAATTAATATTAAAGGCCCAAATTAATAAAATTTATTATTTGTTATAGTCTACATAAATTAAATACAATTTGACCCAAACACAAGAAAAGCCCAATTAAAATATTTAAAATAATTACAATTTTAAAAAGTCATTTATTTATTTATTCGGGTATTACACCTGAAGATCCAAACAGAACACAAATCAAGATAAAGTTAGAATGGACCGACAATGAAAGGAAAGCTGTCCAACTGGACAAGAAGGCTAAAAACATTCTGTTCCAGTCCTTAGAAGATGATCTGTTTGAAAATGTGGTCAACTGCAAAATTGCAAAGGAAGTATGGGAAGCATTACTTATCATGTATGAAGTAACTGAAGAAGTAAGGGAGAACAAACAGTCTCTACTTACTCAACAATATGAAATGTTCACCCATATACCAGGAGAAAACATTACTTCCACCTATGAAAGATTTAGTATACTGCTCAACTCTCTCCGAGCCTTTAGAAAGATCTATCCAAATAAAGAACTCATCATCAAGTTCATGAGGGCCTTACCAAGAAAGTGGGATGCAAAAACTACAGCCATTAGAGAATCAAAGAACCTTCATGAGAAGACTGTGCAACAGCTATATGGCAACCTTCTCACCTATGAACGGGAGCTGACTCAACGAGCAGAAACCCTATCAGAAGGAAGGAAAAAGGACAATGGAGTTTCTCTCAAGGCAACAGAAGCCACCTCTAAAGCTCGGGACGATAATGAACCTGACTCTTAAGAAAACGATGATGAAGATATTGTTATGCTTGTCAGAAGACTTAAAAGGTTCATGCGTAAAGGCAGAAGTAGCAGACCTAAGAGATTCAACAATAGTGGTAGTCAGGAACAGAACAAGGATCTATACTACAACTACAAAAAGCCAGGTCATTTCATTACAAAATGCAACAAACCTCTTAAGGAAGAGCTAAAGAGGAAATTAAACCCAAAGAACGAATTCAAAGGTTACAAGAAGCTGCAGAAGAAAGACAAATGACTTGTAGCTGGAGGATTATGGAGTGACTCAAACAATGATACAAACTCTGAGTCATGAGAAGATAAAGAACCTCAAATATCCAACCTATGTTTGATGGCCAAAGAAGTCAAAAACAAGAAAAGCACTGACCATCATGAAATTAGCATTGATGAGGTATTTGATTTCAACTCTCCTGATATAGATATTGATGATTTAAGAACTGCATTACACGATATAACTTCTGATCTGCATCAATACATGAAATGGTTCAGAGTTCTGTCAAAAGATTATTCTCTTCTTCAACAAGAGAAAGAGAAAGTCCAAGTATAACTAGAGACAACTCTACTCAGCACTTCCTCTCTCTGATCTTGAAGCTGAAAACAAAAGCTTAAAATAGACCAATAAACTCAGTGCACAAAGAGAGTTAAATCTAGCTTCTAAAATTAAGGAGCTAGAAAAGATAATCCTAATGTGGAACATGTCTTCTTCATTTATAGACTCCCTGATCTTTAGTCATAGAATTTCTTCTGACAAATCAGGTTTAAGTTTTGGGGATTCTCCCTCAGAATCATGTGTGGAAAAATCATTGGAAATTAACATCAGTAGCGCTTCAAATCTCAATAGAAGCATAACGTTTGTGAAATCCACACAGAGTGTAGAGCTAATGAATCCTTGCTCTTCTGATCAAAGTAATATCCCTAGACATAATGGATCCCATGCTGGTCTAGGATTCAAAAAAATCAAGAGTAAATCAACTACTACTTTCCAACCTCGAAGGATCGTGGAGTCAAATAAAACCGGCTCCACGAACCAACCAGGAAAGAATCGTAGAGTTGAGGTTCACCCTACAAAATCTCTGAATCACAAAGCAGTATGGAAAAAGAAAAATCAACATAAGGAAAAGGATACCATATGTCCACATACGTCCATATTAAGAAAGAATCCACACACACACACAAGCATGCATCATACTATATGTTTTGTATGTGATAAATATGGTCACAAAGCTGCAGCATGCTATTATACTGTGAAATATAGACCTAAAGTCTAGCAGATTTGGGTCCCCGATGGAACTAGCAGAGTAGGACCCAAGCAAGTCTGGGTACCAAAATAAAAGCTGAATCTTACTGCAGGAACAAAGCTCCAGTATAGTAACCTGATACCTTGATAGTGGATGCTCAAGGCACATGATTGGAATCAAAGATCTTTTGTCAAACTTCAAAGAGAAGGAGGGTCCTACAGTTATCTTTGGAGATAATGGCTCTAGAAAAACTAGAGGATATGGCTCAGCTGGAAATGGTGTTGTGTCTTTCAGTAAAGTAGCCTATGTTGAAGGACTAAAGCATAATCTCTTGAGTATTAGCCAACTGTGTGACAAAGGTCATCAAGTCACCTTCCTCAACAATCAATGTCAAGTCAGATATCTAAAGACTTCTTCTCTTAAGCTAACTGGAACTAGAGAAGGAAATGTCTATGTTGTCAACCTTGTTGAATTAAGTTCTGATGAGACAATGTGTTTTCTTGCCAAACCCTCCGAAGAAATAAGTTAGTTGTGGCACAGAAGGCTATCTTATCTAAACTTCAAAAGTATGTCGAAACTAGCCTCCAAAGATCTAGTAGCAGGCTTACCTAAATTCAACTTCATCAAAGAAAGACCATGCAATGCTTGTCAACTAGGAAAGCAGACAAGGAGCTCATTCAAAGGTAAAGCAGTCAACTCTAATGATAAGCCCCTATAGTTACTTCACATGGATCTTTTTGGGCCTATTCTAACTGTAAGCCTAGGAGAGAAGAGATACACACTCATTGTAGTAGACGACTACACAAGATTCATATGGGTATTCTTTCTAAGTTCTAAAGATGAAACTATCTCTCAACTTATCAAGTTGTTCAAGCTAGTTATGAATTAGAAAGGAGAAAAGATCAAGGCCATTAGAAGTGATCATGGAAGGGAATTCGGCTTCTCTGAGATGGATCAGTTCTGTGAAGATAATGGCATCAATCACAACTTCTCAGCTCCAAGAACTCCATAACAAAATGTAGTAGTTGAAAGAAAGAACAGAACCCTGACTGAGGCGGGAAGAACACTACTTGCAGCAGCTCATTTACCTGAATACTTCTAAGAAGAATCTATCAACACTGCTTGTTACACTCAGAACATGTCTCTTGTTCACTCTACACTCAAGAAGACTCCCTACGAGCTATGGAAAGGAAGAAAGCCAAATGTCAGCTATTTCCATGTCTTTGGTTGTGCTTGTTACATTCTCAAGAATGGAAAACAATATCTGACTAAGTTTCAACCAAATTCGGATGAAGGAATCTTTCTTGGGTACGCCACAGATAGTAAATCCTACAGAGTGTTCAACAAGAAAACTCTAACTGTTGAAGTATCTATTCACGTCACCTTTAATGAAATAGATTCAAACAAATATGTACCACTCAACACTGCGATCGTCGAACCAGACACTACGATCGAAGTGGTCGATCCAGACACCACGATCGCAGGCCCAAAAAATGGAATAGTGGAGCAAGAAGAAGAAATCATGGAAGGCCTTATACCAGAGAATGAACCTCTACAATAAGAAGTAGAAGTCAATCTTGAAGTATTCAGACAAGAAGGCACTAGAACAGATGTTCCAACAGGAAGCAGATAGGCAAGAGATCACACCGAAGACTTGATTATCGGAGATCCAAATGCAAGAATCAAGACAAGATCAGCTACCCAAAATGAATGCTTTTACCTAAGTTTTTTGTCCCAATTGGAAACTAAGAAGATAGAGGAAGCCTTGGAAGATTCAAGCTGGATAGAAGCTCTGAAAGAGTAGCGAAATCAATTTGAAAGAAGAAAAGTTTGGAGATTAGTTCCTAGACCAAAGAATCACCTAGTCATTAGCACACCATGTGTTTTCAAAAACAAGATGGATAAAGATGGGGTGATCATAAGAAATAAAGCAAAATTGGTGGCAAAAGGTTACTCTCAAGAAGAAGGCATCGACTATAACGAGACCTTTGCACCTATTGCCACATTAGAAGCAATCAGAATATTTCTTACTTTTGCTGCACACATGAAGTTCAAAGTCTTCCCAATGGATGTCAAAAGTGCATTTCTAAATAGAGAACTTTAAGAAGAAGTCTATGTGGAACAACCTCCAGGTTTTATCAATCCAACTCTCTTTAATTATGTCTACAGATTAGATAAAGCTTTATATGGACTAAAACAAACACCTAGAGCAATGAAACTCTAACAAACTTTCTTATTAAAAAAGGATTCACTAGAGGAAGAGTAGACACAACACTATTCCTTAGGAAACATAAAGATAAAGTTCTGTTAGTACAAATATATGTAGATGACATTATCTTTGGTTCAACTGATGAAAAATTATGTGAGAGATTTGCCAAGCTTATGCAGAAGTAAATTCGAAATGTGCATGATGGGTGAACTGAATTTCTTCCCTGGACTTTAAGTAAAGCAGACTGATGAAGGTATCTTCATTAACCAAGCCAAGTATATCAAAGACTTACTTAAAAAGTATGGCATGGAATCAGCTTCCTCCATGAAAACTCCAATTGCACCAGCAACAAAGCTTGACAAAGATGAGAAAGGTAAATGTATTGATATTACTCAATTCAGAGGTATGATAGGCTCTCTCCTTTACTTAACTGCTAGTAAACCAGGCATTATGTTTGATTCATGTATATGTGCTAGATTTCAAGCTAATCCTAAGGAATCACATTTAACAGATGTGAAAAAGATTTTAAGGTATCTCAAAGGCACACCTCACTTGGGACTTTGGTACCCCAAGGAGTCCTCCTTTGAATTAACAGGATGCTGATTTTGCAGGTTGTAAAATTTATAGAAAGAGTATAAGTGGCACATGTAAACTGCTAGGAAACATGCTTGTGTCTTGGTTCAACAAGAAACAAAACTCTGTATCAACCTCAACAGTAGAAGCTGAATACATTGCAGCTGGCAGTTGTTGTGCTCAAATCTTATGGATGAAAAATCAGCTAGCAGACTATGGTTTTAACTTCAAATCTATTCCTGTTCACTATGATAACACAAGTGCTATATCAATAACTCATAATTCTGTCATGCATTCTAGGACAGAGAATATAGAAATAAGATATCACTTCATTAGGGATCATGTTCAAAATAGAAATATTTGTTTACGTTATATCCTAACTAAAAATTAACTCGCTGATGTCTTCACAAATCCTTTAAACGAATCCAAATTTAATAAGCTAATAAATGAGTTAGGAATGCTTAATTTTCAAAGATAATTCTATGCTCTAGAAGTTACTAAATTTGTAGATAAAAACCTATCATAGAGATAATATAGTGGGACAACGATCGTGGAGTGAACTCTTCAATCGTAGTCTTCAAAAGGAATCACTCGCTTAGGGGGAGCCAAGGGCAATTTAGTCTTATCCAACTATCCAGAGGATCGTGGCTCCATTCAGATTGAGACACGTGCCCCACTCAGCAAAAAATAAAAAGGGAAGTTCAAACACTTTTAAAAATATGTCTTTGTACTTTCACTCATATGAACTTCAAACACACACACTCTCTCTCTTATCTGAATTTGAAATGCTCACTCTTCCCCTTGCCAAAACCCTAGGTTGAAAAATCAAGTACACTCAGTAAATTTTTGATTGTTTCAGGAAAATCACAGAAAGAAATGGCATCTTCAACTGTAGTATCTGGATATCAGCTATGCTTCGACGAATTCAAAACTGCTGAGCCATAATTTCACAAAGTCCTCTCTTTGTTGAAGAAAGCAGGACTTCAGGAAGCTCTTGGCACCAACACAAGGATATATCCAAAGTTGGTGAGGGATTTCTACAACAATGGAGTTTACACTAAAAACATTCTTACAACTAAGGTCAAGGGTGTACCAATTCAGCTCAAAGTTTCATATATAAATTGGGCTTTAGGGTTTAAATCTAAGGGCCTTGCATCTCTATGCTACATCGACTTTAATGAAGGACTGAAGAAGATGCATCACAAGAAGAACCAAAATGTGAAGGGCTACAAGAAGAAAGAGTTTCCCCATAAGTATGAATTTTTGGCTGACATTGTTGGGAAATGCATTTGTTGTAAAAACTATGGTCATGATTATGTCAACGAAGTTCAACTAAAGCTCATGACAACAATCTATTTTAAATCTCAACTAAACTATGGGGCTCTACTCTTGGAATGGATTGGAAATGGATTCTCAGTTCTAAGAAGGCAAAAAGCACGAGTAAAATGTTCTTCAGAAGATTCATAAGCATTATTCTCCAATCAGCTCTGGGAGATAAAATTGGAGACAAAGAAGGTGAAGCTATCAATCCAAATAGAAGGATGACCCAACAACTCTTTGAGAACTGAAAGAGAAATCCAGCAGAAAATTTAACGATGATGCAATCTGAGTCTAGTGAGAGAACTGGAGCTGTAAAGAAACCCTTTTTAAAGGGAAATTTATCTGTTGTGAAGGAAGTTGAAGAAGAAGAAGTAAATCAAGAGTCCTCTGTCCTGGTCAGAAAGAGCAAAGGAAAGAGGAAACTGAAGGAAGTTATTCAGATGGAAGAAGAGCCTCAAGGATCGACTACAGAAATACCCCAAGGGCCTGATCCTGATGTCACTGGTCACTCTCTTCCTAGGAAATTCTCCTTAGACGTGGCCTCATCACTAGAACAAATTTCAAAGAAGAAGAAGAAAAAGAAGCAATATGAGGAAAAGTTAAAAAAAGAATTACTCTCTCTCAAATGCTTCATAAGAAAGGGAGACGCAGTTTACGTTTAAAAAAGTCTTCTCTCACTGCGATCGTGGAGTCCTCAAACTCACCGTTCGTAGAGTCCAGACTTATCAACAACCCAGAAGAAATTGTTGGGACAGCTAAACAGCTTGAGTAGACAATCGTTGCTAAAGATGAACAAATTACTGAAGAGACTGCTGAACCAGAGCCTAGAAGAGTGAGGAGAAGGCTAATCAAAAAGGCTAATCTTGAGCTTAAGGAAGAAATGCTAAAGATTAAGGAAGAAGAAAGAAGAATGCTGGACCAATCAAGAATTGATGCTGAACAGAGAACCTAGTGTCCGAACTCTGGTTCTCACAATGAATCCTTGGATCAAACTAGGATCATTAAAATAGTAATCGCTACCCTCAACAATGCAGTCAGTCCTACTGCATCTAATCAAGTTTATGTCCCTACTGAGGGAGAGAAACCAGAAGATGATGAGCAAATTCATGCTCATATTGAGGGGGAGATATTCAAAATCGCTGAACCAGTAAGTGCTCCAGTTGAGGGGTAGCAATCAAAAGCTTTTAATGAAGCCCCCTCTGCCTCTCAAGAAATTGAAGAACTTAAAGAAGATCATCAAGACCCCTCTGTATCTCATGAAGATGCAGAAATGGTGGAGATTCTTAATGAAGGTGATGAAAAAGATGAAAAGGAGGAAGAGGAAGAAGAAGTAGAAATTATTGCTGAGTTTAGAAGTGAAGAAAGGAGCGTCAACTACAACCGGATGTTTTCCTACCTGCCTATGATGCCCTTTCACAGAGCCCTAATACTCAACACTTGGGATCACATGTTCTGGACATTCAAAGCCTATCTAGCAATATCTGTGCTTGCCTAGGGATTCCCAAGCAATCTCACGTTTGCTTAAAAGCTGATCACAAACAATACTTTTTCAAAATGTGAGCAAGAGATACATTTCATTCTTACTTCCTTCAAGTTAAATAACTCTCCTCCATCAAATTTCTATCAGTTTGATGAACTGCCTAAATGGATTGAGGTTATTCTTAACCCACTAAATCAATTTTCAATTACAGAGTCCCAAAACTCTGTAACTGATGGACCAAATGAACCAACTTCTGTCATAGTACCATTTTCAATCAACCCCTTGATTGACTCCACGGTCGTCAAACATCATGACACTACGACCATCGATCAAATCCATTTACCTGCCCATATTACAGAGTCATTGAACCAAAACGTTAAAGCAGGCTCCTCTCCCATACATCAAACCAATATCCCAATAACTCAATCAGACGTTTCCTCGTCCTCCAGCAATGAATACTTTGATCTAGCCCTTGCCTTCTCAAACATGCCTAATAAGAAAACAAAAACCTCTCCTCTTGACATTTAGAAAATAATTGACCATCTCTCTTTCCTTCCCACCAAAGATGAGGTATTTGAAGTTTCAGAAAGGGTGGTTAAGGAGATGGAAGAAAACCTTGAAGCTCACTCCCTCATTATTCATCAACAATTCAACAACACGATCGAAGCTGCCAACACTCTTCTTGGTAACTTGGGATCTAAGCTCACTAAGAGACTATGGGAGATAATCAAAGAGATGGTAGAAAACATAAATGAAAGGGATCAACTTCACTTCCAATCTACGAACAAGCATATAGAAGCAGTTCTCCTTTTTCAGAAGACTCATAACAAAATCATTGCTGACCAAATAAATAACCTGCATTCCTCCCTATCTGAATTTAAATAGTACTCCTTAACTCAGATAAGGTAGATAGATGATATCTTAGCCATCATAGATTAACAAAAGGTAGAAATTGACGATATGGTCCAAGAGAATCGCAATGACATTGCTTAGTCTCACTCTCAAATGCACGAACTGGTGCAAGGGATGAATAGTTTATCCCAAGATATTAGAACCCTGGATGCTGACATAAAGGGGGAGAATACTAGGGAGAAAGGTAAAGGGAAATAGGCAGCACATTTTTTAAGAAGCAATCCTCGTAATCAGCCTCAAAGAACAGAGCAGCGCTAACCGATAATAATGGCAACCCCTCTTAGGAGCCAAGGTCCAACCTCTTTTAGTTCACAAAGAGTATCTCACACTGGCCTAAACATGCCCAATGGAGATCCTTCCTTTATGAATAGACATGATTAGAATGAAAATATTAGTCAAAGTGAGCTAGAAGAAATTACAAGGAGAGATGAAGCCAGTATGAAAAGTAGAGCTGAAGAATATGCTAAACCTCCCAGGTACAAGAGGTCAAGGAGATAGAAGATGAGTTCCTATTTCTTTTTATTGATATAACAATTATGAACTATAATATCCTTTAAGAACATCAATAAAATCATGCTTATTCTCTAGAATTTTAGTTGCTCACTGAACTTTAAGTCATACTTATCTTTTAGCAACCTGTATTAGAAATTCATGATATGATGCAAATCTACTTGGTTATGTCAACATCAAATAGGGGGAGATTGTTGGGAGTTGCATATTTAAATTTGATGTTGGAATAAATAAATGTTCATGCATTATCAAAAGTTGTAAAGTCCTTACTAGATCATATGTATAAGAACGTAGATTAAAGATCAAAAATGTTAAGTTGATCTTAGCTGAACGATTACCATTCTTTAAAAGAGTTTGAAGTAGAAAGATCAAGCTTGTTTGGTTGATCTCATGAGTTTATATAGATAGGCCTGAACAGATTCGTAATCTGATGAGCCAACCAAGAGATTGCGAAAGTCAAGGCAGAATCGTAGTCTGTCAAGAAGGTCACTCTTGAAATCGTAGAGACAGTCTGCCGAGTGCATACCAAGCCAAGTCAAGAATGAAGATCATAGTCAGTTAAGCGCTTTCAATGCTAAGGCAGAATTGTAGAGTACGCTATGATTCTCATCAGTTAAGCAATCCATAATGAATCGCTTACAAGCACTCACCAACACACAACAATCGTAGTGATAAGACAACGATCGTGGTGCCCTTTAGTTAGCATCAGAATTGTCAAAATTCATCTGTCTGATGAAAGAGGATTTCCAACAGTAAAGACTGACATATGAACGTTGATATTTGAGAATCCCAAGGTTCCCACCAACTTCCTTGGTCTAAATCGAAGAAATAAAAGGAAAATGGAAAGTGACTTCCAACTGGTCTGATGAAAGTGACTTTTCAGAGGTGTTAGGTGAGAAAGAAGTCTGTAGTGTCAGGCAAGTTAGAAAGAATGTACCATAATCTCATAACGTCAACATCAAGATATCATAATATCTAAAGCATTAAATGCTCCAGATAAAGCATGTCAACGAGAAGATTTCAAAAGCTCCTACATAAGGCAAATAGATTGAAGATTTCAAAGTAAGCAAGAACGCACAAATCATAAGAACATCTGTCAAAGCCACACTCTACGAATCAAAAGAAATATCTTGCTTCGCTACTCAGTTCTTCAGAACTTATGCTTAAGGCAACTGAGTAGCACAACAACGAACACACTCTCATCACAGAGAAACCAAGTCTGCTGGGCTTGAAGAGTTCTCAGTGAACTAGTATTCCAAGTCTGCTGGGCTTGAAGAGTTCTTAGTGAACTAGAGTTCCAAGGCTGCTGATTTTGAAGGAATCTTAGTGATTCAAAGCTGTACCTCTATCCTAAGTGAATTTCCAACTCGTGGAGTAGAAGAGTGGATTAGGAGTCTTGAGTACTCTGAACCACTTAAAACAACTAGGTCATTTACATTCTGTCATTTACTAACTGCCATATCTGCTATAAGAACCGTGAATTTCATGAATAATTTTTATTTATTTATTTATTTATTTATTGATATAATAAGAAAATGAATACTTATTGGAACATAAATGTTTATGAGATATGAGAAAAGTAATTCGATTATATTAAATTGAATTTAGAAGGAAATATGGAGGAATTCAACGAACTCGTAGAATGCCTTGTGTGGTATGAGAATGGAAATGGTGGTGATTTAATTAATTAAGGGATGAACGAATCAATAAGTGAAAGATTAATTAATATGACATTGTTAATTAATTGTTGTTATTAGTAATAGCCTATTAATGAGTAATTATTAATAATATGTTATTGTGAGTAACAAAACATTTACGAGTAAGTAATTGATGAGTATAATAAGAGTTATATTTATTTGATTATTTGTTGAATGCAATACATGTAATAGTAAATCGTACAAAAATGTTATTAGGTGTCATTATGAATAATAACCGGTTAAAGAATAAATGAATATATTAATGGGAATGAGTATTTATTTGAATATAAATATATAAATGATTATGAGATGAGTTAACTCAATTATATTAAATTGGATAATGATGATAATTGAAAAAATATGGAGTTTGCGAGAAACTCGTTGAATGCCTTGGGTGGCACAGTAATGAGAAATATTAATAATTATATTAATCAACGAAGGAATTATTAAGAAAATAATTAATCTATATTAATTGTTAATTGTTATTAGAGAAATATAATAATAATTTGTTGATTTAGTATTTTTGCAAGTAATGGTATGATACTAAGAAAATGGTTTATAAATATAATAAGATTTATATTTATTTAACGTGATAATTAATCATATAAATGTTAGTTAATTATTATGGAGATTAATAACTTCATTAATTTATGAGGGATGAATTAATTAATATTAATTGATTAATTGCCATTATGAATAATAAAACAAATAAGTAAGTTATTAATATAATGAGATTATATTAATTGTTATGTGCAAGTGTGCAAATTAAACATATAAAGTATATGGGATACAACTATATTATATAGCGTAGTGCAACATCTATGTGACTATACTATATATAGAAACCATGTATTAAGATTGATTAAACTATATGAGCTACGTGATTTATGCTTGTGTGACAATGTGTATATGAGTATGCATTAAAATAATACAACATGGATATATAATAAATAATTGTTGATTTGTAGAAGTCTATACTAAATGAGATAGTATAATGTAATAATATCCGAGTAAATTATACCGGTATGATAAAATATTCATGGATTATATGTGTGCAAATTACACTTACTACATTATGAGAATTACACTGTGACATTAAAATTTTAATCTAAGCATGTATTATACGAATACAACTTAGGTATATAATATGTGCAAATTATCCTAAGTGGTGTATATTAATGTTGCTAGAATGTTGAGATACAACATATTGAGAGTCTCATTCTCTTCACGTGTTATACTCCAAGCTATCCTAAGCCTACTCCTCTCCTCAAACTCAGCATTCCATAGCTCATGATTAGCAAGGGAGTGGGATTCATCATGAATCCAACAACCATCTACCAACTTCCTATTAACCTTCATGCAATCCTACATTCCCGTTGGTTTGATTTGGAGAACAAAGTCATGGACTGTGTTTTGATTTTCCTATAAATGAAACATTCCTCTTCACAAATTTCAATTGCTGAGAGTTGCATAAGTGTTGAGAGAGAGAAATATATATATATATATATATATATATATATATATATATATATATCAGTAGAGGAAGTCTGATTTAGTAGCAAGCCCAATTGCGTTGCAGAGGTATAAGACTTCTCCTTGTTCTTCATTTTTTGTTTCTGAAATTTCTAAGATTTATTGAATTCTTGATTTTTGGTTGCAAAGCATGTTAATTGGATTATAGAATGATTGTTAATCATTATATTAGCTTACAAATATGTTGGTAATATAATGTTGTTGGTTTATAATCGAAATCGTTGAGAAACTTTGAGTTTGGGCTGGAAACTGCAGAAGCAGACTGCAGTCTGGCACGAACCAGACGCGGCGCAGCTGCACTGCGCCGGTATAACACTGGGGCGCAGCGCAGCTGCGCCGCCTCTATGTTCACTTTTTGTTTCTGCTATAAATTTTGTTAAGTGATAGTGTAATTATATAACTAAGACGAGTATGCGAGCATAAGTAACATACATATATATGTATGTAGACCTAATATTAGCATGTTCTACTATGAATATATGCATGATTAACGGACGGTTATAATTTCCAAAGTAAACGTAAAGTTTTGTACACGAAATTTACTTATACGAACCATGTCGACATTCTAATTTTTCAAGCATGATTATATGATTTAAGAATGCAAGAAAAGCGTGTTAACTTACGTATATATGTTTCATAGTATAACAGGAGCATGTCAAACCTCGTTAGTGAACATTTCTAATGAAAATGTAAGTTTTAAAGGTGGACATTGACATGTAAATACAATATACGCATTCTGATTTTTACGAACATGTTTAGATGACTTTGAAATGCATATCGGACATGTTAACATATGTATATAGATAGCATGAACATGTTAGACTTTGTTCATGAAACATACTAACAAAACATGAACTTTGAACATGGACTTGACATGTTGTATTAAGATTCATATTCTGATATTTTTAACATGTCTAATAATGAGTATAACATCACCAGTATACCATACATGTGTACTCACTTGTTAAATTCAATAAGAGGTTAACCAAGCATGAGTTTAAGCATGTTTTTAAAGTGATAAACAATGCTAGTTATGAATGAATGATGTGAACAATCGCGAGCATGTATATTACAATTTATATGACCTTCTCGCACGTATCTATGATTAAATTGTATGCGTTGTGATTGCATTACCATATTTGGTCCTTAAATTCTTAGAAATCCTAAACTAAGACCCTAACATGTAAAGGTGAACTTAGGATGGTAATACGTGTATGATGTAGCTACTTGTGAGCATGCCTAAATCAAGTTATGTGATCACCTTATATGTTTAAATGACAAGCATGATAACTTATGTGAATTCATGACGTTGTATGCCTTTAAGTCGTTAGAGACCGTGATTTAGAACTATATCATGTATGATTGAACTTGGGAAGGTTATACAAACATGAAAGGACCCTTTAATATGTATATATGTTGATACTTGAATCTGATCTTGACGGTTAACTTATAACAATGCCATAACTTGCTAAATAAAGTATGTTTGGTACTAGTTGTGGTCTTATATGATAGTAATGATATATGAAGAAGTTTTACTTATAAAAGGATCTTTAGAGATAATAAAGGCATAACCAATTTAGTGTTATGATTTACTACAATGCCATACGTGACATAACTATGTTACTTGATTTCATGATGTTTTATAATCTGATTTTATACCATATGTGTATAAATACGTAATGACATACTATGAAGATGTTTAACTGAGAGAGGGAATTCCATAGTTAATAGTGACATAATCAGTTAAGTGTTATAATACGATGCTATATGTGGTATAACTATGTAGTAAGGATAAGACCTAACTTATGTGTTGATTATATATACAAGATAAGGTGACAATGTTAAACTATATGACTAATGAATATCCTATACATGTAAATATATATTACGATAGGAATTTAAAGTGCTGATAAGCTATAAGTGGTAATCTACGCTTAAGGCAAGTATCATATCCTTGTGGTTACTTTATTCGAGGAACGTTCTCTAACTTACACTCTTTTACGGTGCAAGTTTCCTTGAACCCATTCTTGTATTATTGATTTCTAGTATCTAAACCTTATCTCTTTAATGCAAGTTCTTACCATATTTTTATCGAGCAAGGTTCCTAACTTCATTTGATTTATGTATTGAATGCAAGTATCTGACTACTCTTTTTATTAAGCAAGTATTTGATTTATACTCTTTATTGAACATATATTTGAGCTTGTACTATCATTGATCGTACGAGTAAATAGGTGCTAGAATAATTCTTGCCTTATAAACTTATATTTCATAGCTTGATTTAAATCACGATTATATTCTTCGAATTATTGTTGTGAGTATTGAACTCATAAATTGTTCATATATACATTGTTGAAATTGTCTATGCCATTTAATTCGGCTAGACCAATATCATGAATTGGAAAGCGACCCACACCAATTGCCTTGGTGTGGACTCTTAAAAATTGACTGAGTTGAACAACTCTCGTAAAAAGGGGAACTATATAGTCGGGGTGCTGATAGTAGCGTGATAGGATATGCATAACACCAAGTACGATAGGCTTATCCCCTAATTATACTTGTTTGGGTTACCAGAAATATTTTTGGTGATTCTAGTAGAAGTTCGTGGTTTTTAGCGACCACTCAGTATCCAGTATTTATTTACTTGAAACTTTGAACCCATTAGATTCTTTTATTAATCCTTGGTCCACAACGACACTCAGTGATATCTATTCATTCACTTGAAATTGTTGAAACTTTTGAAACCTTTAATAACTTCTCGACCCGTAGTGGTCCTTATTCAACTTCACAGAATAGATTTGGAAGTCATTGCTATTCATTTTGTTCACAACATTCTTATTTGAATTCTTGAGCGTTTAATTACCATATTACCCTTGAGATTAAGAACCGTATATATTCTTGTTCACATTTATTAGCATATTACTTGCTGAGCAAATTTGTTGCTCACTCTTGCTTCCCATAAACATTTCAGTTAGGGCAGAGCAAGGTGGAACCCCAGGACAGGACAAGTGCGAAGGCAAGGCTATGAAGTAGATGTGCTTTTCTATATTAGGATGTTTCCGTTATGTTGTATTAAGACTTAATTAATGTTATGTATTAAGATATGTTTGGATTAAGTTATGCAGTATATTAGTAATAGTTTCGAGACTTGGGACGAGAATATTTATGTTATATCAATGTAAATTATTCTGTTATTTCATTGTTTGAGATTTTAATTGTTATTAGAATTTGTACATGACGAACCATATTTGAGATCAGTGACGGTCTGAATTTGGGGGCATCACAGGTTGGTATCAAAGCTGTAGGTTATAAACCTTAGGAGCTAGAGTTCTTAGGATATAACCTTAGAAGAATTTAGAGAATAGAAGGAGATAAAACTCATGTAGAGTTTTCTTAGAAAGCTAGTAGTGTTATGAAATATATTTTCATTCCATACAATGAAATTATGTTTTATTCGGAGATGATAATAAAGTTTATTGGTTTTGTGATTATGGATGCCGGAGATAGGTAAACCTAGTAGGGTCATGGAGGAGGAACCACGTGAGGTACATGTGGTGTCTGTAACACCCCTTATAATTGAGCCTATTACAGTAGTAGCCTTAACCTAGGAGGAGAGGGAATCGGAATCCAAGCAGAAATCCAAGGTGAAAGTTTTCTTTCGGGATGGAGGCATGTGTGAGTTACCTTAAGATGAAAAATAAGATACAATAGTGGGAGGCGAAGTTCTAGACCTTCAGATTAGTAACTAATAGATACAGACATGGTGAGAGTGAAGGTAATTAGGTAATAAGTGTCGCGAGAGATACAATAGATGTTTATAGATATGGAACAGTGTTATGGATCCCAATTTTAGGGATAATGTGGGAAGTATCTTTATAACCCCAACCTTAGTAGTTCCCGAGAGGGGTATGTATTGAGACTAGCAGAATGCTATACGATGTGATATGTTTTCTTGTGGCATATTTTTATTAAACATGCGTGTAGTAACCAGATTTTGTTAAATAATGACAAGGGAGAATAGCAATAAAACTTATACGTCTTAAGAAATATTAGATGTTTAACAAATAAATGATAATACCGTTTTATTTCTATACAGAAATGTCAATACCCCAAGGAGGAGAGACTCGTCAAGCAACGGAGAATGGAGATAGGGAATTGAATCAAGAACCCTTACAACAATTGGTAGACCTTATAGTAAATGCTTTTGAAGAAGGAATCAATGATTATAAGAAGAGACAGACGAAAACTTCAGAGGTAGGAAAAGATATTAACTTAACTAAAGGAGGACAGGTTAATATTTTAAAGAAAGCGAAAGAAGATAGGATGGAAGAGAGTAGTAGTGGTAGCAGTAAGAATTTCAAGAGGAAGTGGAATGAGAATAAGTATGTACGAGAGGAAGGACAACTATGGAAAAAGAAGATAGAAGCCTGTAAGAAATGTAGAAAGAACCACATGGGAGCGTGTTTGAGAGGAAAACATGTGTGTTATAAGTGCGGTGAGAAGAGTCATATTTCTCCTAACCGTCCTAGGAAGGAGAAAACCAAAGAGTATTTTGCGTATGGATCTGAAAAACGTCAAATACGCAATTGGCAGAAGGAAACAAACGAGGAAGGGGACGAAAACAAAAGAAGATGGGACAACAACAACATCAACAACAATCCGAGGGGAAGTCACCAAGAAGGACTCAAGAAAAAGAACAACGTTTGCCCAAAATATGGAAAGAGTCATCAAGGAGAGTGCTGGAAGGGACGAGGCATTTGCTATAGCTGCGGCCAGGAAGAGCATATTTCCCCAAATTGCCCAAACCTAAAAAAGATCAGAGGATGCTTCGCTTGTAAATCAGCAAATCATCGGATTAAGAACTGCCCAAAGAAAGGAAGGAAGGAAGAAGACGACAACAAAAGGAAGCCATAGCGGAGAGATAACAATAATTGAACCACCTCAATCGAGTGAACCAATGCCATGTACGACTAACGTTATGATACATGATGCAGTGGCATTCCAAGTTGTGATGTCAGGTGCTGTCTTAATCAATAATATAAATGCGTATATATTATCTGATTCAAGTGCTATATTTCCCTTTTGCATCTAAAGAACTGTGAGAGGACTAAGTTACCCAAGAGCAATTAAGAGATCCTTTGAACATAGAAGTTGCGAATAAGGAAGTAATTCCCGTAGAATTCATTTGCCGTAATTATTACGTATAAATTAGGGGACGTAAGCTAAGCATAAACTTGACTCTGATAAAATTTGGAAAGTGTGATGGGATACTAGAAATGGACTGATTACATAACCATACTACGATAATTGACTGTTAGAAGAAAAATGTGAACCTTCAGAATGCAACCCGGTCTAAGGAAGTGTTTTATGGTAGCTCGTCGTTTAGGTAATTGTGTTGCCTTACGATGATGCATGCCAAGATATTGATAAGAAAAGTTGGTGTAGATTGTTTCACTTTTATTATAGATACTAAGAGAACGTGAGTAGAAATAAATAATGTATTAGTAGAAACAGAATTCCAAGACGTATTCCCAGACAAACTGCCCTGCCTTCCGCCAGACAGAGAAAACAAGTCGTAATAGATTTAGTATCAGAAACTACGCTGATTTCGAAAGCACCTAATTTATGGCGCCGGTAGAAATGAAGAATTAATAATACAATTGCAAGAAATATTAGACAAAGGATATATTCATCCGAGTGTGTTTTCCTTTGAGGAGCACCAGTGTTGTGTGTCACGAAGAAGGTTAGTTTTAGGGCACGTCAGATTCGACAGAGGTGAAGGCGGTAAGTAATTGGGAGCAGTCGAATACTACCACGGCGAAATTCTCTATCACCTAGAAACGGCGAACAGTAGTAGTCGATATGCTAAGTAGGAAAAGGGAATGGAGAAATTATTCAAGTTGATAACTCGAGAGGAACTAATCAGGAAGATGAAGAGATTGGAAATAGAAGTGAAGGGACCCAGAGAGTCCAAAGGGGAGTTTATAACGGAGGTTTGTCCAACGTTGTTGGATAGAGTAAAGGGATAACAAGATAAAGAAAAAAACTGCGAGAATATAAATAGGAAAAGTTCAGAAGAAATAATAGTGGTATCTTGAGATTTGTAGATCGAGCGTGAGAGTCAACCGTAACTAAACTGCAAGATAAGAGTTTTCATAAGGCATATAATTGGGCGTATTTTGTTCACCCAAGAAGCACCAGGATCTTTGAAGACACTTTTGGTGGTCAATATGAGACGAGAAGTTGTAGAATGCATCGACCGATTAAAGAAGACAACGCGCTTTTTACCAATAGATATTCGATTCAATTTAAATTAGTTAGCGAAATTGTGCGTAAAGGAAATCGTTTAGGGACACGAAATATCGGTGTTAATTATTTTCAATTGAAACCCGCACTCCACTTCAAAGTTTTGGAAGAGCTTGCGTAATGGATTTCAAAGGTAACTTGGAATATCACTTACCCTTAGTAGAATTCGCTTATAGTAATAATTATTATACGAATATCGATAAGCCATCGTACAAAGCTCTCCACGAAAAAAAGTGCAGAAACCGCTATGTTGGAATGAGGTCAGAGAACGACGACTGTTGATCGGTTTATCGATCAATATATTCGTGCAAGTATACACGGTCAACAAGTAATAAAGTGAAAGTACAGATATCGTTCCCACGAGGAATTAATAGATAAACAGTAGCCAAACCACTAGCACGTAATTATTTCAGTCTTATTTAAACGAGCGATAAAGAGATTAAATTTAAACTAAGTTAACTAGACAAGGAATTCAGCTTAAACTAATTAATCCTAGGGAAAAATCAGATAATGAAGGCATGAGATTCTAATTTCCCCTAATGATTCATCTAAGTCGTTTCACTTCCAATTAGGTCAAATTAAACGTTAAGTGTGCTAGCCAAGAACATAAAAGTGAGAGAAGGCCATCTCTCGATGCACCTAATCCATATCACGTGCAATCCACAGATGATAGAATGCACGTGAACACCCACATTATCTAAACCCCTATATGTCTATGGTGTTTACAAATAAATAGGGTTTAAGGTCAAGTTCTCATTTAACTACGGGCGGCGCTTCGGTATATGTCTATCATAAGCACAAATCATACGTCCAACGCCATATGAACGTACAATCGCCCGCTACTACGATTAGATCTAAACCCATATTTCGTCTTTCAATCCCATGTGGGTTATCACAGTAATTGGTCATGACTCAATTAAGCAATGAGAGCATAAATCGAAGTAGACAATCACATAACAATCAATAAGAACCAACTATGGAAGAGAATTAATATAGACTACTCATTAGGTTCCATTGGAACCTCAAACTAATCTTAACCCATAAATAACTCAAGTATATTATCCAAAAGATTCAATAACATCATCTAAATATACAACGTAATAGCAAAGAGAGATTAAGGATAGAGATTTCAAATCTTTCTCCAAGCTTGGACCCTTGATGTCAATCCTCTTGCTTCAATCTTCAATACAAATCAAACCCTAGAATCTAACTGCTTTAAACTAATCTAACACTAAACTCTAACCTAATCTACTCCTAGACAAGGAATTGAAAGAGAAGGAAGAGGAAAAACTAGGGCTTAAGGCCAATACATGTATATCTCATAGATTTTCTTCCCCAAAACGAGCCCCCTTATATCCCACTCAAAAGCTAAGTCCCGTTCAATTGAAAAGTCAAGTCTGGCACAGTTGGAGACTGGCGCGGCCTAGCCCAAAAATGCACTAGAATTCGCGCGCCCGTGCCAAGGCTTTTCTGCTGCAGAGTCCTCTGGTAAAACGGCCATAACTTTTGATCCGGGAGGGGTTACGAGGCCTGCCATCTGTCAAATCGAAGCTATTGAAGAGCTCTACAACTTTTATTTTTTGAGCATTGAGAAATAATGGATGGATGAAGGCTGAAACTGAGCTCCAAGTGACAGCTGTGCATGAAAACTTAAAACCGTGAAGTTTAACGTTCGTTGGTATACGAGGCATAACTCTTGCCTCTGAACTCCGATTGGGATGATTCAAGATGTTCTAGAAAGCTTATAAGATACTCTACAATATGACACAAGCTCCAATCCAAGAACATGAAATGAACATAAACCCCCCAAACGATGTCCGGATTGCATTTCCTTCCCATTTTTGCTTCAAATGCCATTCTTGCTCCTTTTGGCCTCTACACCCGTGGCATCACCTTCATTGCTTCCTCACCCATGCTATCTCCATGCTTTAAGCCCATTTCAGTGCTTTGCCCCATTTAAGCGTTCTTTTGCCCTTTTAAGCTCAATTTACACCTGGAGAGTTTCTAAACCTGAAAATCACAAAACAAAGCAAAAACACATCAAACGCACAACGATACTTGAGTTTAAGCAACAAAATGAGTTGGTTACTATCCGAATAAGTGGTCATAAAAGCCACTTATCAAATACCCCCAAACTTAAACGTTGCTTGCCCTCAAGTAACCTAAACAAAAGATGTAATGCAGTATCTACAATGTTTGCAACTTACGCTATCATGAATGCGAATCCAAGTTCCCAGGCCAACATTGAACTTTCAAAGCAATGCCTCAGAAAACCAATAGATAGTCGAAAAGATAAGCTATCCAAAATAAGATCATAAGGCATATTCTGTAAATCCAAAACTATAGCACTGATGTATTGTGCGTTGTATGCTTAGCAACCACTAGATATGCATTCATATAAATAACTCACCTACTATGCTTCTTAGGGGAAAAACAAGCTTTAACTTAAGAAAAATAGTAAATCATATAAGTTCTAACTAAGACAGTGCATTACTAGAGTTAAGAGTCAACAGGGGGTTTTCATTAAGGTCTTATTATTCACGAGGGCGTATTCGCACTTTTTCGTGTACACTATCGACCGTGCAATGCCTAGTTCTCTTAGGCTCTTCAATGATATCCATGTAGCGAGCTTTCGACCAACAACTCCCAGACCAGACGGCCTTAGGGCGCTGGGTGTAGAGACACCCCTAGGGCTTATTTGCTCGAATATCAAAGGCCACAAAACTCGACGTAGCCGAAGTGTTTATTCTATTTTTTCTTTTTCAATGCATTTTCTTTTGTTCTCTTTTTCTTTTTCTTTTCCTGCAAGGGAGTGCGTCTTACGCTCCATCTCCCCGCATATATCATGCATGTCCCCTGTTTTTCCCCAAACTTAAGCTTTTAACATTCTAGTTATTATTATATGCGAACTGAAACTCTTTTATTAAAACATAGTTTTTCCACCAGAAGACAAGTATGTAAACATTTAAACTTAGCATATCATGGTGTTTACTCTATCGTGCTTACTGGTTACACAGTATCTGATAGGTAAGGATTTACATATATAACCATGAAATCAGGCTTAAGTCTCAAATTAGTTCAACAATCAAGTGATTTCAGTTCCTTCACAGGCAACATACATAACTAACCAACTGAAAACTGGATTCATGCAGTATGCTCTAACACAGAATGCAAAACAGAATGCAAAAACAAAAGAAAATTTTTAAAATTTTCACAAATTTTAACTATTTACAACCTACATGCACTATATGAACTAACTTACATGCAATGAACTATTTACATGTAAAACATGAAATGAATTACCTATATGCAAAATAAACACCAATACCCCCAAACTTAAATTGTTCAATGTCCTCATTAAAGGTAAAGGTAAAAAGAAAGAAACTCCCATATTTGGCTTCTTATGCTGCATGAAATGAAGTGGCGCCCTCTCAGAAGTTTCCCCGTCTCATCTCTGCTCTTGGTAAAATAAACTCCGCTCAACACTATACTCAACGAACCAACCTAGCTCCATATCAATCTTGCTCTGCTAGAGATTCCACACTCAATGTCTCACTTGATCAGGTTGAGAGGATGAGGTGGATGGGAATTGGTAGAAGACGTAGGATGTTTTTAAAACTAAGGCTTGTAGTGGGTGTTGTGTCGGAAAACCGATCACTAAACACGCGCAAGTATACGCGATCTAACAAGTAATACAGTGATAAGAAAAGTGTCGTACCCACGAGGAACTATCACTAATATTTACCAAATACCAACTTTGTATCGCTTAAGTCTTATTCGAACAGTAAACTAATAGGGGTGTGGTTAACTAGTTATAACTAATTATGAAAGCAAATAAATGGATAACGAATGGTAGCCGAAGGAATTACAAGCTAAGGTTACAACTTCACCCCACACAGGCATCCCGTCGAACACCTAGCGTGCTATGCAACATCAAACTTCCTACCCTTCTCTCTTTGGTCATAATGGTCACGACAGTTTGTCGACCGAGAACACACAGGTGTTCATACACCTCTGTCGAGGTATGCACAAACATATCCTCTCCAGATCCACCCGATAGGGAATAGAACAGAAAAGAACATCCAAACTAGGTGATAATCCTACACATGTCTATGCGAATTAACCTAACAAGGATTTAAGCATAAGTTCTCAATTAGGTCACACGTGGCACACAGATATATGTCTATTCTACGCACAACTTATGCAGTCGAAACCCATAATCACATGCCAATATATTTAGGTGTAAATCTACAATTCTTCTTTCGAAATCATATAGATTACCAAAATCATCACTAATGTCTTAGCGAGAATCATTAAGCATGAATATATTAAACCAAACCATATGGTGCCAACCAAAGAGATAAGACAGTCAATTTAACTAACAAAGGGTTCCATTATAACCTTAGAGCCAATACTTAGTTCATAGCTATTGAACAAAATATAAGTAGCAATACAGACAACCTTTATGGATTACAAAATTAGAGGAAATGAATGGATAAGAATAAACTCTGTCAAGGCTCTTCAGTCTCCAAGCATTTCGCTCCTTTCAAGCTCTCCAATCCGTGTAGCTCACTGCTCTTGTTTCTCCAAGGAAACCCCAAACTTTACCCTAGTCTACCTAATCTATATTTACATACATTAACTAAGAAAAATAGAGAGAGAAAATACAAAAGAGATCTAATCTATCCTAAGCTTCCTTCCTTTCTTGCTCTACCCTCTCTTCTCTCCTCCCTTGTTTGCAGAGGCCCCTCTTTTTATATATGTCTCTATTCTCCTCTTTTTCTAGGTCAAAAGCAAGCCTTCTCTGTCTGGGCACCGGAGGTCGCGCTGCGGCGCGGGCAATAGGCTTATGGATGGCGCTGCGGCGCCATGTTAAAATCAAAAGACCGGAGGTCGCGCTGCAGCGCGAGTTTATAAAGGCTCAGGGGCGCTGCAGCTCCATGGTGACGTCAGGCTGAATAGGTAGGTGGCGCTGCGGCGCGAGATGGAGGCATAGCATTGGCGCTGCGACGCCAGTGTATGTAAATTGCCCATTTTGCCTAGAAAAGTCCTGCAGAGCCTGCAACACAACGGTTAAGCATACTAATACTAAAATAATATAAAACTATATAAACATAGCGAAGATCAGGCAACTATTTAAGCCATAAAGTATCCGATTCACGGGTATAAATCCCACTCATCAAATACCCCCAAACTTAAGTCTTTGCTTGTCCTCGAGCAAACTATCTAACACAAACACACACAGTAAAACACACGCAAAAGAATAATAAAACTGCACTAGTATCATGGCTTCTAAGCTCGAACATAGCTATTCCCAGAGAACAGGGCAAACATAGATATTAGCAAAAGTTCATTCAGCTTCAAGCATAAGACTGTATTCGATCCATTCTATGTGTGTGTGTGGGGACCAACCATCCTAACTAATCATTGCTCAAATAAGATCACACAGTCGATTATTAATACCAATATGCACACTCCGTAACTTAGACATTCAACAAGCATTAAGAATAAGATGCAAGTGCAGAAAAGGATCAAAAGACTCTAGCATAAAGAAAGTAAAATCTGACTCGGACAGTACTTAATTACCTTAGGCTAATCAGAGCTACCCATTAACGAGCTTTTGATCAGCGACTCCCAAGCCAGATGGCTTTAGGGCACTAGGTGTGGAACACCCCTATGAATCTAATAACTCGAGCAGGAAAGACCACGTAATCAACATAAGCTAAATTAGATTTTACGAATTCTGAAGATTATTTGGCGAGTGCATTTTATGCTCCATCTCAACATCGGTCCTACGTTTATGGATGAGTGCGTTTTACGCTCCATCTCGACCCACCGCAAGACTTTCGATATTCAATCTCCTTTTCAAATTTTTTTTTTTTATTATACAACATGCCAGAATCCAAGATCCAAAACTGTATATGCATCGAAGTCTTTTATTACCTTGTAAAAATGAAAGTTTATAAAAGTGAACATACTCCCAAAGCAATAAACAGGCGAACTAAATTCGAAAAATAACTAGTTAGCACAGTTGGTCGGTGCTTGCTTGCTAAAAAGGACGGATCAATAACAGTCTCAACTTATCGATTAAACAACCCCTAGCTCATACATGCTTGACACGACTCTAAGAGATAAGCATAATTACTTGACGCTTGTCATTAGCCACAATCAAAAATTAGTGAAAAATATACCCCTTGCATAAAAGCAGCTCAAAATAGGGTAATAAAGCCATTAACATGGCACAAGCATATAAATCTGTAAAAGCCCCAAAAAGATGGCTATAAACCACAAACGACCACAAACGTGCTAATAACAAACAAAGCGCTAATAAATAACCAAAAACTGTGCATGGCATCCATCATAATAAACCCAAAACATAATACCGCAGCTCAAAACGACTGCACCACAATCTCTGATAAAAACCTAAGCAAAGTACTAAAATAGCAACCTATCATGGCAATAGACAGAAATAAAATAGATAATAAACCAAAACTCCCCCAAACTTAAGGCGAACAATGCCCTCATTGCTAAACATATATCAATCTATACAAGAGGGCTTCCCTGAAGTCTGGTCACTCGGCAGCAGCAGCGTCCTCGTCAGCTTCGGCGGGTGGTGATGGTGGAGGGTATGGTGGGAAGACAGGAGGCTCTGGGAACTGGAATGGCGTGAACTCAGAATCCTCGCCACTATACACTGTGTATATGCTCTGCATCGTGTTGACCAGCTCAGCCTGATACTGCATCGCTATGTCTTGCCTCAAGGCCACCGCTGCTATGTGCCTCTACTGCCTCTGAGCATTAGCGTCCTGGTTCTGATGTAGCAGAGTGAGGGATGCCATGATTTCTGCCAGTAGTCCCTGTGAAGCTGGGCCTGCGTCTGGTGGCTGCGAAGGCTCTGCTGTAGGAGGTGGCTCAGTAGGTGGCCCGAATCCTTCGCCTCTAACATGAGAAATAGCCCCGTCCCACACATCAAAGCGTGAGATGGTCTGATGGTCAATGACTGACATGGGCGGCAAGGCTATCTCTTCTGGTCCCCAATGGATACCTGCCCTCTTGCATAGCCGGGTGATCAAGGATGGATGTGGAAGTCCCGTAGAGATATTGCTCTTGATTGCCTTTATGATGGACTCATGGATGAGAACTCCGATGTCCACGTTCAGACCCGTGACAATGGCAAATAATAGGATCGCTCTATCCTTAGTCACGTTGCTCAGGTGACGAGTCGGGATCATGTTGGCACAGATAAAACTGAACCATGCCTTCCCATAGCGACTGAGTGCAGCATGTGGGAAACTGGTCCTCTCACCCGTGAAGTCATTTGTCTTCCATGTAGTTCCGGGCTTGCAAAGCCTCCTAACAATCTCCTCGAGGTCATAGCTGCGGAGTCCCGGCCCCATATAGTCCTTACCCTCGAAACCGGGCGTCGCGAACAGTGCATTGATGGCTTGGCTTCAAAACGCCACTGACCGCCCCCTGACTTGGACAACAGCAGGACCCTCGGCACTAGCATTAGCGTAGAACTCACGAACCACAGAAACAATGGCCGATTCGGGTGGTTTTGTGAAGTGCACCCACTGGCGACCCGCAATCATGGCTAACAACTCGCCATCCTTTGTTTTGTCAGGCCTCAAACCCCGTTCAGGAATCAAATTTCGTGCGGCAAAGGAGCTTTTGTATCGTTTCCATGCCTCTTCGTTAACAAATTTGGTGTTGTCCCATGCCGTTGGTGCTGCGGACGAGGAACCGCCGACGCTCAGGCGTTGCCTTTTTGAAGCCATGTCAGAATTTGCAACAATTGGCTTGAACACAAGCAGGACTCGATTCCAAACTTCGCCAAACTTAGGCTAGAACAATTCCCAATGCAACTTCAATGTCAAACAATCCCCAACAGTCAAATTATCTCTCAGTCAATTTATCAAACACCTTGTGCGCGCTCTCAAAACCTAATTTGGACAGCCCTTGCTTGACAGTGCTCTGTCCCGATTTCCGTCAGTGGAAATCACCCCAATCAACCGAGTAAAACCAACCCAAATATCAAAATCAAACAGTAAATGAATGACTAAAATCCCCCAAATACCTTGAGTGGGAACCCTAGATTGACTCTGATCTCCTCTTGCTGCGTGCACTGGCTTGGAGAGCTTGAAAGAATGAATGGATTGCTCTCTTGTGGTAGATTGATCAAAGGTTTGGGGGTGGAGAAAGGCACGTTTTGGTTTTGGGTCTCTTGGTTTCTTTGAGCTGCCGAAACTGTCGAGAGAAATGGGAAGGAATGGGCACAACTGCCGGCTTCAGCTGTGCTTTTAAAAACAAAAATTCACTACCGGCGCTGCGGCGCGAGTATTCCTTCTTTGCTTGGCGCCGCGGCGCGACTTGGCAGTAGCTTTGCCTGCTTTTGGCGCTGTGGCGCGAGTCCCCCTTTGTTTCTGGGCGCTGCGGCAGCGAGATATGGCGCTGCGGCGCGAAGTTCAGTTTATATGCTGGCTCTGCGGCGCCAGCCTTGTATCTGAGTTTTTCTGCACAAAAACCATGCATCAGACAACATATATTACACAGATATCATGCTAAGTAAACAACATGCTATATACTAAATTCTAACTAAGATATACACTAGCAACATACTAAATAACATGCTGCCTGCTATAATCACAAAAACATACGCATTGACAACAATGTTTACATGGTAAAAGAAAAGACACAATATAAACTAGACATAAGTAAAGAAAGCAGAGAAAATTGATACTGAGATGGGGTTGCCTCCCCACCAAGCGCTTGTTTTAAAGTCGTCCGCTTGACTATACCGATGCCGCTCAATCCGGCTCATAAGCAAAAATGACCATTTCATGCCGCCTATTTGTCAATTCCTTTAAATTTATGGCGAACATGGATGATTGATCATCCTCGATTTCTTCACCCATCGGCACGAAGAATCTTTCACCACTGGAATTATCCAATAATTCGCCTTTTTCATCAAGTTGGAAGCGTTCTTTGTGCACTAGCGGGCCCTCCAGGGTTTCCACAATCGTGAGCGTGGCATCCGGTTGTTGATTAGTCTTGAAAATATAGCCACTCTTTATCCTCTTCTCTCCGACTTCAGTCTCCACCTGTTGGACAATTTGCGCTATGACATCTCCCTCAACAACTTCGTGAGACTCCCCGCCTTCTCCTTGCGTATCCACCATGCAATGCTCTACTACTTCACTGTTGAGATCGGTTATGACCGGTAGATTACCCTGTGGTAGATTTATGATGGCATTGACGAGTTGTCCCAATTGATTTTTGAGGCTTTGTAATGCGGCATCTTGGCTTGCCATTCGAACCTCATTTCTTTCTATAAAGTTGGTGAGGAGCTCTTCAAGCCTTTTCTCTTCTGTTAAGTCTGCCGAAAAGCTCTCATTGGGTTGGAATGTCACCTTATATTGCGGAGGTGATGGACATTCAAATTGATTCGGATAGGAGTAATTCGGATCATGATATTGCTCTTGACTATAGTCCCAAGAGCTTGGATAACCCTGACAGTTTGGATGATAGGAAATCGGTCCAATGTCAGCTCGTTCCTGACAGTAGGCGGTCTGAGTGGACTGACAGTCAAGATTATCAGAAAACCTCAAGACATTTGCAATTTGATCTCGCAATTGCTCGAGTCCTTCTTCCGAGCTTGGTTGTGTAGTCCTCTCATAAGGCCATTGATAATATTGATCGTCCATAATCTGTAAACTTAAAAACACAAAGAAAGATCAAACAAATAAAACAAATATATACACGTTCAAATTAAGACTAAATTGATTTAAATCAATATTGGACAATATTAGAATAATAGTTCCCCGGCAACGGCGCCAAAAACTTGTTGTGTCGGAAAACCGATCACTAAACACGCGCAAGTATACGCGATCTAACAAGTAATACAGTGATAAGAAAAGTGTCGTACCCACGAGGAACTATCACTAATATTTACCAAATACCAACTTTGTATCGCTTAAGTCTTATTCGAACAGTAAACTAATAGGGGTGTGGATTAACTAGTTATAACTAATTATGAAAGCAAATAAATGGATAACGAATGGTAGCCGAAGGAATTACAAGCTAAGGTTACAACTTCACCCCACACAGGCATCCCGTCGAACACCTAGCGTGCTATGCAACATCAAACTTCCTACCCTTCTCTCTTTGGTCATAATGGTCACGACAGTTTGTCGACCGAGAACACACAGGTGTTCATACACCTCTGTCGAGGTATGCACAAACATATCCTCTCCAGATCCACCCGATAGGGAATAGAACAGAAAAGAACATCCAAACTAGGTGATAATCCTACACATGTCTATGCGAATTAACCTAACAAGGATTTAAGCATAAGTTCTCAATTAGGTCACACGTGGCACACAGATATATGTCTATTCTACGCACAACTTATGCAGTCGAAACCCATAATCACATGCCAATATATTTAGGTGTAAATCTACAATTCTTCTTTCGAAATCATATAGATTACCAAAATCATCACTAATGTCTTAGCGAGAATCATTAAGCATGAATATATTAAACCAAACCATATGGTGCCAACCAAAGAGATAAGACAGTCAATTTAACTAACAAAGGGTTCCATTATAACCTTAGAGCCAATACTTAGTTCATAGCTATTGAACAAAATATAAGTAGCAATACAGACAACCTTTATGGATTACAAAATTAGAGGAAATGAATGGATAAGAATAAACTCTGTCAAGGCTCTTCAGTCTCCAAGCATTTCGCTCCTTTCAAGCTCTCCAATCCGTGTAGCTCACTGCTCTTGTTGCTCCAAGGAAACCCCAAACTTTACCCTAGTCTACCTAATCTATATTTACATACATTAACTAAGAAAAATAGAGAGAGAAAATACAAAAGAGATCTAATCTATCCTAAGCTTCCTTCCTTTCTTGCTCTACCCTCTCTTCTCTCCTCCCTTGTTTGCAGAGGCCCCTCTTTTTATATATGTCTCTATTCTCCTCTTTTTCTAGGTCAAAAGCAAGCCTTCTCTGTCTGGGCACCGGAGGTCGCGCTGCGGCGAGGGCAATAGGCTTATGGATGGCGCTGCGGCGCCATGTTAAAATCAAAAGACCGGAGGTCGCGCTGCAGCGCGAGTTTATAAAGGCTCAGGGGCGCTGCAGCTCCATGCTGACGTCAGGCTGAATAGGTAGGTGGCGCTGCGGCGCGAGATGGAGGCATAGCATTGGCGCTGCGGCGCCAGTGTATGTAAATTGCCCATTTTGCCTAGAAAAGTCCTGCAGAGCCTGCAACACAACGGTTAAGCATACTAATACTAAAATAATATATAACTATATAAACATAGCGAAGATCAGGCAACTATTTAAGCCATAAAGTATCCGATTCGCGGGTATAAATCCCACTCATCAGTGGGGAGAATTGCATTAAGGAACTGAGGGTTTGGGATTATAGGGACTGAGGCTTGGGGGCTGCTAATAATTGACATGAAGTGGTACCCCCCAAAATCTGCAGGATTTTTCCCAAGACAGGCCCAGTTTATGTGTGGCGCGGCCGCGCGCGGTAATGCCTTGGATTGGGCGCGGCCGCGTTGATCATCAGATTTTGTTGCTGCAGATTTTTGGCATGAATTGAGGTTGTCTTTTGCTTTTCATTCATTCCGAGTAGCCTTTGACCTGAAATACGCAGACAATACTTATTAAGCCCTCCTAGACTAACAAAAGTATATAAAATCTATTTACATCAAGAGAATGAACATGGAAAGATATATGTATTTATATTCCTAAAAATTCTCTAAAGGCGTATATGCAATGCAAGTGCATCAAAAGTATGCTATAAGCTTTGTAATCCCAAAAATATACGCATTCATGCCTAAGTTCCGTTGTGTATGTGAAATAATCGGGGCATGGAGGCATAGACCACACAATGGACTCTTCTTCTATTCTCTTCTCTTCTGACCACCATGGTTTGAAGCTGGCGGACTCTCTCATATCATCGAGATACGGCTCTGTAATGTGGCTTCCAAGGGGGCAAGGGTGTGCAAACTTCACTGGCTTGTTCCACTTAGGCTGAGAAACCTCTTGGGATATTGTCACAGATGGTTCATAGATTTCCACGTCCCCAAGCGTCTCCTCTATATTCATTGCCTTATACTCGTCCAGTTGCAAGTGCACTTCGGATTCTCTATCACTCTCTATACCCATGTCATAGCACCATGTATCTTGGGGTTCATAACTTACGGCTTCAGTCATTGGAGGTACAAGATCTTGCATATCTTGAGCTTCATTTACTTGCTCAATCACCTCCTCATTCCTTAAAGCTGCGTTAATTTGCTCTACCCAAGTCTGAAGATCCTCAATTGACTGCTCTTGTTTGACCAAGATCTCCTTTGTTGATGCTAATGAGCACATAGTGTCCAATCCTTCCTTTACTGTTTCAGCCACGGGCTCCCTGTATTGAGGCTCACTGGTAGAAGCATAGTTGATTGGGGCCATCTGATATTGAAAATTTTGGTTTGACGGTTCCTGGCTACCAAACAACTCCTCTTGGTTTTCTATGCTTGCATACATGAAGTCCATTGTTGACTATTCTCCTTGTAAACATGGGGATTGATAAGTGGGTTCGGGTAAACAATTTGGACTCGGCTTGCATTGTTCTTGATAGCTCACAGTATGGGTCCGCCCTTGCTCATCCTCTATCATCAAGGCCCTACTAATTTGCTCTGCCCAGTTCTGGATATTCTTGACTGTCTTCTGTTACTCAATCAAGATGTCCTTCAGCGATATGTCACCTCCTTCCTCCAAGCTTGCATTTTCTGTGTCACCCTGAAAATTGTGTTGAGGCTCATAAACTGGAGTCTGGAATGTGCATTCTGGGGCGTAAATGGGATTTGGATCCCAATATTGGTCTTGATAATAGTCTGATGAAGGGTTTGCTGAAGGGACTGGGTGATACCCCCAATCTGGCTGATAAGTGGGATAAGGCTCGGTGTAGGAATAACCAACCGCATACTGCTCCTGTCCATAACTGATAGGCTCCTGATGGCTCGCATAGCTCCCAGCACCATAGTCATATGTCACTACCGTCTCTCGACTCTGCTGGGCTGAAACAGTATCCAGCTTCCTCGAGAGAACCTCCAAATGTGCTGAAAGTGAAGCAATTAGGTCGACGACATCATTGTATACTTCCCTTGGTTGCCCTTGCCTTATACTATTCCATGGATAGAAATTCAAGTCCATTGTACCAGAGAAGAGAATATAGAAAGAGAATTAAACAAAAACAAAAAGTTTAAATTAAGACTAATTTGATTTAAACTAATGTTGGCAAATAGTTATCCAAATAAGTCCCCGACAACGGCGCCAAAAACTTGTTGATCGGTTTACCGATCAATATATTCGTGCAAGTATACACGGTCAACAAGTAATAAAGTGAAAGTAAAGATATCGTTCCCACGAGGAATTAATAGATAAACAGTAGCCAAACCACTAGCACGTAATCATTTAAGTCTTATTTAAACGAGCGATAAAGAGATTAAATTTAAACTAAGTTAACTAGACAAGGAATTAAGCTTAAATTAATTAATCCCAGGGCAAAATTAGATAATGAAGGCATGAGATTCTAATTTCCCCTAATGATTCATCTAAGTCGTTTCACTTCCAATTAGGTCAAATTAATCGTTAAGTGTGCTAGCCAAGAACACGAAAGTGAGAGAAGGCCATCTCTCGATGCACCTAATCCATATCACGTGCAATCCACAAATGATAGAACGCACGTGAACACCCACATTATTTAAAACCCTATATGTCTATGGTGTTTACAAATAAATAGGGTTTAAGGTCAAGTTCTCATTTGACTACGGGCGGCGCTTCGGTATATGTCTATCCTAAGCACAAATCATACGTCTAACGCCATGTGAACGTACAATCGCCCGCTACTATGATTAGATCTAAACCCACATTTCGTCTTTCAATCCCATGTGGGTTATCACAGTAATTGGTCATGACTCAATTAAGCAATGAAAGCATAAATCAAAGTAGACAATCACATAGCAATCAATAAGAACCAACCATGGAAGAAAATCAATATAGACTACTCATTAGGTTCCATTGGAACCTCAAAATAAGCTTAACCCATAAATAACACAAGTATATTATCCACAAGATTCAATAACATCATCTAAATATACAACGTAATAGCAAAGAGAGATTAAGGATAGAGATTTCAAATCTTTCTCCAAGCTTGGACCCTTGATGTCAATCCTCTTGCTTCAATCTTCAATACAAATCAAACCCTAGAATCTAACTACTTTAAACTAATCTAACACTAATCTCTAACCTAATCTACTCCTAGACAAGGAATTGAAAGAGAAGGAAGAGGAAAAACTAGGGCTCAAGGCCAATACATGTATATCTCATGGATTTTCTTCCCCAAAACGAGCCCCCTTATATCCCACTCAAAAGCCAAGTCTCGTTCAATTGAAAAGTCAAGTCTGGCACATCTAGGAACTGGCGCGGCCGGGCCCAAAAATGCACTAGAATCTGCGCGCCCGCGCTAAGGCTTTTCTGCTGCAGAGTCCTCTGGTAAAATGGCCATAACTTTTGATCTGGGAGGAGTTACGAGGCCTGCTACCTATCAAATCGAAGCTACTTAAGAGCTCTACAACTTTCATTTTTTGAGCATTGAGAAATAATTGATGAATGAAGGCTGAAATTGAGCTCCAAGTGACAGCTGTGCATGAAAACTCAAAACCGTGAAGTTTAACGTTTGTTGGTATACAGGGCATAACTCTGGCCTCCGAACTCCGATTGGGATGATTCAAGATGTTCTGGAAAGCTTATAAGATGCTCTACAATATGACCCAAGCTCCAATCCAAGAACATGAAATGAACATAAACCCCCCAAACGATGTCCGAATTGCATTTCCTTCCCATTTTTGCTTCAAATGCCATTCTTGCTCCTTTTGGCCTCTACACCCGTGGCATCACCTTCATTGCTTCCTCACCCATGATATCTTCATGCTTTAAGCCCATTTCAGTGCTTTGCCCCATTTAAGCGTTCTTTTGCCCTTTTAAGCTCAATTTGCACCTAGAGAGTTTCTAAACCTGAAAATCACAAAACAAAGCAAAAACACATCAAACGCACAACGATACTTGAGTTTAAGCAACAGAATAAGTTGATTACTATCCGAATAAATGGTCATAAAAGCCACTTATCAACGACTTCAATTGGGACCGGATTTAGTACGACGAATGGCAGACATTGTGAAGACAAAAAGAGCCAGAGTAGTTGCAACTCAAGATCAACATGAGAAAAACGCAGATTGGCATCGTTATAATCTAGATTTTGAAGATGGTAGTTTTGTATTTCTTAAATGTTTCTTGTGAAGGGAAGATAAGATTAGGTAAGAAAGAAGAAATTGAGTCTAAGGTTCGTGAAACCTTTTGAAGTATTGCAGAGAGCATGCAAAGTAGCATACGAGGTAGACTTACCTATTGAACTGGAACATATATATAGTGTGTTTCATGTTTCAGTTTTACGATTATATAAGCCTAATTATAAGCGTGTGATACCCTATGAGCTCATTCAAGTAGGGAAGAATCTGGCATATGAAGAATTCATGTTCAAATACTAGATAGGAAAGAATAGATATTATATCTTCTGTGATAGCGCTTTGGCAAAACCATGATGCCAAGGAGGCCACGTGGGAATTTGAAGATAGGACGACGAGGGACTATCCTCATCTGTTTGTGTAACCTTGTACCAATTCCGAGGACAGAATTTTTATAAGGGGGGAGGATGTAAGAATCGTGAATTTCATGAATAATTTCTTTATTTATTGATATAATAAGAAAATGAATACTTATTGGAACATAAATATTTATGAGATATGAGAAAAGTAATTCGATTATATTAAATTGAATTTAGAAGAAAATATTGAGGAATTCAACGAACTCATAGAATGCATTGTGTGGCATAAGAATGAAAATGGTGGTGATTTAATTAATTAAGGGATGAACGAATCAATAAGTGAAAGATTAATTAATATTACATTGTTAACTAATTATTATTATTAGTAATAGCCTATTAATGAGTAATTATTAATAATATGTTATTGTGAGTAACAAAACATTTACGAGCAAGTAATTGATGAGTATAATAAGAGTTATATTTATTTGATTATTTGTTGAATGCAATACATGTAATAGTAAATCGTACAAAAATGTTATTAGGTATCATTATGAATAATAACCGGTTAAAGAATAAATGAATATATTAATGGGAATGAGTATTTATTTGAATATAAATATATAAATGATTATGAGATGAGTTAACTCAATTATATTAAATTGGATAATGATGATAATTGAAAAAATATGGAGTTTGCGATAAACTCGTTGAATGCCTTGGGTAGCACAGTAATGAGAAATATTAATAATTATATTAATCAACGAAGGAATTATTAAAAAAATAATTAATCTATATTAATTGTTAATTGTTATTAGAGAAACATAATAATAATTTGTTGATTTAGTATTTTTGCAAGTAATGGTATAATACTAAGAAAATGGTTTATAAATATAATAAGATTTATATTTATTTAACGTGATAATTAATCATATAAATGTTAGTTAATTATTATGGAGATTAATAACTTCATTAATTTATGAGGGATGAATTAATTAATATTAATTGATTAATTGCCATTATGAATAATAAAACAAATAAGTAAGTTATAAATATAATGAGATTATATTAATTGTTATGTGTAAGTGTGCAAATTAAACATATAAAGTATATGGGATACAACTATATTATATAGTGTAGTGCAACATCTATGTGACTATACTATATATAGAAACCATGTATTAAGATTGATTAAACTATATGATCTACGTGATTTATGCTTGTGTGACAATGTGTATATGAGTATACATTAAAATAATACATCATGGATATATAATAAACAATTGTTGATTTGTAGAAGTCTATAATAAATGAGATAGTATAATGTAATAATATCCGACTAAATTATACCGGTATGATAAAATGTACATAGTTTATATGTGTACAAATTACACTTACTACATTATGAGAATTACACTGTGACATTAAAATTTCAATCTAAGCATGTATTATACGAATACAACTTAGGTATATAATATGTGCAAATTAGCCTAAGTGGTGTACATTAATGTTGCTAGAATACTGAGATACAACATATTGAGAGTCTCATTCTCTTCACGTGTTATTCTCCAAGCTATCGTAAGCCTACTCCTCTCCTCAAACTCAGCATTCCATAGCTCATGATTAGCAAGGCAGTGGGATTCATGATGAATCCAACAACCATCTACCAACTTCCTATTAACCTTCATGCAATCCTACATTCCCGTTGGTTTGATTTGGAGAACAAAGTTATGGACTGTGTTTTGATTTTCCTATAAATGAAACATTCCTCTTCATAAATTTCAATTGCTGAGAGTTGCATAAGTGTTGAGAGAGAGCAATATATATATATCAGTAGAGGAAGTCTGATTTAGTAGCAAGCCCAATTGCATTAAAGAGGTATAAGACTTCTCCTTGTTCTTCATTTTTGGTTTCTGAAATTTCTGAGATTTCTTGAATTCTTGATTTTTGGTTGGAAGGCATGTTAATTGGATTATAGAACGATTGTTAATCATTATATTAGCTTACAAACATGTTGGTAATATAATGTTGTTGGTTTATAATCGAAAGCGTTGAGAAACTTTGAGTTTGGGCTGGAAACTACTGAACCAGACTGCAGTCTGGCACGAACCAGACACGGCGCAGCTGCGCCGGTATAACAATGGGGCGCAGCTGCCTCTTTGTTCAGTTTTGATTTCTACTATAAATTCTGTTAAGTGATAGTGTAATTATATAACAAAGACGAGCATGCGAGCATAAGTAGCATACATATATATGTATGTAGACCTAATATGAGCATGTTTTACTATGATTATATGCATGATTAACGGACGGTTATAATTTCCAAAGTAAACGTAAAGTTTTGTAAACGAAATTTACTTATACGAACCATGTCGACATTCTGATTTTACAAGCATGATTATATGATTTAAGAATGCAAGAAAAGCGTGTTAACTTACGTATATATGTTTCATAGTATAACATGAGCATTTCAAACCTCGTTAGTGAACATTTCTAACGAAAATGTAAGTTTTGAAGGTGGACATTGACATGTAAATACCATATACGCATTCTAATTTTTACGAGCATGTTTAGATGACTTAGAAATGTATATCGGACATGTTAATATATGTATATAGATAGCATGAACATGTTAGACTTTGTTCATGAAACTTACTAACAAAACATAAACTTTGAACATGGACTTGACATGTTATATTAAGATTCATATTCTGATATTTTTAACATGTTTAATAATGAGTATAACATCACCAGTATACCATACATGTGTACTCACTTGTTAAATTCAATAAGAGGTTAACCAAGCATAAGTTTAAGCATTTTTTTAAAGTGATAAACAATGCAAGTTATGAATGAATGATGTGGACAATCGCGAGCATGTATATTATAACTTATATGACCTTCCCGCACGTATCTATGATTAATTTGTATGTGTTGTGATTGCATGACCATAGTTGGCCTTAAATTCTTAGAAATCCTAAACTAAGACCCTAACATGTAAAGGTGAACTTAGGATGGTAATACTTGTATGATGTAGCTACTTGTGAGCATGCCTAAATCAAGTTATGTGATCACCTTATATGTTTAAATGACAAGCATGATAACTTATGTGAATTCATGACGTTGTATGACCCTAAGTCGTTTGAGACCGTGATTTAGAACTATATCATGTATGATTGAATTTGGGAAGGTTATACAAACATGAAAGGACCCTTTAATATGTATATATGTTGATACTTGAATCTGATCTTGACGGTTAACTTATAATAATGCCATAACTTGCTAAATAAAGTGTGTTTGGTACTAGTTGTGGTCTTATATGATAGTAATGATATATGAAGAAGTTTTACTTATAAAAGGAACTCTAGAGATAATAAAGGCATAACCAATTTAGTGTTATGATTTACTACAATGCCATACGTGATATAACTATGTTACTTGATTTCATGATATTTTATAATCTGATTTCATACCATATGTGTATAAATACGTCATAACATACTATGAAGATGTTTAACTGAGAAAGGGAATTCCATAAATAATAATGACATAATCGGTTAAGTGTTATAATATGATGCTATATGTGGTATAACTATGTAGTAAGGATAAGACCTAACTTATGTGTTGATTATATATACAAGATAAGGTGACAATGTTAAACTATATGACTAATGAATATCCTATACATGTAAATATATATTACGATAGGAATTTGTAGTGTTGATAAGCTATTAGTGGTAATCTACGCTTAAGGCAAGTATCCTATCCTTGTGGTTACTTTATTCGAGGAACGTTCCCTAACTTACACTCTTTTACGGTGCAAGTTTCCTTGTACCCGTTCTTGTATTATTGATTTCAAGTATCTAAACCTTATCTCTTTAATGCAAGTTCTTACCCTATTTTTATCGAGCAAGGTTCCTAACTTCATTTGATTTATTTATTGAATGCAAGTATCTGACTAATCTTTTTATTGAGCAATTATTTGATTCATACTCTTTATTGAACATATATTTGAGCTTGTGCTATCATTGATCGTACGAGTAAATAGGTGTTAGAATAATTCTTGCCTTATAAACTTATATTTCATAGCTTGATTTAAATCACGATTATATTCTTCGAATTATTGTTGCGAGTATTGAACTCATAAATTGTTCTTATATACCTTGTTGAAATTGTCTACGCCATTTAATTCGGCTAGACCAATATCATGAATTGGAAAATGACCCACACCAATTGCTTTGGTGTGGACTCTTAAAAATTGACTGAGTTGAACAACCCTCGTAAAAAGGGGAACTATATAGTCGAGGTGCCGACAGTAGCGTGATAGGTTATGCATAACACCAGGTACGATAGGTTGATCCCCTAATTGTACTTGTTTGGGTTACCAGAAATATTTTTGGTGATTCTAGTAGAAGTTCGTGGTTCTTAGCGACTACTCAGTATCCAGTATTTATTTACTTGAAACTTTGAACCCGTTGGATTCTTTTATTAATCCTTGGTCCATAGCGACACTCAGTGATATCTATTCATTTACTTGAAATTGTTGAAACTTTTGAAACCTTTAATAACTTCTCGACCCGTAGTGGTCCTTAATCAACTTCACAAAATAGATTTGGAAGTCATTGCTATTCATTTTGTTCACAACATTCTTATTTGAATTCCTGAGCGTTTAATTACCATATTACCCTTAAGATTAAGAACCGTATATATTCCTGTTCACATTTATTGGCATATTACTTGCTGAGCAAATTTGTTGCTCACTCTTGCTTCCCATAAACATTTCAGTTAGGGCAGGGCAAGGTGGAACCCCAGGACAGGACAATGTGCGATGGCAAAGCTATGAAGTAGCTATGCTTTCTTATATTAGGATGTTTCCGTTATGTTGTATTAAGACTTAATTAATGTTATGTATTAAGATATGTTTGGATTAAGTTATGCAATGTATTACTAATAGTTTCGAGACTTGGGACGAGAATATTTATGTTATATCAATGTAAATTATTCTGTTATTCCATTGTTTGAGATTTTAATTGTTATTAGAATTAGTACGTGACGAACCGAATTCGAGATCAGCGACGGTCTGAATTTGAGGGAATCACATCTGCCATATTTGTTATAACTGCTATTTGAACTATAAATTTGGTTTTATCTTAAGGGGGATAATTAAATCATATATTCGCTGTGGTTAATTAATTATTTAATTAACAATTCTGTTAAGTTACTCTTTGAAAAGAAAAAGTTTTAAAATATCTATTCAACCCCCCTTCTAGATAACTGTTGTGCCTCTGGGAACTAACACATTGGTTTTTATCTCAGTCGGTCATAGAGATTCCCCCGGTGGGCTTAGATGGCTTTACTTTATCAGAGGGTCTTTTCACTCAGGATGCCTTTTATTGTTGGTGAACTCCTAATACCATTGGGGCTCAGACTCGCGCCACTCAGTTTAGGGCGGATATGGTTTCTGGGTCCGTGACGATGACAGACTGGATTGCCTGTGTTAGACAGCTTATCCATTTGGAGCAGGTTGCTAGCTTGACCTAGACGTTGGATCGGGCACATTTTTTTTAACAGGCATCTGGGCATAAATCCATCAGAGGCAGATTCTTTTTATCCTTCTAGCTCTGGCGCTGGTCCCTCAGGTGGCCCATACTCTGATAGCTTCACTGAAGTAGATTCCCCTTTGTATCGACCCGATATTCCTTCTGGTAGAGATACGGTGACTCAGAAGAAGTTACAGTAGGTTGACTGGCTGGATGATGTAGATATCATAGATTTCTTTTGATAGGCTCTCGTTATCTCTTTTGATAGACCTCTATTAGCTATTGGGTGGATGTGCCCCACTTCCCTGTACTTTTTATTTTTAGTTGTAGACAGAGATGATGTATTTGATCTTTATTAGATGATGTATTTAGACATGTATGTATAATGCTTTCTATTTATTGCATCATATTATCATTTATCATGATACATGCATTTTATGTCATGGATATGCATTTATATTGATGAGTTAGCATTGACCCCCTGGATGGTCTCATGATACGGTTCTACAGATGTTTTCATCCATTGTCACCCGTATTGAGCATAGCCCACCCATACTGATAGTATTATGTGACACCCCCAAATTTGGGTACTTCAATTCCACGGGATTTGGTGCTCACTATCTACATAAAACATAACTACTGTCCATAATAAAGTATGCAAAATAAATTACAACCTTGAATAAATAATAAAATCTTCCTTATCAAAAGGATTACAACTTAATTAAAACATCCCAGGGTTTGCTAACCTTAACATAAACAATTAATGCGGAAAATAAACATCATAAACATTAAAGTTCTATTACACATCATAATCAAAACAAGTCTTCACTTGTTCATCTTGCTCTTGCCCTTACTAGTTGACGGGACGTCAACATTCTCGACTTTAGCTGCAATGGCTATTAATTGCAAGAGTGAGCAAACAAAAACTCACTTGGAATAATAACAATAATAGTGATGACCTAATTTGAATAACTTTGAAAGATTTGAATAACTTTTCTTTCATCAATAATAAAGAATTGAATAATAATTCTTTCATCAAAATTTAGAATTCGAATATAGAAATCATCTGAGGGTCATAAGACCTTGAAATATGTCATATGTTATAAATATTTCTATTTAAAACCTTTAACAGTCATTAGACTATATGGACTCTTAACTCGTACTTAGGGGGATCAGCCCTTCGTACCATATATTGTACACAAACATCTTAACGCTTTCGCATGATAATTCCCTATTAGATAGGGTTGTTCATCTCAGTATTTTAATAACAAGTCCGCACCAAAGAAAGTTTTGTTTGGATAAGCTTCAAGGGAAATTTAGAATTCAACTATCATCAACTAAGGAGTAGTTGAATCGACTTACAATAATTTAGAATTCGATAATCAAAAGAACTAAGGCATAACTATGAGTCATAATAATAGACATCATATTTAATAATCATGCTTTAGAAATAAACTTAAAGCATTTGAAAGACAATATGGACCTTGCTTGAACAATTAAGTCAAGGTCACAACAATTCAATAATGAACTTGTTCAATAAGATAAGTATTAGAAAACTTTCTTAACAAAAGAGTATCATTAGAAGACTTGCATAAACATAAAAGAAAGGATAGGAAGAACTTGCTCAAGTAAAGTTTAAGTTTAGAAAACTTGCTTCAAGCGCAAGCTACAATTTACAATCACTTCCACAATTATCCTACAAATTACATTACGTTTACAATACCAGTTTTATAACCACTACGTTAAACCGTGGAACTTCTTACTTAGTTCAACTTAATAACATGTTTTATAAACTTAACTCGCTTAACTAACCACACACGTGAGTCTAAACTCACAACATGCACATCATACGTGTATAACACTTTAAACTATCAAAATCATACCCTATGATAACAATATCTTTGTACATACATAACATATTATTATGAGACTTCAAATTATCTTAAACATGTCAAAAATATGTTATCTTATTGTTTAATACACTTAACATGTCATCACATTAAGTTAGCTAACCACGTAATGTATCAAAACTACTCGGAACCAAAGAAAAATCTCTGGACAGCAACAACACCCGCTGGGGTAGGTTTTTCTAGGCCAAAAGCCCCTCTAGGACGGGTCCCCCTGCTGGTGGGTTCCTCGGCTGGCGAACTGTGCAAAAAAAAAGTCAATTTGGCTTATTTCTTCCCACCAAAGTCCGTTTTTAACTAACACAAAAAACATATCTCTCCGTGGCACCGGTATTAAGACTACACTTGATCATATTAAAAAAAATAGAGAAATATCTCTTTCTTTTCGACACTTTTTAGTTATTGGGAGAACCCAAGTACTCTCTTTCGGATTCAGGAAAATTTCGTCTGTTTTCTGGGTTTAGGAAAGCAAAAGAAGCATGTCTAAAAGTAAACCAACCCTCGCTAGGATAGGCAATATTATTGAACCAGACAAAACAACAAGCAAATGAGACCAAAAAGACGAAATGTCCAGATTTTCTTTTTATAAGGGCTAAAATCACTTATTTTGGCTTTTTTAATGCATATGAAACTTTGTGAAAATAAAATCTTAAACTTCTACCATATTTTTAACATACATAAACACCACAACACAAAATCAAAACACCTAATTCCATGATTTTGAAGAAAACACCATTTTTAACCGTTCTTGAAGAAAATTATCACTGTGACTTTGTTTTTAAACCAAATCAAACAATTCAAAGCATGTTAATTTTTTTTCTTGATATATTATCATAATCTATGATCAATTTACATAATATATCACAATCAAACACGAATTTTGATAATTTAAAGACTATTTTTCAAAACTAGTTCATTGTAAATTGCTATGAACATGATTTCTTCATGTTCATTATATTTACATGAAATTAATCACTTAAACAATCATATAATTCACATCTAATAGTTTATATACATAATCTAACACATATAGATCATATTTACATAAATTCTTTTTAAAACTATTTTACAGAGAAGCAAAAATTGAAGAACAGTAAAAACATAATTTCTAAACTACAAGGATTAGGATTATACCCTTAAGCTTAGTGAGGAAGAAGATGATGATGGTGCTTGTTGGTATAGCAAGGATTCTCTCAAGCTTTTTCCCTTTTTCTCTTCTTCTTCTCTCTTCTTTTCTCTCTAACTTTCTCTGTATTTCTCTTTCTAACACTAATAAAATTCTAACTTTGTTTTATTCTTCTAAACTAATGTATATACATATAATATAACTGTTATAATATTTAATACATATAATTATATATAATAACTAACAATTAATATATCAGTTATAATATTTTAAATTTTAAAAGCCATAAGGCTTGTTTGGCAAACAGCTTATTCAAAAATAGGTTTTTAGTAGTTAAGTCCTCGTTTGGCAAAATAGAATTAAAACAGGTGCAAGGGCCTTGTTTGGCAAAACTCTTTAAAAACAGTTTTAATTCTTTTAACACATAACTTTCAATGTTACACTTTATTCAATTAAATCTTAATAATCTAATTTAATTAAATTAAAGCTAACATCACTTAACCAAATAATTTTTGCCACATAACAAGTATAATTACTCGCTAATCATAATCTCATGTAACGATTACCACATAAAAATTCATCTAATTTAATTATCTCAATTAAATTAGAACTATACCATAAAATCATTACACATCAATTAAATTAAATATTAAATATTTAATTAATTAATATATAGCAGGTAATTAAATTACTCTACAACAATCACATAAATTATTTATTTAACTCAATAAATAAATTAATTAAAATATTTATTTAATTCGATAAATATTAAAATTCATATATAAAATTCCCATTCGTTACGTATTATCTTTGAGGTCTTGGTATGATAGTCTACCTCATTCAGATCGGGTGGCAGTTGATCATATGTTGAGACACTCTATGGCCCTCTTGACGTTCCAGGTTCCGGTGGGCTTCATAGAGGGTATGCTATCTTCCTGGATTCCCGAGAGGCAGGTCTTTAGATTCGGTACCCAGGAGTTGACTCCTATATTAGAGGAGTATGAGCGCATAATGAATTTTCTGGGGGATATACCCTGCGCTAGAGTGGCTGTTGGTGACTTGCGACGGCAGTTCATAACATTACCAGGTTTACGCCGTACGGTCGTCTTGGATGAGATTACTTTAGGACATGTGTCCATTGATTTCTTGATTGATCATTTTGGGTAGACAGATAGCTACTTATTATACTCAGGAGATTTCACCATTTTTGAGGATGAGTGGCGGGTTGCCTGAGTAAATATTTTCTTGATGTGCGTTTTAGCCTACCTGTACATGCCGCTATACATAGATCACCTGGACATTGGCTTGATCACTGTAGTGAGTGCTCTGAGGGAGGGTCATACCATACTTCCTATGATCATAGCAGAGACCTTGATGTCGGCCACATTTTGTTGTACCCATCCTACTGGGTTTTTCAGAGGCAGTGCCGTATTGTTATACGTTTGGTTCATGATGCATCTGAGACCGATTGACACTTTCAGACGCCATGAGTACTTCTTTACACATGAGATAACCATGTCTTACTCTTTTTGATCGGCTGACTATATAGATGAAACATCTTGGTTTGTTTTCCTGGTTGTGATTGAGGATCTTTTTTCCATCTTGCCTTGCTCAGGATTCAGCTCCCCTTAAAGTTTTGCTACTCAAGCAGTGAGTATGAACTTCTTGCCCTTGGCTGGTTTGAGAGGAGTGACTACATATCATATATTGGCTATCATGGGACAGTTTGATTAGTTTTAGGATGTTTACCCTTTTGATGGAGCTTCAGATCAGCGATCATCAGCCTTATCTTTGTTAGAGGGTGATCTAGCCAGAGTTTATGATTATTGGACTCATCAAGAGAGGGCTGATTTTTCCAAGAGTCACCCGGGTCGCTCCTCAGAGTATTCTACATAGCTAGAGACAGGCATTGCATCGGCTATGGTCGTTTATTCAGAACCTAGAACTAATTCAGATGAAGAGGAGCCTATAGAGGACCCTATTTCTCCCACGGAGGATGAGCTATTTGCTGGTTTGACGGAATCTCTGGTCAGTGACATTCCTAGCTCTTCAGCTGCTGCTGCCCCATCTTCTGTAGAGTCTTTAGAGTAGATGATAAAACTTCTGACCTTTGAGAGGGATCAGGCTAGGGCATTGATGTTGATGACCTTATCTGGCTGGGATACTACATTTATAGAAAGGGATGTGGCTCGAGCTACCAGGGATGCTTCTGTTGCTGATAGTACTGCTCTCAGATCCTATACGGAGGGCATTGTCATAAATATAAGTGCATTTATGGATGATCATGGAAGCACTCTATAGATGGCCGTAGATCTTTTCGCTCGTATTGAGACCGCATGACAGGAGCTTAAAGATGCACCTCCATCTTCAGAGAAGGATGCGATGTTGGATTTGTTGTCCCGCTTGACCGCGGGTTTATAGACTAGCTTTTATTTTCCTGCATAGACTAGGTTAGCCATTTTTATCTTTTATAGGACATATTGTATATATTAAATAGTATTATATGGCAAGGAAATATATTTTGATTCACTTCCCTTTTGCATATGTTGTGATCTGTCCTCGATAATTACCACTTTCTTTGTGACTTGCTGCCTTAATGTATCACGGGCTCTTTCTTAATGGACTGACATTGAGATGTCGGAAGGTCTCTCAGAAGGGTTCATTGATCATGGAGGCTTTATAGGATTTAGGTTTTATGTATGGTTTGCTGTCTTTTGACTGGTATTTAATTGGATATTTTATAGGTAAAGTGTTTGGCTTTTTCTTTTTTCTGAAGGTTAGACCGCACCATAGATGGCTTCCTATGTACTCCCGAGGATGGGGGAGATCAGTTCATTCGTAGTTCAGGCCTAGCAGTAAAGACCTGAATTGATTTGATTTTTTTTTCACAGGACCAGGATGGCGGTTTGAAGGTGATTTAAAAATAGTACCTTTTCACGGTGTCTGAATTGATAAGCTAGGGGAATTCTTCCCCATCCATTTCTTGCAATTTGATGGCTCCTCTTGTCAACACTTCCTTGACAATGAAAGGGCCTTCCCAGTTTGGGGAAAATTTTCCTCTGACTTCATCTTGATTGGCGAGGATCTTCTTCAACACCAAGTTATTTTCTTTGAATTGCCTAAACCGGACCTTCTTGTTATAGGACTGAGCAATCCTTTGCTGATACAACTGACCATGGAAGATGGTTGCTGCCCTTTTCTCATCTATCAGAGATAACTGGTAGTATCGCTCTTACAACTATTGGTCTTCTTCCATCTGAGCATCTATCAACACCCTTAATGATTCTATTTTAACTTTTGTCGGGAATAATGCTTGCATGCCATAGACCAATGAGTAGGGGATAGTCCTAGTAGAAGTGCGGATTGATGTTCTATAAGCTAACAGAGTCAGAGGCAGTAAGTCAGGCCATCATTTGTGATTAGCAAACATCTTTTGCATGATCTTCTTGATATTTTTGTTGGCTGCTTCGACAACACCATTCATCTTGGGATGATAGATGACAGAATTAAGATGTTTGATAAGGAATTTACTACATAATTTCTTCATCATTTGGTTGTTCAAATTCGTAGCATTGTTTGATACGATCACCTCTGGTTGTCGGTATTGACAAATTACATTATTTCTGATGAAACCAACAATTACCTCCTTGCTGACTTTGGGAAAGGAGGCAACTTCGACCCGTTTAGTGAAATAATCGATCATGGTGAAGATAAACCGATGACCATTGCTGGCTTAGGGCTCGATTGTGTTAGGTTTATAAGATCAAATTAGCATGCAACAATTACATACATAGCAGCGGAAGTGTAAAAATAAAGTTTTAAAATTTTACAAACCATGAACCCGGATCATCCTTTATGTGCAATTATTAATTTAATCTAAAGAGATGAACAACGAATCATACCCTTATAGATTAATGCTTCCTCAGGTACGAGTTCAACTCCAATCCTTTCTTTGTTCAACTTGAATTTACCGGGTGTGATTCCTTCCTTTGATTAACGTCAACCACCCAAGTGTTTGGCCTCTAGAGGTGATCCACTAAGGATGAACAAATATTAAGAAGGTGGGTTATTGACAAAATCATAGTTTTCTCTCTCTCTAGAAAAAGTGTGCTCTCCCAACAATTGGAATTGCTTTAGTTCTTAATCAAAATAAGACTCCTCTTATTTATAGATGTGACGAACGAGAATTTTATAATTTAATTTAAATATTTATTGAATTAAATAAATATTTTTGATGATTTATTTATTGAGTTAAATAACTATTTGATGAAATTGTGGTAGTTTAATTTAATTATATGTGTTACATTGATTAAATTAATGTAGAGAATTTTATAATTCAAAGTAAGTATTTAATTGAGTTTATTTGATTTAACGAATTATTTAATAAGCATAATGTTATTCTAATTAACTTAATAATTAATTAGAGATTTAAAGTCACATAATTAATAAATGAGAATTTTAATTATGTGATAATGTGATTTAATGTGAATTTATTATATTTTATTTAATTAAATTCAAATAAGATTATCTGATTAATTAAGTGTGATATTAAACTATATGTTAAATACTTTAATTAAATTAATGGGAAAGGAGTATATAAGGGAGTAACCAAACATGGCCTTATAGGAAGTTGGGCAGTTAACCCATGGTGGGAATTAACTGACGACCCATGACTTCTACGGTTAACTATTATACGTATATTATATATCAGACCTTATATACTTACTCTATATACTATATCATATATTGTAATTCATATCAGAGAACTCAGAGAGAAATTAGAGAGAAATTTGAGAGAGTTGATTGATTCAAGTAAATTTTGTAGAATCAAAGAAGGAGTTCTAGCAAATTAAACAAGCAAGCAAGGGGTAAATTCCTTATCTGAGATTCTAAGTTCGATTTTTTATACTTTCTCCATGAAAACTATTTCAAAGTTCTTTGTGACTAAGGTTATTGATGATTGATGGTTATACGATGATATGTATGTTAGTATATGTCCATAATATGTTTTATATCATGTATGCATGATTTAAAGTAACTAAATCCATGTAATTATGCTTTAATTAGAAGTTCATAAGTTACAAAGTATAAAAAGTTTGAATATAGCATTATGTACAAATTTGCATGCTTTAATTGGTTAGTTAACATGAATTTTAAGGCTGATTATGATTGTACATGTTAAAACGAACAAAATGAACTTTAAACGGATGGATTCGGAGTTATAACGAATCCGTAACGTTGAATTTCATGATTTCTCTTGAAACTTTTCAAAATACCAGACCAGTGAATTTAAGTGTTTTAATTTGAGTGATTATATGATCTAAAGTGCTAAAAGCATGCTAGATTCATTGTTTGATGTTCCTATGAAGTTTGTACTATATGGGTAACATAAAAAAAATCGTCGTGTTAGTTTAATTCGAATTTATTTGGCTTTTTATAAAAAAATTCGCGAACTGCAACTTGTCCAGCTGAGGACCGTGCCCCAGCGGACTTTTAGCCTATTAATACTCGCCCTAACGTGTATACTTGTTGTCCAGAAATTGGTTTTGTGTCTTTTAAGTCCTAACATGATGAACTAATTAAATGTAATGAACCTAATGACATGTTAAGTGTACGAAATAATAATATAACATGTTGTTTGAAAGTAGTATGCATACAAGCCAATCATGTGTGATGATAAAGCATATACTTTGGAGATAATCTTATTTATTTATTAATAAAAATATTCATTTATTAAATGCATTTAATTATCTACATGGTGCTGTTTTTATAATATGTAAATAACCCATAGTTTTAAGCAATACTTTTAGAATCATGATGATGATCATGCTAATGAGATCTAAATTCTTAGAAAGCTCTAAAACTAAAATAGTTCCCAATCGTGGGATTACTAAAAAGGGGATTAGTAAATCCGGATAGATTGGTACATATGTTGCTTGCTCATTGGATGAGGATGATTGATCTCATGATCATTTGTGTGGAGACACTAAAGCAAGTATGTAGGTGCTTATTGGAGAATAATTTCACTGAACGTGACTCGCAATGGAATACCTAATGGAGTTTTACTAGCTTGTCAATAGGAATTCCTAATGTGATAGTAGTACAAGTGATCCTTGAACTTGAGATCATCATAGTATCTTGTATGTAACAAATTATACTTTGACTTATTTCTTAAGACCTTTTAAGGCATATATAGGGTATGCTTGGGTATAATGAGTTACATATGGAGATAATGAATGATCAATAAAGAATCTACCACCTCTAGTAAAAGAGGAGATATGTCCTATGTGATTCGTTAAATGACAACCCAGGAATCCTTGGCCAAGGTGGAATGAAATTAGAAAGAGGTTTCTAATTTATATTAATCGGAGTTGTATATTTTCTAATCGAAATACATATGATTAAATAAAATAAGACTTGACAGTAAATCCATGTCTTATATTTAATTGGGACATTATATGATGGAAGGATTGAATTGTACGGTAACTATTTACTCACAGGTACTTTTATGATTAATGTTGAAATCTATATAATCTAGAAAGTCGTTGATCGCTAGAGAGGCTTATCCCTATTGTAGAATAAATATTATTTATTTAAATAGATTATTAATTTAATTTATTTATTTAAATAAGATTAAAATTATTTTAATTGATTTATTCACAACCGGTTTAATATAGAGAACCTAAAGGGTCACACCATAAAAGAAAGAATAATTATTTAAGAAGATAATGGCATAATCGTAATAATGCATTAAGTGTAATTAATTTAATCTATAGTGATAGAATAAATTAAATAGCTTAATATTTATTATTTAATATTTTAAAAATATTAAATATAAATTAATAAGAGGAGTCTTATTAATATTATTATAATTATTATTATTTTAATTTCTAAAGGAGTTTAGTAATTAATTTAATATTAATACTTTCATTTATTCCTAATAAGATTAGGAGACAAATTAATTAAATGAATTTAATTAATTATTTCCCATGTGGTGGGAAGCCTAAATTAATTAAAGGAGTTTAATTAATTAAAAGAAATCTCATGTCTAATAGGATTAAAAGGGTTGACCAATATCTATATAAGAGGAGTCTTATAATAGATATTGATTGATGCAATTCTCATTGTTGGAGAGTACTCCTTTTCTACAGAGGATAGAAAACTAAGGTTTAGCCAAACACCCTCCTTCTTGATAATTCCTCTTCCTTGGTGGATCACCTATAGAGGCCAAATACTTGGGTGGCTAACGTTGATGAAAGAAAAGAATCTAACCCAGAAATTCAAGGAGATCACGAAGAACAAGGAGTTGAACTAGTACCTGTGGAAGCTTCGTTCTATAAGGGTATGATTCCATAACTTCTTATTTATCGTTTTAAATTAATAATTTGCATAAAGGATGATCCGGGTAATGGTTCTGTAGAATTTTTTTTAAACTCTGATATACCATGCTTCTGCTAATTTTTGCAATTTGATTGCGTCACAATTTCGTACAAACCCAACAATGGCATCAGAGCCAAACCTTTATGCAATTATTAATTTATTTTTGATTTCATATACCTATGGGTATGTATTTAAAATAATTTATTGGGCATAATTTTATTGTATAAAATTATTTTTTTTAAGAAAAAAAAAATGACGTTTTTTTTTGGGACGAATCACAATTTTTTTTTGGGTGCTAATCTTGAATTCTGCAAAGAAAAGGTGTTGTCTCTTTCTTACTCCAAAAAGAAGGTGACCCATGAGGAAAAGACTCTTTTAATAAAAGAAGGTGACTTTTTTTAAAAAAATAAATGTGAATTTATATTATATTATATATATATATATAACCTGATTCGTTATATAAATATATATAATATATACGGTAATATCAAATATATATATATATATATGATATATTTATATATTATATTCTAAATAATTTTATAATTAAAATAAAGAGTTTATTTTAATCTTGAAATTGCATTTCATGCAATTTAAAATTGCCCATTAAATGATACTCATATATATATGGAATATTTTAATTCATGAGATGAATATTTATTTATTGATATATATGGTGATATGTATGATAATAAATGGGGATTGATTATGGACTATTTGACCAATGTAATTGGATTTTATTTTAGTTGAATGCTTGAATGAATGGATTTTATTAAATGGGGTCTGTGTACCTCGTATTCTCTAAATTATTTTTCTTGATGTAAAATTCTATCTCCCTCCTATGTACTTCCCCTTGACTGCTGATCAAGGTTTTTATTTAAATTAAATAGTTTAATGTAATAGAAGTAGTTAGAATTATCTTGAAGAAATTGGAGACCAAGGAGCAAGGAGCGCGTGAAGACCCGTTTGTATGGAGCCCGGGTTTAAATGTAATAGTTATATTTAAATTTAAATTCTTGCACTCCTAGGTTTGACCTTTTGGTTCACTTGGTGGCTCTAGTGAACCAAACTAGAATAAAAGTCCATAATCAATCCGGCTAGAATATAGTATTCTATATTGCATGCTAAATATTATATATATTATATTTTATGCAAACATGCTTCGAATGTTTAATAAAATGACGCGTATTTTATATATATATGTGCATGCGCGCTAAACAATATGAGACAAATAATAACAAACCCCTCAAAGAAATAATATTAAGTCCGAAGCGTTCAAATGATATTTGGAATATCGAACGTCGCCTTCTAGCATGATAAATTAATAGAGTATTAAATATTTAATATGAGCTTGTTGTGCTATCCACAAGGTGAGTATTGCGTATTTAAGATGTTAATTAATCACATTTGATGCTTATCAAAAAAATTGAACGATCTAGTCTTGTTGTGCTATCCACAAGGACGAACATTTTTCTTTTTTGAATTTATGAAAGTGCTAGGCTGGACTTAACTTAAATCATTTTAGTTCGGATGTGCACACACTTGACCATTATGATTTAAGAGGCAAAATAAAAGGAGTTATATAGTGTTGTAATTGACAAGAGTCGTCTACCTATTTATTTGTATATCGCTTGTTGTGCTATCCACAAGGTTATATACATTTAAAATGGGATCTTTATTCTCACTAGCAAATCTTTAATTAGATGTTGCCGAACTATATAAGTGAGGGTAATATAGTTTGATAAAAATAGTGAGAGATACCAATTTAAAATAAAGACCTAAATTTATTTTGGTATGCAAAATTAATAAAATGAATTTTTGCTTAAATGTTGTTTTTCACATGCAGAATTTTAAAAATGTCAAAATCACTAATTTCACTGCGAAGCATACTTGATGCTAATAAGCTTATCGGGCCGAATTATACGGACTGGCTAAGAAATCTGAGAATAGTTCTCACTGCTGAAAAGATTTCTTATGTCCTAAACTCACCTGTCCCTGGAACTGTTCCAGAAACAGCCTCTGAGGAAGAGATTGTAAAATGGCAAGATGATGCATCTGTGGCTCAATGCATCATGCTAGCATCTATGAATAACGAGCTTCAGCGTCAGCACGAAAACATGGATGCTCCTACTATGTTGATTCACCTCAAGGAGTTGTATGGTGAACAAAGTAGGACTGCTAGATATGAGATATCTAAGGAACTCTTTTTATCTCAGATGACCAAGGGCAAAGTGAACATAAAGGAACAAAAGAAATCTGATCCAGCTAGCAAAGGAATGTGCTTCCATTGCAACGAGCCGGGTCATTGGAAGAGGAACTGCAAGAAGTTTCTGGCAAAGAAGAAGCTTGGAGAAGCTTCGACTTCCCATCAAGGTTTGTTCATGATTGAAATTAATTTTTCAGAAAGTCAAAATTCTACTTGGGTATTGGATACCGGTTGTGATTCTCACATATGTAATAATGTGAAGGGACTGGTCAGAAATAGAATGCTGAGCAATGATGAGGTCATCCTACGAGTGGGGAATGGAGCAAAGGTTGCTGCATTAGCTGTAGGGACTTATTGTTTAGTAATGCCTTCGGGGCAAGTCCATTTATCTAAATAATTGTTATTTTGTTCCGAATATTATTAGAAACATTATTTCTATTTCTGTATTGGATATGGAAGGATATGACGTTATTATAAAGAACAACAGTTGTTCAATTTATAAAGACGATGTTTTATATGGTATTGGAAATTTGAAAAATGGACTTTATATACTTGACTTGCAAGAAAATATATTTCAAATTGAACAAACTAAGAAAAGGAAAAGAGATAATATTAATTATACCTACATGTGGCACTGTAGACTCGGTCATATCAATGAAATAAGATTATCCAAGTTGCATAAGGATGGGCTCCTAGAGCTATCCTATTATGAATCATATCCAACTTGTGATTCTTGTCTCATGGGTAAAATGACTAAATCTCCTTTTAGTGGAAAAGGAGAAAAAGTTACAGAGTTGTTGGCATTGATTCACACAGACGTTTGTGGACCTATGACAACAAGTACACGGGGTGGGTATTCTTATTTTATTACTTTCACTGATGATCACACAAGATTTGGATATGTGTATTTAATGAAATACAAGTCAGAATCATTTGAAAAGTTCAAAGAGTTCAGAAGTGAAGTAGAGAAACAAACGGGCAAGAGTATAAAGATACTTCGATTAGATCGAGGTGGAGAATACTTAAGCGGTGAGTTTCTCAATTGTCTCAAAGAAAATGGTATAATCTCACAATGGACTCCTCCAGGTACACCACAGTTAAATGGAGTATCTGAAAGGAGAAATCGAACACTGTTGGACGTGGTTCGATCCATGATGAGTTTTACCGACCTTCCAATTTCCTTCTGGGGATATGCCCTAAAAACGGCTGCATACCTACTTAACAAGGTACCTACCAAATCCGCCCCAAAGACTCCATATGAGATGTGGAAGGGGAGGAAACCAAATCTTAAGCATGTTAAGACTTGGGGTTGCCCAGTTTATGTCAAAAGTTTGAAAATGATAAGCTACAGACTAAATCCGATAAGTGTAGATTTGTGGGATATCCTAAAGAAACTTTAGGGTATTATTTCTATCATCCAACTGATCAAAAGGTGTTTATTGCGAAACATGTTGCCTTCTTGGAAAAGGAGTTTATCCATGAAGGGGTCAGTGGGAGTAAGATATATCTTGAAGAAGTTCAAGAACCACAAATTACCACGGATCAAAATCAGGTACCTGACCAAGTAGAAGAACCTACTATACCACACCCTGTTCATAAATCTGAAAGAGTACCGAAGATACCTGAGAGGTATGGATTCGTTAAAGAGGACGACGATGAGGTACACATCATGAATGATGATGATCCATTGAATTACGAACAGGCTATGAGTAATAAAGACTTAGGGAAATGGCTTGAAGCCATGAAATCTGAAATGGACTCCATGTATGAAAACAAAGTATGGACTTTGGTTTCACCATCTGAAGGCATTAAGCCTATTGGGTGTAAATGGGTCTTTAAAAGAAAGACGGGAGCGGACGGCAAGGTAGAGACCTATAAGGCCCGACTGATTGCAAAAGGTTTCAAACAAAGACAAGGAGTTGACTATGATGAAACCTTCTCACCAGTAGCTATGCTCAAGTTCATTCGAATTTTGCTTGCGATTGCAGCTTATAACGACTATGAGATCTGGCAAATGGACGTGAAAACGGCCTTCCTCAATGGGAAACTTGAGGAGGATGTGTATATGACACAGCCAGAGGGATTTGTTTCAAAGGTTGGAACAAATCAAGGCTGTAAGCTGCAACGATCCATTTATGGATTGAAGCAAGCTTCTCGTAGATGGAACATTCGTTTTGATGAGACAATCAAAGAGTTTGATTTTATCAAAAACGACGATGAACCATGTGTGTACAAGAAGGTTAGTGGGAGCGCAGTTTCATTCCTTGTACTATATGTTGATGATACATTACTGATAGGGAATGAAATTCTTATGCTATAATCGATCAAAATAAAGTTGTCTAAACATTCCTCCATGAATGATTTTGGTAGAACATCCCACATTGGGGATATAAATCTGTATTGAAAGATTTAAAAGGATGTTCGACTTAACCCAAGGAAACGTATATTCATTAGATGCTAAAGGCGTTTAGCATAGCAAACTCCAAAAGGTGTCTCATGATGATGAGCCATGGAGTGAATCTCTCTAAAATTGTCCTCAATAAAAGAGAGATCCCATGAGCTACTATCATGTATGCAATGAAATATACGAGACTTGATGTTGATCAGTCATATTCTGGAGAAGATCACTATGAGACAGTGATAAACATCTTAAAGTACTTAACTGACACTAAGGATGTCATTATATGACATGATGAGTCTGAATTAAACTAGAGTGCTAAACAGACTCAAGTTTTTAGACTGACCAAGACGATAACAAATCCACTTTAGGGTAAGTCGTTACCTTGAAAGATGGTGCAGTGAATTGGAAAGGTTCCAAACAGCAAAAAGTTGCTGGTTTAGTGACAAAGACAAAGTATATAACTGTAAGTGAAGCTGCAAATTGATGTTTCAGATGAAAAGTTCATTACAGAACTAGGAATAGTTCCTAAGTCTCATCTTGAATCTAAACATGTGTTGCGGCACTTTGATTAAATAAATCATTAAAAGAGAAGCATATAGACTCTCAAGATAACATTGCAGATCCATTTACTAAAGCTTTAACACAACAGCAGTTTGATCGTCACTTAGAGAAATTGGTATGAGATACCATGGAGATTGGCTTTAGTGCAAGTGGAAGATTGAAAGTAGTATGCATACAAGCCAATCATGTGTGATGATAAAGCATATACTTTGGAGACAATCTTATTTATTTATTAATAAAAATATTCATTTATTAAAGGCATTTAATTATCTACATGGTGCTGTTTTTATAATATGTAAATAACCCATAGTTTTAAGCAATACTTTTAGAATCATGATGATGATCATGCTAATGAGATCTAAATTCTTAGAAAGCTCTAAAACTAAAATAGTTCCCAATCGTGGGATTACTAAAAAGGGGATTAGTAAATCCGGATAGATTGGTACATATGTTGCTTGCTCATTGGATGAGGATGATTGATCTCATGATCATTTGTGTGGAGACACTAAAGCAAGTATGTAGGTGCTTATTGGAGAATAAGTTCACTGAACGTGACTCGCAATGGAATACCTAATGGAGTTTTACTAGCTTGTCAATAGGAATTCCTAATGTGATAGTAGTACAAGTGATCCTTGGACTTGAGATCATCATAGTATCTTGTATGTAACAAATTATACTTTGACTTATTTCTTAAGACCTTTTACGGCATATATAGGGTATGCTTGGGTATAATAAGTTACATATGGAGATAAAGAATGATCAATAAAGAATCTACCACCTCTAGTAAAAGAGGAGATATGTCCTATGTGATTCGTTAAATGACAACCCAAGAATCCTTGGCCAAGGTGGAATGAAATTAGAAAGAGGTTTCTAATTTATATTAATCGAAGTTGTGTATTTTCTAATCGAAATACATATGATTAAATAAAATAAGACTTGACAGTAAATCAATGTCTTATATTTAATTGGGACATTATATGATGGAAGGATGGAATTGTACGGTAACTATTTAGTCATAGGTTCTTTTATGATTAATGTTGAAATCTATATTATCTAGAAAGTCGTTGATCGCTAGAGAGGCTTATCCCTATTGTAGAATAAATATTATTTATTTAAATAGATTATTAATTTAATTTATTTATTTAAATAAGATTAAAATTATTTTAATTGATTTATTCACAACCGGTTTAATATAGATAACTTAAAGGGTCACACCATAAAAGGAAGAATAATTATTTAAGAAGATAATGGCATAATCGTAATAATGCATTAAGTGTAATTAATTTAATCTATAGTGATAGAATAAATTAAATAGCTTAATGTTTATTATTTAATATTTTGGAAATATTAAATATAAATTAATAAGAGGAGTCTTATTAATATTATTACAATTATTATTATTTTAATTTCTAAAGGAGTTTAGTAATTAATTTAATATTAGTACTCTCATTTATTCCTAATAAGATTAGGAGACAAATTAATTAAATGAATTTAATTAATTATTTTCCATGTGGTGGGAAACCTAAATTAATTAAAGGAGTTTAATTAATTAAAAGAAATCTCATGTCTAATAGGATTAGAAGGGTTGACCAATATCTATATAAGAGGAGTCTTATAATAGATATTGATTGATGCAATTCTAATTGTTGGAGAGTACTCCTTTTCTACAGAGGATAGAAAACTAAGGTTTAGCCAAACACCCTCTTTCTTGATAATTCCTCTTCCTTGGTGGATCACCTATAGAGGCCAAACACTTGGGTGGCTAACGTTGATCAAAGAAAAGAATCTAACCCGGAAATTCAAGGAGATCACGAAGAACAAGGAGTTGAACTAGTACCTGTGGAAGCTTCGTTCTATAAGGGTATGATTCCATAACTTCTTATTTATCGTTTTAAATTAATAATTTGCATAAAGGATGATCCGGGTAATGGTTTTGTAGAAATTTTTTTTAAACTCTGATATACCATGCTTCTGCTAATTTTTGCAATTTGATTGCGTCACGATTTCGTACAAACCCAACATTGTTGACATGTATAAGATAATTTGATGCTTCATGTTAACAAGTTATGTGTGAGTTGGATATTGTTATCATAGGGTATGATTATGATGGTTTAAAAGGTTATATATGTGTGTTATGCATGTTGTGAGTTTAGACTCACGTTGTGTGGTTAATTAACAAGTTAAGATTACGAACCACGTAGTTCAGTTGAACTTAAGTGAGAAGTTTGACGGTTAAGCATAGTGATTATGAAACTAATCGATATCATATACATAATATAATGTGTAGGACGTTGAGAAAGTGAATTGTAATAGTAATTGTAGCTTGTGCACGAGGCAAGTGTTCTATCCCTAACTTATTATTGTTAAGCAAGTTTCCTAATCTTTACTTTCATTGAGCAAGCTTTCTAAATTCAAAGTTATTCATTGAGCAAGTCCTATACTTATGATTCTATATCAATGAAGTTCTTATTCTTGTTTATTCAAGTTAAGATTTCGTATAAGATATTATAAGCATTGTTAAGTATTATTTCAGTATACAATCCTTATTCAATTGTATACCATCGATATTTATATTTTAATTCGATTATCAATTATTGGTGAACTTTGTAGGGCTAGCAAACCTATATTAATTCGACTAGTCCATAGTTGATGAACGTTATAAATTCTAGAACTATTATTGAGCTTATTCAAACCAAACTTCTTTTGGTACGGACTCTGATGTCAAACTGAGATGAACAACCCTTTATAGGGGATTATTTACGCTTTAGCGTTGAGATATTGTGCACAGTATGGTACTAAGGGCTGATCCCCCTAAGTACGAGTAGTAGAGTCTATATAGTCTTATGACTGTTAAAGGGTTAAAGTAGAAATACTTAACAACCTGGGACATAGTTCAAGGTCTTATGACCCTCAGATGCTCTTTTGATTCTTGCCATTCATTTTTGATACAAAAGCCGAGTTTTCTTTAACCAGGAGTCTTTGATTCACTTATATTTTATTATATTATTATATTTGTATACTTGTGGGCAATCGTGCTCACTCTTGCAAAATAACATTGCAGTTAAGAACGAAAGATCTGACGAGCCTTCCACTAGCAAAGGCAAGGGAAAAGCTAACAAGTGTTGAAGACTTGTTATTTAATTTGAGAATGTTTATGTTTAAGACTTATTATTTGTTTATGTTTCCGCACAGATGTTTAAGGTTAGTATGACCTGGGATTGGTTTAATTATATATTTATTTCAGATGGTGTAACCCCATAAGGGGAGATGATGGAGATTTTTTTATCTATTTCATGGTTTTCATTGATTATAGGTAGATAAATATATGATATTTGTACAGTGAACACCAAATCCCGTGGAAATTGAAGTACCCAGATTTGAGGGTGTCACAAGTTGGTATCAAAGCTGTAGGTTATGAACCTTGGGTGGGGGAAAATCTTAGGGTAGTATCCTTGGAGAACATAGTAAAGGTAACTCTTATTGAGTTCTATGAAAGATAATAAATTACCTTATGTGCTATGTGTTTATACTTATGTACTCGCGAGTATCAATTAGTATCACGTAATAGCTAAGACTTAAAATTTTGATTGTCAGGATGTCGGATGTTGGAGGATCCAGTCAGCCTAGGGAGGTTGTACCCCGAGTGGCTATTGAGGAGGAGCCCCGAGACATTCATACAGTCTGGGAGTAGTTGGTTCGTAGAGAGCTATCTCCTTTGATCACAGTTGTTGGTCGGGAGCATGAGCCAGTGTTTGACTCAGAGGAGGACTCTAAGGAGATTGAGATTGAAGCTGAGGCAGCCGAGGAGGAGGATGAAGACCCTGAAGAGTTCCCACCAAACTCTATCAGTGCTGAGATGTACGATGAGCTGTCTGACCGTAACATAGAGTTACAGGATACTGTTCGAGAGCTGAAGGAGCAGGTAGTTACTCAGCGGGCTACCATCGAGCAAAAGGATGGTGAGGTTGAGACTCTGTATACACGTCTTGGAGATGTGGAGTGGGAGTTGGTTCATGAGAAGGGCCAAGTTGAGCAGAAGTCAGAGGAGATAGAGAAGCTGAAGAATAATTTACGTGAGGAATCAGCGAAGCTTGCCATAGCAGAGGATAATTGGATGAGGGCTTCACGATGTGCAGAGATTGCTGAGGATAACGATCGGGAAAAGAAGGCTAAGATCAAGGAGACAGACTATACGTTTCAGACTACGATTGATAAGGCCTAGGATTGGATTATGTGCTATCCTGTTCAGTTCGAGGATCTACCTTGGTATATGATGGATCGCAGGACGATGTTCTGCATTATGGAGGAAGAGTGCAGCAAAGCTGTTCGACACCTTAGTAGGCCGTGATAGGAACATTATTATTATGTGAATACTTCTTTGAGTAGTTAATAATGTAAATTCCGATGTGATTATAAACAGAGGAATATTTTGATTATTTAAATTCTGAAGATTATTTATCTCGAGATAGTTGATGTAAATAGCAGTGATGCTATCTTGTTTTGTTTTAAAACTTTTGATTAAATAAAATATCATAGTTTATTTGAGATGTTATGTGTTAAGTGTTATCTTAAAGTATTTAAGTTAAGCCTTAAATATTTAAAGAAATGAATAAAGATCTAATAAGCGTATATCTTAACAGAAATATGCCGCCAAGAAGACGCCCAAACCTTCGACCAGCCCAAGAAGGGTTAACGAATAACGATAACGACGCCAATACCAACGCGAACCCCGTTCAGCAGTTGGTGAATCTTCTGACGGGAGCAATGAATAACTAGCCGCAAGCTCCACTGAATATGTCATTCAAAGACTTCAAGGCAGTGGGACCGCCAGAGTTTAAAGGATCCATGAACCTGATAGAAGCACAGACTTGGGTCCTGGAAATGGAGAAGGTTTTCGATGTCGTTAGAGTTAGTGAAGACCAGAAGACCGCCTATGCAACGTTCATGCTGAAGTCAGAAGCCAACTATTGGTGACAAGCAAACAAGGTCCGGGGAGGAGAAGCTGTGATCACCTGGGAGAGGTTCAAAGAAATGTTCTTTGAGATGTACTTCCTGATAAGCTCACAGAACCAGATGGAGGTTCAGTTTCTGGAACTCAAGTAGGGAAATATATCCGTGTTGGGTTTGTACGAAATCGTGACGCAATCAAATTGCAAAAACTAGCGGAAGCATGGTATATCAGAGTTTAAAAAATTTCTACAAAACCATTACCCGGATCATCCTTTATGCAAATTATTAATTTAAAACGATAAATAAGAAGTTATGGAATCATACCCTTGTAGAACGAAGCTTCCACAGGTACTAGTTCAAATCCTTGTTCTTCGTGATCTCCTTGAATTTTCGGGTTAGATTCTTTCCTTTGATCAACGTTAGCCACCCAAGTGTTTGGCCTCTAGAGGTGATCCACCAAGGAAGAGGAATTATCAAGAAGGAGGGTGTTTGGCTTAACCTTAGTTTTCTATCCTCTATAGAAAAGGAGTACTCTCCAACAATTGGAATTGCATCATCTAATATCTATTATAAGACTTCTCTTATATAGACATTGGTCAACCCTTCTAATCCTATTAGACATGGGATTTCTTTTAATTAATTAAACTCCTTTAATTAATTTAGGCTTCCCACCACATGGGAATAATTAATTAAATTCATTTAATTAATTTGTCTCCTAATCTTATTAGGAATAAATGAGAGTACTAAATATTAAATTAATTACTAAACTCATTTAGAAATTAAAATAATAATAATTGTAATAATATTAATAAGACTCCTCTTATTAATTTATATTTAATATTTCCAAAATATTAAATAATAAACATTAAGCTATTTAATTTATTCTATCACCATAGATTAAATTAATTATACTTAATGCATTATTACGATTATGCCATTACCTTCTTAAATAATTATTCTTCCTTTTATGGTGTGACCCTTTAGGTTCTCCATATTAAACCGGTTGTGAATAAATCAATTAAAACAATTTTAATCTTATTTAAATAAATAAATTAAACTAATAATTTATTTAAATAAATAATATTTATTCTACAATAGGGATAAGCCTCCCTAGCGATCAACGACTTTCCAGATAATATAGATTTCAACATTAATCATAAAAGAACCTGTGAGTTAATAGTTACCATACAATTCAATCCTTCCACCATACAATGTCCCAATTAAATATAAGACATGGATTTACTGTCAAGTCTTATTTTATTTAATTATATGTATTTCGATTAGAAAATGCACAACTCCAAATAATGCAAATTAGAAACTCCTTTCTAATTTCATTTCACCTTGGCCAAGGATTCCTGGGTTGTCATTTAACGAATCACATAGGACATATCTCCTCTTTTACTAGAGGTGGTAGATTCTTTATTGATCATTCATTATCTCCATATGTAACTCATTATACCCAAGCATACCCTATATATGCCTTAAAAGGTCTTAAGGAATAAGTCAAAGTATAATTTGTTACATACAAGATACTATGATGATCTCAAGTCCAAGGATTACTTGTACTACTATCACATTAGGAATTCCTATTGACAGGCGAGTAAATCTCCATTAGGTATTCCATAGCGAATCACGTTCAGTGAACTTATTCTCCAATAAGCACCTACATTCTTGCTTTAGTGTCTCCACACAAATGATCATGAGATCAATCATCCTCATCCAATGAGCAAGCAACATATGTACCAATCTATCCGGATTTACTAATCCCCTTTTTAGTAATCCCACGATTGGGAACTATTTTAGTTTTAGAGCTTTCTAAGAATTTAGATCTCATTAGCATGATCATCATCATGATTCTAAAAGCATTGCTTAAAACTATGGGTTATTTACATATTATAAAAACAGCACCATGTAGATATAATTAAATGCCTTTAATAAATGAATATTTTTTTTAATAAATAAATAAGATTGTTTACAAAGTACGTGCTTTATCATCATACATGATTGGCTTGTATGCACACTACTATCAATCTCCCACTTGCACTAAAGCCAATCGCCATGGTATCCCATACCCAACTTCTCTAAGTGACGATCAAACTGCTGTTGTGTTAAAGCTTTAGTTAATGGATCTGCAATGTTGTCTTGAGAGTCTACACTCTCCTCTTTCAATGATTTCTTTAATCAAAGTGCCGCAACACATGTTTAGATTCAAGATGAGACTTAGGAACTATTCCTAGTTCTGTAATGAACTTTTCATCTAAAACATCAACTTGCAGCTTCACTTACAGTTATATACTCTGCCTCTGTCACTGAATCAGCAACTGTTTGCTGCTTGGAACTCTTCCAACTCACTGCGCCTCCGTTCAAGGTAAAAACATACCCCGAAACAGATTAACTGTCATCTTGGTCCGTTTGAAAACTTGAGTCTGTGAAGCCCTCGAGTTTTAATTCAGACCCACCGTAGACAAGAAAAATATCTTTAGTCCTTCTCAAGTACTTTAGGATATTCTTCACTGCCTTCCAGTGCTCTTCTCCAGGATTCGACTGGTATCTGCTCGTTACACTAAGTGCATGAGCAACATCCGGTCTAGTACATATCATACCGTACATGATAGATCCTATTGCAGAAGCATAAGGGATCTTACTCATACGGTCTCTCTCCTCAGGTGTCTTTGGGGCCTGTTTCTTGGAGAGATGTATTCCATGGCTCATCAGCATGAGACCTCTTTTGGAATCTTCCATGCTAAATCTCTTTAGCATTGTATCAATGTACGTTCCTTGGGATAAACCAAGCATCCTTTTAGATCTATCTCTATAGATCTTTATCCCCAAAATATAGGATGCTTCTCCCAAGTCCTTCATGGAGAAGTGTTTAGATAACCAGATTTTAATCGATTGTAGCATAGGAATGTCATTCCCTATCAGTAATATATCATCAACATATAATACAAGGAATGAAATTGCGCTCCCACTAACCTTCTTGTACACACATGGTTCATCGTCATTTTTGATAAAATCAAACTCTTTGATTGTCTCATCAAAACGAATGTTCCATCTACGAGAAGCTTGCTTCAATCCATAAATGGATCGTTGCAGCTTACAGACTTGATTTATTCCAACCTTTGAAACAAATCCCTCTGGCTGTGTCATATACACATCCTCCTCAAGTTTCCATTGAGGAAGGCCGTTTTCACGTCCATCTGCCAGATCTCATAGTCGTTATAAGCTGCAATCGCAAGCAAAATCCGAATGGACTTGAGCATAGCTACTGGTGAAAAGGTTTCATCATAATCAACTCCTTGTCTTTGTTTGAAACCTTTTGCAACCAGTCGGGCCTTATAGGTCTCCACCTTGCCGTCCGCTCCAGTCTTTCTTTTAAAGACCCATTTACACCCAATAGGCTTAATGCCTTCAGGTGGTGAAACCAAAGTCCATACTTTGTTTTCATACATGGAGTCCATTTCGGATTTTATGGCTTCAAGCCATTTCCCTGAGTGTTTATTACTCATGGCATGTTCGTAATTCAATGGATCATCATCATTCATGATGTGCACCTCATCGTCATCCTCTATAACGAATCCATACCTCTCAGGTATCTTCGGTACTCTCCCAGATTTACGAACAGGGTGTGGTATAGTAGGTTCTTCTACTTGGTCAGGTACCTGACTTTGATCCGTGGTAATTTGTGGTTCTTGAGCTTCTTCAAGATATATCTTACTCCCACTGACCCCTTCATGGATAAACTCCTTTTCCAAGAAGGTAGCATGTTTCGCAACAAACACCTTTTGATCAGTTGGATGATAGAAATAATACCCTACAGTTTCTTTAGGGTATCCCACAAATCTACACTTTTCGGATTTAGTCTGTAGCTTATCATGTTCAAACTTTTTGACATAAGCTGGACAACCCCAAGTCTTAACATGCTTAAGATTTGGTTTCCTCCCCTTCCACATCTCATATGGAGTCTTTGGGGCGGATTTGGTAGGTACCTTGTTAAGTAGGTATGCAGCCGTTTCTAGGGCATATCCCCAGAAGGAAATTGGAAGGTCGGTAAAACTCATCATGGATCGAACCATGTCTAACAGTGTTCGATTTCTCCTTTCAGATACTCCATTTAACTGTGGTGTACCTGGAGGAGTCCATTGTGAGATTATACCATTTTCTTTGAGACAATTGAGAAACTCACCGCTTAAGTATTCTCCGCCTCGATCTGATCGAAGTATCTTTATACTCTTGCCCGTTTGTTTCTCTACTTCACTTCTGAACTCTTTGAACTTTTCAAATGATTCTGACTTGTATTTCATTAAATACACATATCCAAATCTTGAGTGATCATCAGTGAAAGTAATAAAATAAGAATACCCACCCCGTGCACTTGTTGTCATAGGCCCACAAACGTCTGTGTGAATCAATGTCAACAACTCTGTAACTCTTTCTCCTCTTCCACTAAAAGGAGATTTAGTCATTTTACCCATGAGACAAGATTCACAAGTTGGATATGATTCATAATCGGATAGCTCGAGGAGCCCATCTTTATGCAACTTGGATAATCTTGTTTCATTGATATGACCGAGTCTACAGTGCCACATGTAGGTATAATTAATATCATCTCTTTTCTTTTTCTTAGTTTGTTCAATTTGAAATATATTTTCTTGTAAGTCAAGTGTATAAAGTCCATTTCGCAAATTTCCAATACCATATAAAACATCGTCTTTATAAATAGAACAACTATTGTTCTTTATAACAACGTTAAATCCTTCCATATCCAATACAGAAATTGAAATAATGTTTTTAATAATATTCGGAACATAATAACAATTATTAAGATAAATGGACTTGCCCGAAGGCATTGCTAAATAATAAGTTCCTACAGCTAATGCAGCAACCTTTGCTCCATTCCCTACTCGTAGGATCACCTCATCATTGTTCAGCTTTCTACTTCTGACCAGTCCCTTCACATTATTACATATGTGAGAACCACAGCCGGTATCCAAAACCCAAGTAGAATTTTGACTTTCTGAAAAATTAATTTCAATCATAAACAAACCTTGATTGGAAGTCGAAGCTTCTCCAAGCTTCTTGTCTGCCAGAAACTTCTTGCAGTTTTTCTTCCAATGACCCGGCTCGTTGCAATGAAAGCACATTCCTTTAGCTGGTTCAGGTTTCTTTTGTTCCTTTTCTTTCCCCTTTCCCTTAGCCTTCTTGAATTTCTTCTTTTCAGAAGATACCTTAGGTCTCTTCCTTTTATTGGAAGAATCCACCATCAAGATATGGTTCTTCTTGGATGGGAAGTGACCTTCTGCAGTTTTCAGCATGTTAAGCAGCTCAGGCAAGCTGACATCTAGCTTATTCATGTGAAAATTAACCACAAACTGCGAGAAGGTCTCAGGGAGTGACTGCAAGACCAAGTCTTGACTCAACTCCCCATCCATGACGAACCCAAGCTGTCCAAGGCGTTCAATCAAATTGATCACTTTCAGGACATGAGTCTCGACGGCAGTACCCTCGGTCATCCGAGATCGGAAGAGCTCCTTAGATATCTCATATCTAGCAGTCCTACTCTGTTCACCATACAACTCCTTGAGGTGAAGCAGCATAGCAGGAGCATCCATTTTTTCGTGCTGACGCTGAAGCTCGTTATTCATGGATGCGAGCATGATGCATTGAGCCACAGATGCATCATCTTGCCACTTATTGAAAGTGACAATCTCTTCCTCAGAGGCTGTTTCTGAAACAGATTCAGGGACAGTTGAATTTAGGACATAAGAAATCTTTTCAGCAGTGAGAACAATTCTCAGATTTCTTAGCCAGTCCTCATAATTCGGCCCGGTAAGCTTGTTTGCATCAAGTATGCTTCGTAGTGAGATTAGTGATTTAGACATTTTTAAAATTCTGCTTGTGAAAAATAACATTTTAGCAAACATTCATTTTATTAATTTTGCATACCAAAATAAATTTAGGTCTTTATTTTAAATTGGTATCTCCCACTATTTTCATCAAACTATATTACCCTCACTTATATAGTTCGGCAACATCTAATTAAAGATTTGCTAGTGAGAATAAGGATCCCATTTCAAATGTATATAACCTTGTGGATAGCACAACAAGCGATATACAAATAAATAGGTAGACAACTCTTGTCAATTACAACACTATATAACTCCTTTTATTTTGCCTCTTAAATCATAATGGTCAAGTGTGTGCACATCCGAACTAAAATGATTTAAGTTAAGTCCAGCCTAGCACTTCCATAAATTCAAAAAAGAAAAATGTTCGTCCTTGTGGATAGCACAACAAGACTAGATCGTTCAATTTTCTTGATAAGCATCAAATGTGATTAATTAACATCTTAAATACGCAATACTCGCCTTGTGGATAGCACAACAAGCTCATATTAAATATTTAATACTCTATTAATTTATCATGCTAGAAGGCGACGTTCGATATTCCAAATATCATTTGAACGCTTCGGACTTAATATTATTTCTTTGAGGGGTTTGTTATTATTAGTCTCATCTTGTTTAGCGCGCATGCACATATATATATAAAATACGCGTCATTTTATTAAACATGCGAAGCATGTTTGCATAAAATATAATATATATAATATTTAGCATGCAATATAGAATATTATATTCTACCCGGATTGATTATGGACTTTTATTCTAGTTTGGTTCACTAGAGCCACCAAGTGAACCAAAAGGTCAAACCTAGGAGTGCAAGAATTTAAATTTAAATATAACTATTACATTTAAACTCGGGCTCCATACAAACGGGTCTTCACGCGCTCCTTGCTCCTTGGTCTCCAATTTCTTCAAGATAATTCTAACTATTCTTATTACATTAAACTATTTAATTTAAATAGAAACCTTGATCAACAGTCAAGGGGAAGTACATAGGAAGGAGATAGAATTTTACATCAAGAAAAAAAAATTAGAGAAGACGAGGTACGCAGACCCCATTTAATAAAACCCATTCATTCAAGCATTCAACTAAAATAAAATCCAATCACATTGGTCAAATAGTCCATAATCAATCTCCATTTATTTTCATACATATCACCATATATATCAATAAATAAATATTCATCTCATGAATTAAAACATTCCATATATATATGAGTATCATTTAATGGGCAATTTTAAATTGCATGAAATCCAATTTCAAGATTAAAATAAACTCTTTATTTTAATTATAAAATTATTTAGAATATAATATATAAATATATCATATTTATTTATTTTTTTAAAAAGTCACCTTCTTTTATTAAAAGAGTCCTGCAGGTTTATTAAAAAAGTCCTTTCCTGATGGGTCACCTTCTTTTTGGAGTAAGAAAGAGACAACACCTTTTCTTTGCAGAATTCAAGATTAGCACCAAAAAAAAAAATGTGATTCGTCCCAAAAAAAGTCTTTTTTTTTTTCTTAAAAAATATAATTTTATACAATAAAATTATGCCCAATAAATTATTTTAAATACATACCCATATGTATATGAAATCAAAAATAAATTAATAATTGCATAAAGATTTGGCTCTGATGCCACTGTTGGGTTTGTACGAAATCGTGACGCAATCAAATTGCAAAAACTAGCGGAAGCATGGTATATCAGAGTTTAAAAAATTTCTACAAAACCATTACCCGGATCATCCTTTATGCAAATTATTAATTTAAAACGATAAATAAGAAGTTATGGAATCATACCCTTGTAGAACAAAGCTTCCACAGGTACTAGTTCAAATCCTTGTTCTTCGTGATCTCCTTGAATTTTCGGGTTAGATTCTTTCCTTTGATCAACGTTAGCCACCCAAGTGTTTGGCCTCTAGAGGTGATCCACCAAGGAAGAGGAATTATCAAGAAGGAGGGTGTTTGGCTTAACCTTAGTTTTCTATCCTCTATAGAAAAGGAGTACTCTCCAACAATTGGAATTGCATCATCTAATATCTATTATAAGACTTCTCTTATATAGACATTGGTCAACCCTTCTAATCCTATTAGACATGGGATTTCTTTTAATTAATTAAACTCCTTTAATTAATTTAGGCTTCCCACCACATGGGAATAATTAATTAAATTCATTTAATTAATTTGTCTCCTAATCTTATTAGGAATAAATGAGAGTACTAAATATTAAATTAATTACTAAACTCATTTAGAAATTAAAATAATAATAATTGTAATAATATTAATAAGACTCCTCTTATTAATTTATATTTAATATTTCCAAAATATTAAATAATAAACATTAAGCTATTTAATTTATTCTATCACCATAGATTAAATTAATTATACTTAATGCATTATTACGATTATGCCATTACCTTCTTAAATAATTATTCTTCCTTTTATGGTGTGACCCTTTAGGTTCTCCATATTAAACCGGTTGTGAATAAATCAATTAAAACAATTTTAATCTTATTTAAATAAATAAATTAAACTAATAATTTATTTAAATAAATAATATTTATTCTACAATAGGGATAAGCCTCCCTAGCGATCAACGACTTTCCAGATAATATAGATTTCAACATTAATCATAAAAGAACCTGTGAGTTAATAGTTACCATACAATTCAATCCTTCCACCATACAATGTCCCAATTAAATATAAGACATGGATTTACTGTCAAGTCTTATTTTATTTAATTATATGTATTTCGATTAGAAAATGCACAACTCCAAATAATGCAAATTAGAAACTCCTTTCTAATTTCATTTCACCTTGGCCAAGGATTCCTGGGTTGTCATTTAACGAATCACATAGGACATATCTCCTCTTTTACTAGAGGTGGTAGATTCTTTATTGATCATTCATTATCTCCATATGTAACTCATTATACCCAAGCATACCCTATATATGCCTTAAAAGGTCTTAAGGAATAAGTCAAAGTATAATTTGTTACATACAAGATACTATGATGATCTCAAGTCCAAGGATTACTTGTACTACTATCACATTAGGAATTCCTATTGACAGGCGAGTAAATCTCCATTAGGTATTCCATAGCGAATCACGTTCAGTGAACTTATTCTCCAATAAGCACCTACATACTTGCTTTAGTGTCTCCACACAAATGATCATGAGATCAATCATCCTCATCCAATGAGCAAGCAACATATGTACCAATCTATCTGGATTTACTAATCCCCTTTTTAGTAATCCCACGATTGGGAACTATTTTAGTTTTAGAGCTTTCTAAGAATTTAGATCTCATTAGCATGATCATCATCATGATTCTAAAAGCATTGCTTAAAACTATGGGTTATTTACATATTATAAAAACAGCACCATGTAGATAATTAAATGCCTTTAATAAATGAATATTTTTTTTAATAAATAAATAAGATTGTTTACAAAGTACGTGCTTTATCATCATACATGATTGGCTTGTATGCACACTACTATCAATCCGTACCAGACTATACAGCGAGATTCAATGAGTTGGCTAGGTTTGTCACATACCAAGTACATACCGATGAGAGGAAGGCAAGGAGGTTTGAATAGGGACTGAAGCCCTGGTAATACAGCAAGGTGTTGATGTTCCAGCTGAACACCTTTGCTGGGGTATTGGAGAAGGCCATCCTCGTTGAAGGTGGGAGCGATGTGGTGACCAAATACAACCAGGATCAGAAGAAGAAGAAGAAAAGTGAAGGAGAAAGTGTTGAGGAGGTGGAATAACAGTACACAGACTGGAAATCAGCAAGGAAGCCAAAAGAAGATAATTAAAGCATGTCCGACCTACGAAAAAGCTCACCTGGGGGTCTGTATGAAAGGAAAGCGGGTGTGCTACAATTGTGGTTAGGAATGCCACATAGCACCTAACTGCCCTAACCCTAAGAAGGGCGCCTGCTTCACATGTGGGTCGAAGGACCATCTGGCGAGGGACTATCCCAAAAAAGTATCTGGAGGGGCAGGAACAAGAGGGAACAGAGGAAGCAGCGGTGGAAATGCTCTGACTATCACAGGACCAACCGCAACAAACCGACCTACCGCCAGGACATTCAACATGACAGTGTAGGATGCTGTGCAGTCTCGCGATGTAGTGTCAGGTATCATTCCGATCAATAAAGTTAATGCATATTTATTATTTTATTCGGGTGCTACTTGTTCATTTATATCCGATGACTTTGCTAAAAACTTTATAATTGCCTAAGGATGAGTTAGAATACCCTTTGAACATAGAGATTGTGAATAGGGAAGTGATTCCTGTTAAGTATGTACACAAGAACTATAGGGTGGATATTAAGGGTAATGTGATGAACGTAAATCTTATTCCGATTAGACTTAGGGAATTCGACGTTATCTTGGGAATGGATTGGCTATTCAATTATGGGGCTATAATTGATTGCCAGAGAAAGTGTTTTAACCTTATGACCCCGTCAAAGGTTGTATTTTATGGCAGCAAGTCGCCTAGACAAGCGAGTTGTCTGACGATGATGCAGGCCAGGAAGTTGTTACGACTAGGTTTTGTAGGATATTTAGCCTACATAGTCGATAGTCGAAAAGAGAACCCGAAGTTGGAGGAAATACCAGTCGTGAGAGATTTCGTGAACGTATTTTCAGATGATTTGCCAGGACTTTTGCCAGATAAGGAAGTAGAGTTTGTGATCAATTTGGCGCCAAGAACCGCTCTAATATCGAAGGCACCGTACCGTATGGCTCCTGTAGAAATGAAGGAATAAATGGTACAGCTACAAAAGCTACTGGACAAGAAGTATATAAAACCAAGCGTATCGCCATGGGGAGCGCCGGTGTTATTTGTTAAGAAGAAAGATGGGACGATGCGACTCTGCAACGATTACAGAGAGTTAAACAAGGTCACGATTAAGAATAAGTACCCATTGCCGAGGATTGACGACCTGTTTGATCAGTTGAAGGGAGCGAGATTGTAACGCCCCCAAATCCGGGTTACCTAACCTCAGGTTTGGTGCTCACAATCCATCATATATATCACATCTAACTACCCTTTCATTAATGAAAAACATCATTGTTATCATTACCTAATACAACTTATAACAATATCCCAGTTTAACTAACATTAACATAACTTGCATACCCTTACCTATTCAAGAGGTTTGCATAATTAAATTACATAATGTAACATAACCATTACAATCAATAACAACTACTCCTGAGCTTTGTCTTTGTCTTTGTCCCTGTTAGAACCTTCTACTACCTCAGTCTTAGCTGAAATGTTTTTGTTTAAACAAGGGTGAGCAACGAGTTTTCTCAGCAAGTTAAAGTATACAATAAATGATATATATATATATATATATATATATATCATGAATAGAAGAGTCTAGCTTCTATAGAATTCCAACAATAATCAAAGGGTTTTGAAGTAGCTGAAGACTAATTCATTTTCAATAACAAGTCTTTCTAAAACTTCATGCTGAATAACATATCAAGGATGAAAGAGTAAAATTCTTTCAAAGATTCAATTATATTCAAAAGAATAAGAAATTTAACAATAATGCGACAATATTCAATAAAGTGGGTTATTCCCAAATTTCATGCTGAGTGATCACAAAGGGATCATGAACTAATAGATGAATTATTAGTTATTAAAACTAAATTACCCCAAGGATATAGGTTAGTTATAAAAACTAAACTATACTCCTTTGAAAGTACCTGAAGCGGCCAACTCCATTGTACCTTATATTATACATAATACTCAATAATAGTGCATTGGTCGCTTTACGACAATAAAGGTTGTTCATCTCAGTCTTACATCAAGAGTCCGTACCACAACAATATAGTTTGGATTGCTTTCAAAGAAATATTATGATTTCAACATATAATGTCAATATTGATCTAGCCGCATAGATCTTACAATAAATTAGTTCATAATAAATAGAACGTTTCATGTTTTAACAAATATTAGTCTCGCCAAAACAAATAGCTGAGACATGGCTCATAAACAGTGCTAATAATAGAACAAGAATCAATTGCACTATGTGCGAATAACAATAATCATTATAGATGTGAATAACTAACAATAATTATTCAATAATCACACTTTGAAATTAATAACTCAAGTTGAGTTAGAAAACATGCAATAAATGCGAATATTCAATAATAATCTTAGATGTGGAATAATCAACAATAATTATCCACTACCATGTTTGAAAAATAATAACTCGAGTTTGAGTTAGGAAACTTACCTGATTCGTTGACTACTGGTACGCAATTTAGGTTAACTTCTTTTGTAAAACCTATCATTAATAAAAAAGATCTCTTAATTAGCATTATATATCTCACTTACAATATTTATCTAACATGTAATCACATAATCAATCATTAGATAACTCCATACGAAACACAAGTCTAAACCTAGCACAGATCGAGTCTTTATTAGTATTCAATATAGTATTCTGAGTGATTTTTCACAAACAACCAACAAATTAGTTTCCATCTCGTCTACACTATTTTCACAGCGAGTTATATCGGTTGCTAATTTGTATATACCTCCGCTCCTTGAAGGAATTGTTTAGCCCAGATACTATACATCAACTATTAAAGAGTACGACTGCACTACCTTAGACTTAACACTTACTCGTTCATTTATAAGTTCTTATTATAACTTGGTAAACTATTTATTAATTAAGGAGACTGAATATATCATTTCAGCAAGCTGAAACCAAACTGTCTTCCCTTTTTAACTTTTTCAGTTTTCATTTCAGCAAGCTGAAACCAAACTGTCTTCCCTTCCTAACCTTTTCAGTTTCCATTTCAGCACCCTGAATTGTTCAATTTAGCACGCTGAAATTCCCTTTTTACGAAAATACCAAATTAGTTTATTATTTATCTATCCTTTGGCCACACATATAGACATATATTTCATACACAAAAAGAATTTTTCTGAAATTTTTCAACTCCCTTTTATATTTTTCAAAAATCCGTTTTTAGTTCGTAGCTTAAGAAATTAGCCCTATCATGCCAAACTCCAGAAATTTCCAACTCTTTAAAGGATCTTAAACGTGTTAACGTGAACTTCCAATTTAAATTTCGTGGCCATCGGATTTATAGAACTCCGGTTATAGCAATTTTCGTTAGAAAAATCCAAATATTGAAATGTCCATAAGTAGATCATTTAAGTCGGAATAAGCTAATTTTTGGACACAAGCTACTTTATCTCATATATTTTCATGTCCCAAAATATTGGAAATTTTTTCAATACTTAAGTTGCCGAAACTACCCCTACCAGTTTTATACAGATTATTTTTCATAAATTTTTAGATTTGACATCCTTTGCTAAATTCAGTCCACACAAAATTTGTTAACACCTTTTTCTGTGATTCCACTTGAAAACGTTATAAGACTCATAGATCTAACTCTAGGACTTGACCACACTCAAAAATTCAAAATACAACGAGAGATATAACCGTTTGAATATCGTACATTATTTTTACAAAAATCTGATTTTCAACCTTTTGTGTTTTGTAAGAAAACTTTCATGTTCTCACATAAAACCAACAGATCTCATTATAATACCTAATATACTCATGGATCTACCATGATCCATGATCTATTTTATCAAACACAAGATTAAACACAACCAAGGCTAAGAAAAATTAAGTTTTCCGCATTTTGAACAACCTAGTTTCTTTTTCTTAGTTTAGATCCAACTTTTGATCCACAAAAGGGTTAGATCTAAACATAAAGCACTTTTAAACATATGGATCTAAGGTTTTTAACCTCAAGATCAAAATTTCATACTATCAAAAATCAAATCAAAATAAAAAAAATTAAACTATATAAGTAGAAATCCTTTATACCTTATCTTAATTTTCCTTCCTCTTCTTCTTCCTAAACCTTGATTAGGAACTTATGAAACTTAGAAAAACTCTCCCTCTCTCCTACCCTCTCTTGTCTGAACTCTCTCTATTCCGTCTCTCTCTCTCTCTCTCTCTCTTAGTTTCTTAGATAGCTATTACAAATGAGAGGAAAGAGAAAAATTAAGGGACTTTTGTTGTTAGTAAATTGAAGAGATATAATGTGTATCTCTATTCTCCCACACTCTTATTTCTCCTCTCTCTTTCTCATCATTATTGAGTATCTTGCACTCTTTGGTTAGCTGGTGAAAAGATAAGAACAAAACCAATGCTTGACACATTGCAAAGTTGTTTACCTAATAAAGCAACCTAATCATTACATGCATCCTCCCTTTCTCTCCTCTCTAAATTTCAGCCAAGAGGCCTTCTTGAGCCCATTTTGTTTTCTTTTTTAAGGCCCAATTAACTTATTTAATATCCAATAAGTCCCCTCCCACTTGAGTTAAAAGTTGGGCTATTTTTTTAATTCTTTGGGCTTGCAATTCAACATAGTTCCATACTTTTTAATTTGTATCCTCTCCTAATCATTTTGTTAGGGTTTTCTTACACAGATTTGTAAGTTAATTCCTTGCTCATATATCTTTAATTTAATAACCCAATTAGACTTGCTTTACTTAGGTTATAAAATTAATTAATTGAGATGTATAAAATAAATCTCTTAGGGTTAGTATATATTTTTAAATACTATCATTCTCTTATATAATAACTCATTAGGTTATTTACTTACCATACCTAATATATGTATTAGGTTACTTTATTCTTAAGTCTCTTTATATACAAAATAATTGTATACATATTATATAATACATATTTATTCAATCACGTACATAATTCACATATGTCATAACATATTCCTCTAGTGTATTAACTTAATAGCCCTAATTGGCTTAATAAGTTATAAGCACTCACATAATTACTATATTCAATTCATATCATTAATCACTTAAAGATTATAAATTTTTTTAATTTAATAATCAAGGCTAACATTAAAGCTATGTTAATTTCTAACATAACTTATATTACTCTTCCTTAATCAAAATGATTAAGTCTATATCTTAGTTATAAATTAACTATCTAGCTTAATTCACATATACACTTATATGATTCAAATACTTCCTAAAAAAAATTTATTCGTAAAAATTACACATAAAATCATGTGAAATTCTCGGTCCTTATATTCGCCTCTCCTTATAAGGATTCCGTCCCCGGAATCACTATATCCTTACACTTAAATTATGTCTATCCTTAGACACTCATTTATTAATCAATCAATTTTATTGAATTACTCTCCTCGAATTTAATATATCATTTATTCTTTCCTATCCCAATTCAGGGCGGAAAATCTTAGCGTAATTCAAGTCTGATTTGACTTGGCATAGCTCATATTTACCTGTTGTACTTAGGTATCATATTTATAATGGTATTCCTTTAATATATTAAGCAACTTGTGCTTTCGCTCACTCTACTTTAGAACCTCTAAGGGTTACCATAGACCATATGTCGTGTTCCAATAACTTTTTAAAGTTGTATTATCAATTCCTTCATATTTATATTATTATTATTATACCAACTTGTGACTCAGATCCATAAAGGAATAGTATCCCATAGTGATATCTATCAAATAATACGTGTGCAATTATATTACTAATCAAAATTTTACCTGACACTACTTCCTTCGAAGCGACTACATCCTGAATTGTCATGTTAAACGTGTGTGCCGTTGGATTTTCTGGCTGAGCTGGTTCTTTAATCATCAGTGTTTCACTGCTGTTTTCTTTGTTGTTGCTTTCTCTCTCTGCATTCTTCTTTGGACAATTACAAATTTTATGATCTGGCGATCCACATGAAAAACAACCATGTATCTTCTTTGGATTAGGACAATTGGAAGAGATGTGTCCCTCTTGTATACAGTTAAAACACACTCCTTTTCCCTTCAAACATATTCTTTGATGATTCTTACCGCAAACTGCACACGACTCGCCTCTCTTCCTACTATCTCCTGACTTGTCTCCAAATTGGGTATTGTCCTTCTACTTTCGCTTATTGGTGTTACTTCCTCCACTGCTACCTCTTCCACTCGTCTTTTTCTTCTTCTCCTGATAATACATTGACACGGCTTCACTTCCTCCCTCAGCGATGATCGCCTTTTCCAATAGAGTTGAAAATGAATCAATTCGCAGTACATCTATCTTGTTGAATATCGATGGTTTTAATCCGTTCTTAAAACGTCGCGCCTTTAGTTCCTCGGTGTCCACTTGATGCGGAGCAAATCTCGCTAGCTCGTTGAACTTGACGAAGTACTCCGACACTGACATGTTCTCCTGCTTCAGATTTAAAAATTGTACTTCCATATTTTTCTGCATACTTCCCTTCCTAGGCGGCATTATCTGGTTAAACAAAGACTTATATTAATCCTTTATCTTTATACCATATCTTATTAGTAGTATAATAAGAATTTAACACAAAATTTTAAACTCAGATTAATTCAGCTTGCTGGATTAACGAATTCATCAGATAAACATCTTAATATTTTAATTCTCAAAATTTATTTACTTATTCAAACATATAATCATATCATTGCATTTATATTCATAGTCATGTAAATAGTACATAGTACTTTTCAATACATAGCGCATACTGCTACAAACATTTACTATCCCTTTGTGATAAAAGTCGGGATTCATTACTACAACTTTATGCAAAATGTTGAGACATACAAAAGTTATCTTGATATTCATACAAAAACGAATATTATACTCATATAGATATATATTTACATATATCTACTCATCGTCTACGATACTATATTCCTAACATATTATCTTACTGCAAAAGATTCTACTCCTCATACTTAATCCTTTTTCCGTCCACTTCCTTCACTTGTCTTCATCTTAGGACAATTCTTAACCCTATGACCCATTCCACCACATGAAAAACATCCTCATTTCCTTGGCTTAAGACAATTTGGTGATATATGTCCTTCCTGACCACAATTGTAACACACATTCTTACCCTTCATACATTCCCCCAAATGGTTCTTTCCACACTTGCCACATGCTTCTTTCTTCTTTAAATGCGAATTTCCTGAGTTGTTGTCACTGTCGTTGTTCCTTTTCCTTTTATTACTATTTCCCTTCCCCTTTTTACTTATAACTTTAGACGATACATTGCACTCAACCATCCTTCTATCGACTTGTGCCTTCAGATTATTTTGTTCTTCTGTCATCTCGCGCAATGTCCTTTCCGACTTCCATAATTCCTCCAGGAGAAACACCTTAGTCCTTAAATCTTGAACTTCCGCAGATGCTTGACCTTCTTCTATTACTACTTTACCATTTTCTCCATCTTTGATCTTTATTTCTGGCTCCACCTTAGTTTCTTTGGAATATACTTCTTCTTCTTCATTCAGCTCCATCTCAGGGTACTCGTCATGATCGTTTCCTAGATTTACTGCAAGTTCATCTCTTAAAACTTCCTCAACTGACTCACTCTGAGCTGGAACCTCGACTAATGGCATTGGTGCAGCTGCTAACATCTTCGTAACCATCTCATCATCTCCTGACATTCTACAAACAGTTTTAAATAACTTAATTAATACCTCATCATTAAACACAATCCATAAACACTAAGTGTCCACATATCTTACTATTGATGAATCTTCCAAATCCATCACTTAGAACTTTAAATGAGTTTTCTCTATCCTTCTTATGGTTATATTCCTAAGGCTTTTCCCCCACCTAAAGTTTATAACCTACAGCTTTGATACCAACTTGTGACGCCCCCAAATCCGGGTTCCCTAATCTCGGGTTTGGTGCTCACGATCTATCATACATATCACATCTAACTACCCTTTCATTAATGAAAAAACATCATTGTTATCATTACCAAATATAACTTATAACAATATCCCAGGTTAACTAACCTTAACATAACTTACATACCCTTAGCTATTCAAGAAGTTTACATAATTAATTTACATAATGTAACATAACCATTACAATCAATAACAACTACTCCTGCGTTTTGTCTTTGTCTTTGTCCCTGTTAGAACCTTCTGCTACCTCGGCCTTAGCTGAAATATTTTTGTTTAAACAAGGGTGAGCAACAAGTTTGCTCAGGAAGTTAAAGTATACAATAAAGGATATATATCATGAATAGAAGAGTCTAGCTTCTATAGAATTCCAACAATAATCAAAGGGTTTTGAAGTAGCTGAAAAATAATTCATTTTCAATAACAAGACTTTCTAAAACTTCATGCTGAATAGCATATCAAGGATGAAAGAGTAAAATTCTTTCAAAGATTCAATTATATTCAAAAGAATAAGAAATTTAACAATAATGCGACAATATTAAATAAAGTGGGTTATTCCCAGATTTCATGCTGAGTGATCATAAAGGGATCATGAACTAATAGAGGAATTATTAGTTATTAAAACTAAATTATCCCAAGGATGTAGGTTAGTTATAAAAACTAAACTATAATTCTCTACAAGTACCTAAAGCGGCCAACTCCATTGTACCTTATATTATGCATAATACTCAATAATAGCGCATGGGTCGCTTTACGACAATAAAATTTGTTCATCTCAGTCTTAAATCAAGAGTCCGTACCACAGCAATATAGTTTGGATTGCTTTCGAAGAAATATTATGATTTCAACATATAATGTCAATATTGATCTAGCTAAAAACAATGGCATAGATCTTCTAATAAATCAGTTCATAATAAATAGAACGTTTCATGTTTTAACAAATATTAGTCTCGCCAAAACAAATAGCTGAGACATGGCTCATAAACAGTGCTAATTATAGAACAAGAATCAATATGTGTGAATAACAATAATCATTATAGATGTGAAAAACTAACAATAATTATTCACTAATCACACTTTGAAATTAATAACTCAAGTTGAGTTAGGAAACTTGCAATAAATGCGAATATTCAATAATAATCTTAGATGTGGAATAATCAATAATAATTATCCACTACTATGCTTTAAAAATAATAACTCGAGTTTGAGTTAGGGAACTTGCCTGATTCGTTGACTACTGCTACGCAACTTAATTTAACTTCTTATGTAAGACCTATCATTAATAAAATCGATCTCTTAATTAGCATCACATATCTCACTTATAATATTTATCTAACATGTAATCACATAATCAATCATTAGATAACTCCATACGAAACACAAGTCTAAACCTAGCACACATCAAGTCTTTATTAGTATTCAATATAGTATTCTGAGTGGTTTTCCACAAACAACCAATAAATTAGTTTTTTTCTCGTCTACAGTGTTTTCACAGCGAGTTAGATCGGTTGCTAATTCGTATATACCTCCGTTCCCTGAAGGAATTGTTTAGCCCAGATATTATACATTAACCATTAAAGAGTACGACTGCACTACCTTAGACTTAACACTTATTTGTTCATTTATAAGTTCTTATTAGAACTTGGTAAACTATTTATTAATTTAGGAGACTGAATATATCATTTCAGCAAGCTGAAACTAAACTGTCTTCCCTTCCTAACCTTTTCAGTTTCCATTTCAGTAAGCTGAAACCAAACTGTCTTCTCTTCCTAACCTTTTCAGTTTCCATTTCAGCACCCTGAATTGTTCAATTCAGCAAGTTAAAATTCCCTTTTTACGAAAATACCAAATTATTTTATTATTTTTCTATCCTTTGGCCACACATATATACATATATTTCATACACAAAAAGAAATTTTCTGAAATTTTTCAACTCCCTTTTATATTTTTCAAAAATCCGCTTTTAGTTCGTAGCTTAAGAAATTAGGACTATCATGCCAAACTCCAGAAATTCCCAACTCTTGGCGGGATATTACACGTGTTAATGTGAATTTCCAATTTAAACTTCGTGGCCATCGGAGTTATAAAACTCCAGTTATAGCAGTTTTCGTCTGAAAACCCAAATATTGAAATGGCCATAACTCGGTCAATTTAAGTCGGAATAAGCTCATTTTTGGACAAAAGCTACTTTATCTCATATATGTTCATTTCCCAAAAAATTAAAATTTTTTAATAATTAAGTTGCCGAAACTGCCCCTAGCAGTTTTATGCAGATTACTTTTCTTAAATTTTCAGATTTGACATCCTTTACTAAATTTAATCCACACAAAAACTTATAACACCTTTTCTAGTGATTCCACTTGCAAAAGTTAGAAGACTAATAGATCTAACTCTAGGACTTGACCACACTCAAAAATTCAAAATACAATGAGAGATATGGTCGTTTGAATATCATACTTTGTTTTCACAAAAATCTGATTTTCAATCTTTTGTGTTTTGTAAGAAAACTTTCATATTCTCACATAATACCAATATAGCTAATCATAATAACTTCTAACACCTCATATACTCATGGATCTACCATGATCCATGATCTATTTCATCAAACACAAGATTAAACATAACCAAGACTAAGAAAAATTAAGTTTTCTACATTTTGAACAACCTAGTTTTTATTTCTTAGTTTAGATCCAACTTTTGATCCATAAAAGGGTTAGATCTAAACATAAAATATTTTTAAACATATGGATATAAGGTTTTTAACCTCATGATCAAAAATTCATACTATCAAAAATCAAATCAAAACAAAAAGGAAATTAAACTATATACGTAGAAATCCTTTATACCTTATCTTGATTTTTCTTCCTCTTCTTTTTCCTAAACCTTGATTAGGAACTTATGAAACATAGAAAAACCCTCCCTCTCTCCTACCCTCTCTTGTCCGAACTCTCTCTACTCTCTCTCTCTTAGTTACTTAGATAGCTATTACAAATGAGAGGAAAGAGAAAAATTAAAGGACTTTTGTTGTTAGTAAATTGAAGAGATATAATGTGTATCTCTATTCTTCCACACTCTTACTTCTCCTCACTCTTTCTCATCATTATTGAGTGTCTTGCACTCCTTGGTTAGCTTGTTAGTGTGGTGAAAAGATAAGAACAAAACCAATGCTTGACACCTTGCAAAGTTGTTTACCTAATAAAGCAACCTAATCATTACATGCCTCCCCCCTTTCTCTCCTCTCTAAATTTCAGCAAAGAATCCTTATTGGGCCCATTTTGTTTTCTTTTTTAAGACCTAATTAGCTTATTTAATTTCCAATAAGTCCCTTCCCACTTGGGTTAAAAGTTGGGCCATTCTTTTAATTATTTGGGCTAGCAATTTTAATCCTTTGGGCTTGCAATTCAGCATAGTTCCATACTTTTTAATTTTTATCCTCTCCTAATCATTTAGTTAAGGTTTTCTTACACACATTTGTAAGTTAATTTCTTACTCATATATCTTTAATTTCATAACCCAATTAGACTTGTTTTACTTAGGTTATAAAATTAATTAATTGAGTTGTATAAAATAAATCTCTTAGAGTTAGTATATATTTTTAAATACTATAATTCTCTTATATAATAACTCATTAGGTTATTTACTTACCATACCTAATATATGTATTAGGTTACTTTATTCTTAATTCTCTTTATATACAAAATAATGGTATACACATTATATAATACATATTTATTTAATCACATACATAATTCATATATGGCATAACATATTCCCCTAATGTATTAACTTAATAGTCCTAATTGGCTTAATAAGTTATAAACACTCACATAACTACTACATTCAATTCATATCATTAATCACTTAAAGATTATAAATCTTTTTAATTTAATAATCAAGGCTAACATTCAAGTTATGTTAATTTCTAACATAACTTATATTACTCTTCTTTAATCAAAATGATTAAGTATATATCTTAGTTAATAAATTAACTATCTAGCTTAATTCACATATACACTTATATGGTTCAAATACTTCCTAAAAAAATTTATTCGTAAAAATTACACATATAATCATGTGAAATTCTCGGTCCTTACAGAGATACTTCTCGAAGATAGACCTGAGAAGTGGTTATCATCAATTGAAGGTGAGGCCAGAGGATGTTCCAAAGACAGCGTTCAGGACTTGATATGGTCATTATGAATTTCTAGTAATGTCATTTGGTCTAACAACTGTGCCTGCAGCATTTATGGGCCTAATGAATGGAGTGTTCAAGCCATGTTTGGACAAATTCGTAGTGGTATTTATCGACGACATTCTAGTGTATTCAAAGACCATGGAGGAACATGTAGAGCATTTAAAGGTGACTCTGGAGGCGTTGAGGAGAGAAGTTGTACGCCAAGTTTTTGAAATGCGAATTTTAAATTGAGCGAGTACAATTTCTTGGACATGTGATTGATAAGGATGGGATTTCGGTTGATCCATCCAAGGTAGAAGCTGTGATGAACTGGGACCAGCCGAAGACACCGTCGGAAGTAAGAAGTTTTCTTGGATTAGCTGGTTATTACAGAAGATTCATTCAAGACTTTTCCAGGATCGCAACTCCGCTGACGAATTTGACTGCAGTGGTATTTTCTTTGCATATGTGTCACGACAATTGAAGGACTATGAGAAGGGGTATCTGACCCATGATTTGGAATTGGCTGCAGTGGTATTTTTTTTGAAGATCTGGAGACACTATCTCTATGGAGAGAAGTGTGAAATATATACAGACCACAAGAGTCTGAAATATATTTTTACACAAAAGGATCTGAATATGCGCCAGAGAAGATGGTTAGAATTAATAAAGGATTATGATTGCGAGATCTTATATTATCCGGGTAAAGAAAATGTGGTTGCCGACGCCTTAAGCGGAAAGGGTCAGGAGAAATTGATGATGTTGACTGCTCAGGAGGAGCTAATTTCAGCAATGGAGAAGCTAGAATTGGAGGTGAGGTATCCTATGGAGACTAACGAGAAATTATTCCAGATACAAGCTGGTACAAATTTGCTGGATAAAGTAAAGGAATCACAACTTCAGGACGAAGATTGTGAAAAGATAAAGAGGAAGATATCCGAAGGGACTGAACTGAAATTCAAGATGGACAGTGAAGGGCTGTTAAGATTTGAAAGAAGAGTTTGGGTACCACCAGTACCAGAGATTAAGGAGGACATTTTAAGTGAGGCTCATAGCTCGCGATATTCAATTCACCCCGGGAGTACCAAGATGTTCCAGGATCTCTGACAGCATTTCTGGTGGCCGAATATGAAATGAGATGTTGCCAAGTGTTTGACATATCAGAAAGTGAAGGCAGAACATCAGAGGCCGAGTGGTTTTTTACAACCTCTAGAGATCCCAGAATGGAAATGGGAACATATCACAATGGATTTCGTAGTTGGCCTTCCGACAACTCAGAAAGGCTACGTCACAGTATGGGTTATCGTTGACTGACTGACGAAATCAGCACACTTCCTTCCGATCAAGATCAGATTCAACTTAGACCAATTAGCAAAACTGTATGTGAGAGATATTATTTCAAGGTATGGAGTTCCGGTGTCGATTGTTTCTGACCAAGACCCGCGCTTCACATCGAACTTTTGGAAACGACTACAGGAATGTATGGGGACGCAATTGAGAATGAGTACGACATATCACCCTCAGACTGTGACAACCCAAAAATTTAGAGGATCTTGAATGATTAAGTTAAATGTTAAAGTTTAAAACCTGGAGTGGAAATAGAGGAATGATTTAAAATTTTTAAGAAGAACCTATATGGTTTAATATTTGAAAAAAAATTGAGAAAATAAGGGTTATGAAAATTCAAAACCTAGAAAGAGATTTTTATGTGAAAAATTTATTTAAAGAAATAAATTTTCAAATGAAGAGATATTATTAGATTAAATTAAATGTGTATATGTATAGATACGTATATACTTGGAGATGTGTTATATATGATTTAGCTAAATAAGAGGATTGATTATTTAAATTAATCATATAAGAATAAATGAAAAGCTTCATTATAAGAAGCTGGTAGTAGTCAAGCGTTAGAAATCTTATAAAAAAGAATTAAGAACGTGAAAAGTCAGAATAATATATATGATAAGCAATATGAAAAAGACTTATTGAATGTAGCAAACTGTATTAAGAGGGTTACTAGACGTTAAATTAAATGTCTATTCTAATATATGAGTATATAAATTATTTTATGATTTATGAAAAATATGTATGTTTACGTAATATGGTAAATATATTAAATTATATTTGCTATATGTACATAAATTGATATAAACAGTTTATAATGTGAGAAAATAAAATTATTAATTATTTTCTATATGTGATGTGTGTATGTTTGGTGTAACTTGTAGTTGGGAGTTAATAAATTATCACTTTATATGTATTTACATTAGTGATATTTAAAACTTTGTGCTATATAGTGATTTAATATGTGATAACATATGTGAAGTGGTGCATGGCTAAATAAACATATATACTATAGTTATGGATATATATATTTATAGACTTCTTTAAAAATGAAGGCTTCATAATCTAATTATACATTAGGTGAGATAATTAAATAACCTAAGAGTTATGGTAATAAGAAAAAGTTAGTATTTATTATGTATACTAACTTAAGTGAATAATTTTATCATTGCGAGTGATTAATAATTTTAAACCTAATTATAGTAAACCTAGTTAGGTTACGAGTTAAAAGATATGTGTAAGTAATTAAATTCCATAAGATTGGAAATAGAAACCCTAAATAAATAATTAGGGTAATATATATTAAAATTATTAAACTATGTTTATTACATAGCCCAAAACAATTAAAGGAGAATCCCAAAAGAAATAAAATGCAAGCCCATACTTAGCCCACTTGATTAAGGGTATTTTAGACCTTTGATTAATCTAATTTGTACATTAAAATAAAAGGCAAAATGGAGGGGATTTTGGGCTAGTGGTGACCAGACATGATTAGCCTTTTAAGGCAAAAATATTAAGCTAATTAAGCTCCTTAAATAGAAGTTCTTATACACAAGGACAAGTGTGTCATGCTCTCATTGGTGGAAAATTTAATTAGCGTCCTTAATGATATGATTAGGCATGATTAGGAAGAGATAAGGCTAAACTTTTTATCCAAGGGACAAAAAGAACATGGGGGATATTAGCATCCCATTTCATTTCACCACATTCATTTCATTTCATTTTCATCCTCTCCACCATTCTTCTTCTTCTATTTTCTCTCAACTAGCAAAACACAAAGAGGGAAAAAGAGAGAGAGAGATTCGGTTCTTGGGGAGGAAGAGAAGTAAGTTTTTCATGCATCCCAAGTTCCTAACTTACTTTGGAAAGAAAATGAGGACATCCCACAATAAAAGATAAGAAATCAAACCCTAATTTTTATGTTTTGTATATCTATGTGATCTTGTGAGAGATTCATGGAAGTGCAAATTCTAATAGGCTAGAATCTTATATGAATGATAAATTTTGAGTATAATATGTTTAAATTGTTCATCTATATAAGTTTGTGTTGGAAAATTTTGAGAAAAAGGAAGCTAAAGTAGTTTTTGGAAAAACAAACCTAATTTAAAGGGGTGATCTATGCTTTTTATTTTGAAATCTACAATTAGTTTTTGTGATTTTGTTTCTTGGTATGCTAGAACTATGAGTTAAGAGCAAAACCACTTTGGAAGCATGTAAAAATGTTAAAAAATGAGCAAGTTATGGATTTATTACTAAAATACCTCAACTAAGAAATCTTGTGCAAGAACAGTCACTTCGATGCTCATTTCTGGGACCAAAAAAGAACCAAAATTGACGTTTGATGAATGAAAATGGTAGATCGGGAAGATACGAATTCAACGAGTTTGATTGGGCCTAAATTGGAGTTGTAGAATTTATTTTATTCAAGTTTTAGTGAAGGACCGCAAATCTGGAAAGAAAATTAAAAATCCTAAAAAGGGCTACTAATCCGTTTTTCTTTAGACTGTTTCGAACAGTTTCATATGTTTTAAAAATCTGGAAAAAATCACAGAGATACCTTAAGAAGTTATATACATGTAGGAAAAAGAACGGACACGTTTCGATGTGTAGTTTGTGAGTAATGGCTTTTACCGTAAAGGAGTCCTAAATATTTGTACTCGGATTACTCATTGTGTATATACTGGAAAAATCCAAAGCTTTTACACTATGTTCATATACGTTATGAGAGTGTACCCTGAAAGTTGCAGAATTTTTTGAGCAAACTCGATTTATGAAAAATATAACAAGATTCGGACGTTTTGAGTACTTTAAAAATAGTAAATCACTTTCTAAAATATCAGGAAAATTTGGGGATCATTGTTGGGACATATACTGGCTAGATACAGAAGAAAAGAATTTTCAGAATCAGTTTGCTTTTTTCATAAAAATGTGATAGTTATGACTAATAGAGAATAAATGGTTAAATGATGTCATAAATAAGAAAAATAGGGATTTTAATGCTTGAATACACCTAATATAATGCATTCTGACTATGGAAAGGTATTTTGATAATTTTTTATGAGAAGTACTATTTATGACCTTTTATTGGTATTAAATAAATGGTTTAATAAAGGATAAACAAATAAAATAAATTATTTATTGGTCTAATAAATTATTAAAATATTATGATGATATTAATAATGTAAGAATATGATATTTTTCAATACATAAAAATATTGAGATTAAATTTAATTTAAAATATTATTAGATGACTAATAATATTAGATTATAACATTAATAAATATTACTAATGATTAATAATATTATATTAAAATATTATTAAAAGGTTAATAATATTAGATTAAAGTATTATTAAATAATTAAAATATTATTAAATAATTAACTTAATAAAATGTTATTAAAATATAATAACATTAGTAAAGGAATAAAATACTAATTAATGATATTAGTAAATGAATAAAATATTATTAAGAGGGTAATAATATTAATAAGTGAATAGAGTATTATTAGTCGATTAATAATACTAATGAATAAGTAAAGTATTATTAAAGGATGAGTGAAGATAATGTTTACGTAATAGTAATATTATCAAGAGATAATAATGTTACTAAGAAATTTATGTAATAACTAATATTTAACCATGTGACTAAATATTAGGCAATTTAATATGAAATAATGATATTATGAACAAGTATATGATTTGCTAATCGAGAGGTCAATTATAGGTCTTTCGACGGAAGGTAGATAGACTACTAACCGGACATATTTATTTTCATAGCAGTATACTACAGATAAGGCAAGTTCTCTAACTTAAACTCGAGTTATTATGTTTCAAGCATGCTAGTGAATTAATTATTGATAATTATTCCACATCTTTGATTATTGATTCGCACTTAGTGCATGTTGCATATGTTCATCAGGTATGAAAGGCTGATCACCTTCATTACAATAAGGTTCAGTTAAATTTGTTCGTGGTCATTGTTGACCACTCAGCATAATTATTCAGTTATTGAAGTTTTGATTCATGCTCTTTCACAATTATATTAAATTGTTGAAAACTTGAAAGCTTATCCCTTTTCAATCATGATATATCTTCATTGTACTTAAACTTACTGGGCAAAATAGTTGCTCACCCTTGCTATATCATGATAACCAATTTCAGATTTAAACGAAGGCTCGAAAAACGACTGTGGTAAAGGAGAATTTCAAGTGTAGATTATTATGCATTTAGAACTATTAAATTATCTGAAGCAAATGGCATTGTAAACCTTTTAAGTTATTGAAGATATGTATTAAGTTAAGGTTTTAGACCTTGGGGATTTTGTTGTAAAAGTTTATTGTATAAAAAAATTATGTTTATATCTTCCGCAGTAGTTATAGAAATAATGTATCATAACGTACCAGATCTGAAGTAAAAAGTATCCGGATTTGGGGACGCTACAATTGGTATTAGAACCGTAGGTTATAAACCTTAGGTAGATGTACCTTAGGCTATAACCTTATAGATGAGGATAAGGACGATAAGCAATAAACTCAAATAGAGTTTAAGTGATAATAAATAAACGATGTCTATAAGATGAGAAGTGTAAATAAAATCATAATATAATATGATTAAAGAGAAGAATAAGAAGATCATAGAATAAAACGATCAAAAGGATAAGAAGAAATAGTTGCAAAATAAGATCACAACGTGATCAGATTGAATTGTTGAATAACATATGATATGTTAACTGATTAAGAAGATATAGCCTGATGCTATAAAGAGAATGTACTATGAAATGGTACGATGTAAACTCAGGTAAGAGTGGTAAATGTTGAGATACGGATTAAATAAAATTTGTTTTTAGTAAAGAGGAAGCTAGAATTATGTGGGATTTTAATTGAGGACTCAAGTGATAGCTGAGTTGTACAAACCTTTGTATGGGCAGGGGTTTTGTGCTTGGTCTACGACTACTCAGTTTATCATATTGATAATCATTGAAATATTGGTGTCGCGGTATCGATATACATATGAAGAGAAGGTGATTCTTTTCTCATATTTATATTTGATAGTTAGAGAATATTAAGATTAGGTACGAGTTCTTAAAACTCATACTTATGGTAAGTTTGTTACTCATAATCGTATGGTACGTTTTTGAACCCCTAAGCATATGGACAGTTCCTGATTGGTTCTTGGACTACATATTGCTAGGACAAGTTCCTAAACTCGTATTATTGTGGTAAGTTCCTGAACTCATAATGTGTGGTATGTTTGATGAACTATACTGGGGTATAAAAGAATTATTGATTGAGAACTGAGGATTTGCTGTATAGTAAGCTTTAAGGATGCTAGAAATAGATAGAATTATTATGCAATAGAACATTGGAGAATTTGAAGATGATGGTGGAAGCATAGGTATTCCAAATCTTCTAGCTATGCTAGACTTCAAAATTTTTGATATCAAGCTAAATTTGCACTGATGTGCCTTTAAAAAAAATTAAATTTTGTTATCAGTAACATACGGTGACAAAGGTGTGTATGTGGACTGTGAGCCTCTAACATCTCGTTATCTGTTACGACATGATAACACTAAAACTGATTTTCAATGGTTTTGAACCGTTTAATAAAGAATCTATGCTAATTGCTTCAGCTAGACAAAAATGATTTAAAATATATCAAAATGTATTTTATATATCATCAATGCATCATGGAATCTAGTGCAAAGATGATAAAAATGATGGAGTCGTCAATGCAGTATTACCTAGTGTTGTATGTGATCTAAGGATCGTCAGTTCACTATGGTATGATGTAGTATGATAAAATCACCAAATGATGGAATCCTCAAACGGACTGTAAATATAGTGCAGTATCATGACGTCATAATATGATTTTCAGAATTTTAAACCAGTTAAAGAAGTGTTAATGCCAATTAAAGTGGCTAGACAAATATTTCGATTGATGTTCGAATTATTGATATGCGTCTAAGCTATTTGATTCAGCTAAGCAAATGTTTATAAAAATTGAAGTATTTCTTTGAGAATTTATCCTGAACCAAATTGTTTTGGTACGGAATCTTATGCTAGGTCGGAGGTGAACAACCCTGATTGGATAAAATAATCCAATCTAGTAGCGCAAATAGTCGCTAAGCAAGATTGAACGTTGTGCACGATGTAAGACCCCAACTTTTATGAATAAAGATTTAATTTTCTTTATATATTATTTTGAAATAGTAAGGTGTTGATTTGATAAATACGAAAAGTTATGGGTGAAATGTGCAAATATTTTAAAATGAGCAAGTGGGTATAAAATATTCTTGTTGTCGGGAAATATTCGTTTGGTCGTGGAATATTCTTGTTGTCGGGGAATATTCGTACGACGGCGCAGCTATTTGTGGGCCCCACAACGGAATAACTGTCGGATATAGAAAGCGACAGAAATAACCTTTTTATAAAATAACGGCGTAGTTGTTACAGTTAGTACTATTGAAATACCCGGTGGTTAAAATACAGTGATACGCGGTGTTGCACAATAGCACACGGTATTGCACAGTATTTCGAATTATTGAGTCTTACGTGAGAAGTCATTACTCAATAATTATTACAGTAATTACTGTTCAATATTTTATTATTGATTCAATAATTGCATAATATTTTATTGACTCAATAATTGTTGCATTGATATTTTATTGACTCTATAATTGCTACGTTGCTATTATATATGATTGATTCAATAATGGCTACAGTTGATATTTTGGTATTATTGATTCAATAATTGTCACTGCACAGTATTTCACATTATCAACTCAATAATTCATATTATTTGAATAATATTATTAGATAGCATTATTGACAATGTCTAAGAAAGTTCTGTCTAGGAGGGGTTATTTAATTGCGCGCCAGTAAGGAGAAGTCCTTATCGGAAGGCCCCCTCTTTCCTGGGAACGACCTGGTTGTCAATATTGTAGTTCTGTAATATTATTTGTGAATAATTAATTATTGATTTATATGATAAGGAAATATTTATTTTGTGGATATTAAAGAAGGAATTAGCACTGAAGTGTTTTTATCAGTATTTTGGTGTGAAAAATCATCTGTTTATGGATTTCGGATAATTTATGTTTGGAATTTGGAAAAACATCCCTCTGCAAAGTTGTAGAGGATTAAATTTCCTATAAAAAGACATAAAATTTGTATTTTTCTGACAAAAGGGCTATTTATTATGAATTATTAAAGTTTCAAAAAATAAATATTTTTTTTAATAAAAGGGTGGGCCCCACTTTTTGTTGGAAAAAAAATATGCTGATGGCTTTTTGGGAGAGCAGTCGGCGGCTGGAGGAAAAAAAATAATATTATTTTATTCAAAAGTCTACTTTGGCATCCTAAGCTTTTCCTATAAATAGGGTGGTTAGGTTAGAATTGAAAATCACACCAGAATCAGAAGCTTTCTCTCTTTATAATATCGAGCGTATTTTTGTGAGTATTTCAATACTTTGAGTGTTAGTATTCAGTGCAAGTTTCCTTCGATATTATATCCGATATTTCAGTCAGAAGTACTATTCTTTTGAGGTAAGGGATGTTATTTTCTTTCGTAACATGTTATTCTTTTCAATATCATTATACCAAAATATTGGCATGAATTTTATTATGAAATTCTTACTTTTTCCGTCGGGGTTACTATTCACGTATACGACACTATTCACGTATACGGCACTATTCACGAAAAAACTAAATTTTCTTCTATTTGTCCAAATTTTCTGTTATGGCTACTATCTTTGGTTGGATCTAAGTTTTGAGCTTAATTCTTGAATTTTGCTCCACAAAGTATTATTATGGAATATTTTTGAACTTTGATAAACTAAAATACGAATCCTTAATCTTATCTTTTATTTCACTGGATTCGTTATTTATATGGTTTTTCATCATCCTCAGTCCTAAGTGGTAATATAACTGAATATCTTTGGCCTGTAGAGCAAAGATGAATGATTACCTGATGAATATCTTTGGCCATAGTGCAAAGATGACAGGTGTTGAGATGAACATGACCACTGATGATACAAATGAATATCTTTAGCCTGTAGTGCAAATATGAATATTGATTCGAGATGTATATTGATTGATGTTACAGGGATAAAATATTGATGATGGACTTTTAAATCATAGAAGATAGTAGACTTCATTCTCTACTTAACTCTTCTAATGAATTGTTATTTTCGCTGCAAATATTGATCTAAAATTGGTTGTCCATTATATTTTATCTGATTTATTGAAGGCTAACGATAATTTATTTTCTATTATCTTAGTCATAATATTCTTTACTGAGCTAGTTGAGCTCACCCTTTTCATCTGTTGTCCTCTTCAGGAAATGAGAATGTCGCAGGGACTAGTCGGGGGACAGAGTGATGGTCCGAGTTAGAGCAGTAGTAGTCCTCACTATTTCTGATAAATAGTGTGATAATAATTGTAATGAGGACTTAGTTTGAATATTAATATTTTTTACATATTTGTATTGACACTCACAGTTGTGTGGTCGTATTTTGCACGACCGTATGATATAAAGTTTGTATTTGAATTCTGTACCATGTATTTGGCGACTCAGAATGGGTTGGGTTGACTGGACCTATTCTGGGGGCGTCACACACGACGTAGGGTACGATAGGCTGATCACCTAACGTACTCGTATCTGTACTACACTGATCACCTAGTACAATATGTTTATAGAATTGGTTGCGATGAGTACCGTTAAACCTGAGAGTTCATGGTCTATATGACCCCTCAAGCATAATGTGAAAAGTTTTTAACTTGTTAAAAAGGGTAGCAATGGTTGAATGAGATGATAGAAGAGAATTTCTCAGAGGAGAAAATTATAAAAGTTAAATTGAAAACCTATTTTCGGTGAATAGAAGAAGCAAAGACTAGTAAACGGAAAATTTTGGGGACAAAATTCTTAGAATAAGGGGTGAAGGATCTTGAATGATTAAGTTAAATGTTAAAATTTAAAACCTAGAGTGGAAATAGAGGAATGATTTAAAAATTTTAAGAAAAACCTATATGGTTTACGATTTGAAAAAGAATTGAGAAAATAAGGGTTATGAAAATTCAAAACCTAGAAAGAGATTTTTATGTGAAAAATTTATTTAAAGAAATAAATTTTCAAATGAAGAGATATTATTAGATTAAATTAAATGTGTATATGTATAGATACGTATATACTTGGAGATGTGTTATATATGATTTAGCTAAATAAGAGGATTGATTATTTAAATTAATCATACAAGAATAAATGAAAAGCTTCATTATAAGAAGCTGGTAGTAGTCAAGCGTTAGAAATCTTATAAAAAAAAGAATTAAGAACGTGACAAGTCAAAATAATATATATGATAAGCCATATGAAAAAGACTTATTGAATATAGCAAACTATATTAAGAGGGTTACTAGACATTAAATTAAATTTCTAGTCTAATATATGAGTATATAAATTATTTCATGATTTATGAAGAATATGTATGTTTACGTAATATGGTAAATATATTAAATTATATTTGCTATATGTACATAAATTTATATAAAGAGTTTATAATGTGAGAAAATAAAATTATTAATTATTTTCTATATGTGATGTGTGTATGTTTGGTGTAACTTATAATTGGGAGTTAATAAATTATCACTTTATATGTATGTACATTAGTGATATTTAAAACTTTGTGCTATATAGTGATTTAATATGTGATAACATATGTGAAGTGGTGCATGGCTAAATAAACATATATACTATAGTTATGGATATATACATTAATAGACTTCTTTAAAAATGAAGGCTTCATAATCTAATTATACATTAGGTGAGATAATTAAATAACCTAAGGGTTGTGATAATAAGGAAAAGTTAGTATTTAATATGTATACTAACTTAAGTGGATAATTTTATCATTGCAAGTGATTAATAATTTTAAACTTAATTATATTAAACCTAATTAGGTTACGAGTTAAAGAGATATGTGTAAGTAATTAAATTCTATAAGATTATAAATGAAAATCCTAAATAAATAATTAGGGTAATATATATTAAAATTGTTAAACTATATTTATTACATAGCCCAAAACAATTAAAGAAGAAGCCCAAAAGAAATAAAATACAAGTCCATACTTAGCCCACTTGATTAAGGGTATTTTAGACCTTTGATTAATCTAATTTGTGCATTAAAATAAAAACAAAATGGAGGGAATTTTGGACTAGTGGTGACCAGCCATGATTAGCATTTTAAGGCAAAAAGATTAAGCTAATTAAGTTTCTTAAATAGAAATTTGTACACACAAGGACAAGTGTGTCATGTTCTCATTGGTGGAAAATCTAATTAGCCTCCTTAATGACATGATTAGGTATGATTAGGAAGAGATAAGGCTAACCCTTTTATCTAAGGGACAAAAAGAACATGGGGGATATTAGCATCCCATTTTATTACACCACATTTATTTTATTTCATTTTCATTATCTCCACCATTTTTCTTCTTCTATTTTCTCTCAACTAGCAAAACACAAAGAAGGGAAAAGAGAGAGAGAGAGAGAGAGAGAGAGAGATTTGGTTCTTGGGGAGGAAGAGGAGTAAGTTTTTCATGCATCTCAAGTTCCTAACTTACTTTGGAAAGAAAAGGAGGACATCCCACAAGAAAAGGTAAGAAATCAAACTCTAGTTTTTATGTTTTGTATGTTCTATGTGATCTTGTGAGAGATTCATGGAAGTGCAAGTTCTAATAGGCTAAAGTTTTATATGAATGATAAATCTTGAGTATAATATGTTTAACTTGTTCATCTATATAAGTTTGTGTTGAAAAATTGTTGGAAAAAGGAAGATAAAGTAGTTTTTGGGAAAAAAACCTAATTTAAAAGGGTGATCTATGCTTTTCATTTTGAAATTTACAAATGATTTTTGTGATTTTGTTTCTTGGTATGCTAGAACTATGAGTTAAGAGCAAAACCCCTTTGGAATCATGTAAAAATGTTAAAAAATTAGCAAGTTATGGATTTATTACTAAAACACCTCAACTAAGAAATCCTATGCGAGAATAGTCATTTCGGTGCTCATTTCCGGGACCAAAACAGAATCAAAACTGACGTTTGATGAATGAAAACTGTAGTTCGGGAAGATACAAATCCAACAAGTTCAATTGGGCCTAAATCGGAGTTGTAGATTTTATTTTATTCATTTTTAGTGAAGGACCCTAAATTTGGAAAGAAAATCAAAAACCCTAAAAAGGGCTACTGATCCATTTTTCTTTAGACTGTTTCGGACAGTTTCAAGTCGTTTATAATTCTAGGAAAAATCACAGAGATACCTTAAGAAGTTATCTACATGTAGAAATAAGAACGGACACGTTTCAATGTGTAATTTGTGAGTAATGGCTTTTACCGTAAAGGACTCCTAAATATTTGTACTCCGATTCCTCACAGTGTATACACTAGAAAATTTGAAACTTTTACAGTATGTTCATATATGTTATGAGAGTGTAACCTGAACGTTTCAGAATTTACTGAGCAAAACTTGATTTATGAAAAATATAACAAGATTCAGAGTTTTTGAGTACTTTAAAAATAGTAAATCACTTTCTAAAATTTCAGGAAAATTTGGGGATCATTTTTGAGACATATACTGTCCAGATACAAAAGAAAAGAATTTTCAGAATCAGTTTGCTATTTTTCATAAAAATGTGATAGTTATAACTAATAGAAAATAAATGATTAAATGATGTCATAAATAAGAAAAATAAGATTTTAATGCTTGAATACACCTAATATAGTATATCCTGATTATGGAAAGATATTTTGATAATTGTTGATGAGAAGTACTATTTATGACCTTTTATGGGTATTAAATAAGTGATTTAATAAAGGGTAAACAATTAACATAAATTGTGTATTGGTCTAATAAATTATTAAAATATTATGATGATATTAATAATGTAAGAATCTGATATTTTTTAATAAATAAAAATATTGAGATTAAAATTTAATTTAAAATATTATTAGATGACTAATAATATTATAACATTAATAAATATTACTAATGACTAATAATATTAGATTACAATATTATTAAAAGGTTAATAATATTAGATTAAAGTATAATTAAATGATTAAAATAGTATTAAATAATTAACTAAATAAAATTTTATTAAAATATAATAATATTAGTAAAGGAATAAAATACTAATTAATGATATTAGTAAATGAATAAAATATTATTAAGAGGGTAATAATATTAGTAAGTGAATAGAGTATTATTAGTTGATTAATAATACTAAGGAGTAAGTAAAGTATTATTAAAGGATGAGTGAAGATAATATTTACGTAATAGTAATATTATCAAGAGATAATAATGTTACTAAGAAATTTATGTAATAACTAATATTTAACCATTTGACTAAATATTAGGCAATTTAATATGGAATAATAATATTATGAACAAGTATATGATTTGCTAATCAAGAGGTCAATTATAGGTCTTTCGACAGAAGGTAGATAGACTGCTAACCAGACATATTTATTTTCATAGCAGTAGACTACAGACAAGGCAAGTTTTCTCACTCAAACTCGAGTTATTATGTTTCAAGCATGTTAGTGGATTAATTATTGACAATTATTCCACATCTTTGATTATTGATTCGCACTTAGTGCATGTTGCATATGTTCATCAGGTATGAAAGGCTGATCACTTTCATTACTGTAAGGTTCAGTTAAATTTGTTCATGGTCATTGTTGACCACTCAGCATAATTATTCAGTTATTCAGTTATTGAAATTTTGATTCATGCTCTTTCACAATTATATTAAATTGTTGAAAACTTGAAAGCTTATTCCTTTTCAATCATGATATATCTTCATTGTACTTAAACTTGCTGGGCAAAATAGTTGCTCACCCTTGCTATATCATGATAACCAATTTTAGATTTAAACGAAGGCTCAAAAAACGACAGTGGCAAAGGCGAATTCCAAGTGTAGATTATTATGCATTTAGAACTATTAAGTTATCTGATGCAAATGACATTGTAAATCTTTTACATTTTTGAAGATATGTATTAAGTTAAGGTTGTAGACCTTGGGGATTATGTTGTAAAAGTTTATTGTATAAACAATTTATGTTTATATTTTCGCAGTAGTTATAGAAATGATGTATCGTAACGTACCAGTTCTGGGGTAAAAAGTACCCGGATTTGGGGACACTACACAGACAGACGGGCAGAGCGAAAGAACGATCCAGACATTGGAGGATATGTTGAGAGCGTGCATCATGGATTTAAAAGGAAATTGGGATGGTCACCTACCGATTGTAGAATTTAGTTACAACAATAGTTACCACGCAAGTATTGGCATGCCGCCTTATGAAGCGTTGTACGACGGAAAGTACAAAACTCTGTTGTACTGGGACGAGGTCGGCGAAAGGCAATTACTAGTCCAAAATTGGTACAACAGACAGCAGAGATAGTCAAAGTGATCCAGGCAAGATTGGTAGCGGCTTAGGATAGGCAGAAGAAATACGCCGATTCACACCGCAAGAACGTAGAATTTGAATCGGGTAGCTTTGTATTTTGTAAAAGACTCTCCCTAGAAGGGAAATATCATATTTGGCAAAAAAGAGAAATTGAGCCCGAGGTTCTTTGGACCCTTTGAAGTGCTGTGACGAATCGGAGAAGTTGCATATGGGGTAGCCTTACCTCCGACGCTAGAGCATGTCCCCAACGTCTTCCATGTGTCAGTGTTACGACCCTACAAACCCGATTACAAACATGTGATTGAATATGAACCCCTACATTTTGAGAAAGATTTATCCTATGAAGAAGTTCATGTTTAGATTGTTGATAGGAAAAAATAATTTCTCATAAATAAAGTAATACCTTCTGTTAAGGTAATATGGAGGAACCACAACGCTGAAGAAGCTACGTGATAACTCGAAGAACATATGATGAAGACTTACCCACACTTATTTGCTTAATTTGTGTGCAAGCGATTCTGGGGACAGAATCATTGTAAGGGGGGGAGAAATATAACAGGACGAATTTAATTGAACCGTGATTCTGGGGACAGAATCCTTTTAAGGGGGTAAAGAGGTGACGAACGAGAATTTTGTAATTTAATTTAAATATTTATTGAATTAAATAAATATTTTTGATGATTTATTTATTGAGTTAAATAATTATTTTATGAAATTATGGTAGATCAATTTAATTATATGTGTTACATTGATTAAATTAAGGTAGAGAATTTTATAATTTAAAGTAAGTATTTAATTGAGTTTATTCGATTTAATGAATTATTTAATAAACATAATGTTATTCTAATTAACTTAATAATTAGAGATTTAAAGATTTCACATAATTAATAAATGAGAATTTTAATTATGTGATAATGTGATTTAATGTGAATTTATTATATTTTATTTAATTAAATTCAAATAAAAGTATCTGATTAATTAAGTATGACATTAAACTATATGTTAAATACTTTAATTATATTAATGGGAAAGGAGTATATAAGGGAGTAACCAAACACGCCCTTATAGGAAGTTGGGCAGTTAACCCATGGTGGGAATTAACTGACGACCCATGACTTCTACGGTTAACTATTATACGTATATTATATATCAGACCTTATATACTTACTCTATATACTATATCATATTTGCAATTCATATCAGAGAACTCAAAGAGAAATTAGAGAGAAATTTGAGAGAGTTGATTGATTCGAGTAAATTTTGTAGAATCAAAGAAGGAGTTCTAGCAAATTAAACAAGCAAGCAAGGGGTAAATCCCTTATCTGAGATTCTAAGTTTGTGTTTTTATACTTTCTCCATGAAAACTATTTCAAAGTTCTCCGTGACTAAGGTTATTGATGATTGATGGTTATACGATGATATGTATGTTAGTATATGTCCATAATATGTTTTATATCATGTATGAATGATTTAAAGTAACTAAATCTATGTAATTATGCTTTAATTAGAAGTTCATAAGTTACAGAGTATGAAAAGTTTGAATATAGCCTTATGTACAAATTTGCATGCTTTAATTGGCTAGTTAATATGAAATTGAAGGCTGATTATGATTGTACATGTTAAAACGAATAAAACGAACTTTAAACGGATGGATTCGGAGTTATAACGAATCCGTAACGTTGAATTTCGTGATTTCTCTCGAAACTTTTCAAAATACCAAGAACAGTAAATTTAAGTGTTTTAATTTGAGTGATTATATGATCTAAAGTGTTAAAAGCATGCTAGATTCATTGTTTGATGTTCCTATAAAGTTTATACTACATGGGTAACATAAAAAAATTGTCGTGTTAGTTTAATTTGGATTTATTTAGCTTTTTCTTAATTTTTTTGCGAACTGCAACTTGTCCAGTTGAGGACCCCGCCCCAGCGGACTTTTAGCCTATTAATACCCGCCCCAACTGGTATACTTGCTGTCCAGAAATTGGTTTTGTGTCTTTTAAGTCCTAACATGATGAACTAATTAAATGTAATGAACCTAATAACATGTTAAGTGTATGAAACAATAATATAACATGTTGTTGACATGTATAAGATAATTTGATGCTTCATGTTAACAAGTTATGTGTGAGTTGGATATTGTTATAACAGGGTATGATTATGATGGTTTAAAAGGTTACATACGTGTGTTATGCATGTTGTGAGTTTAGACTCACATTGTGTGGTTAATTAACAAGTTAAGATTACGAACTATGTTGTTAAGGTGAACTTAAGTGAGAAGTTCGACTGTTAAGCATAGTGATTATGAAACTAATCGATATTATATACATAATGTAATGTGTAGGACGTTGAGAAAGTGAATTGTAATAGTAATTGTAGCTTGTGCACGAGACAAGTGTTCTATCCTTAACTTATTATTGTCAAGTAAGTTTCCTAATCTTTACTTTCATTGAGCAAGCTTTCTAAATTCAAAATTATTCATTGAGCAAATCCTATACTTATAATTCTATATTAATCAAGTTCTTATTCTTGTTTATTCAAGTTAAGATTTCGTATAAGATATTATAAGCATTGTTAAGTATTATTTCAGTATACAATCCGTATTCAATTGTATACCCTCGAAATTTATATTTCAATTCGATTATCAATTATTGGTGAACTTTGTAGGGCTAGCGAACCCTTATTGATTCGACTAGTCCATAGTTGATGAACGTTCTAAATTCTAGAACTATTATTGAGCTTATCCAAACCAAACTTTTTTTGGTGCGGACTCTGATGTCAAACTAAGATGAACAACCCTTTATAAGGGATTATTTACTTTTTAGCGTTGAGATATTGTGCACAGTATGGTACTAAGGGCTGATCCCCCTAAGAACAAGTAGTAGAGTCCATATAGTCTTATGACTATTAAAGATTTAAAGTAAAAATACTTAACAACCTGTGACATAGTTCAAGGTCTTATGACCCTCAGATGCTCTTTTGATTCTTACTATTCATTCTTGATTCAAAAGTCGAGTTTTCTTTATCTAGGAGTCTTTGATTCACTCGCATGTTATTATATTGTTATATTTGTATACTTGTGCGCAATCGTGCTCACTTATGCATAATAACATTGCAGTTAAGATCGAAAAATCTGACGAGCCTTCCACTAGCAAAGCCAAGGGAAAAGTTAACAAGTGTTGAAGACTTGTTATTTAATTTGAGAATGTTTATGTTTAAGACTTGATGTTGTTTAAGACTTATTATTTGTTTATGTTTTCGCACAGATGTTTAGGTTAGTATGACCTAGGATTGGTTTAATAATGTATTTATTTCAGATGTTGTAACCCTATAAAGGGAGATGATGGAGATATTTTTATCTATTTCATGGTTTGCATTGATTATGGGTAGATAGATATATGATATTTGTATAGTGAACACCAAATCCAGTAGAAATTGAAGTACCCGGATTTGGGGGTATCACAATAGATGTAGGCAACCCTCCTAAACATTATAGGATTAGGGTTTCATATTAACTAATTAAACTCTTTTAATTAATTAGACTTCCTAATTTTATTAGGAATAATTAATTAAACTCCTTTAATTAATTTACCTCCTAATCTTATTAGGAATATGGGAGAGTACATTTATTAATTAATTCTCAAACTCCTTTAGTAATTCAAATTAATAATAATAAGAATAAGAAGAAGACTCCTCTTATTAATTTATATTTAATATTTCTAAAATATTAAATAATAAATATTAAGCTATTTAATTTATTCTATCACCATAGATTAAATTAAATAAACTTAACTTATTATTACGATTATGCCATTTGCTTCATATATAAATATTAATCCTTTTATAGTGTGACCCTTTAGGTTCTCTATATTAAACTGGTTGTGAATAAATTAATTAGAACAATTTTAATTTTATTTAAATAAAGAAATTAACTATTAATTCATTTAAATAAATATTTATTCTACAATAAGGGTAAGTCCCATTAGCGCTCAACGACTTTCCAAATAATATAAATTTCAATATTAATCATAAAAGAACATTTGAGTAAATAGTTACCGTACAATTCATTCCTTCTACCATACAATGTCCCAACTAAATATAAGGCTTGGATTTACTATCAAGTTTTATTTTATTTAATTATATGTATTCCGATCCTAAATGCACAAACTCCGATAACACAAATTAGAAACTACTTTCTAATTTCATTATGACTTGGTCAAGGACTACTAAGTTGTCATTTATCGAATCACATAGGACATTCACTTCTTTTAATAGAAGTGGTAGATCTTTTATTGATCATTCATTATCTTCATGTATAATTAATTATACCCAAACATACCCTTTGATATACCCTCAGGGTCTTAAAGAACATGTCAAAGTATAACTCACTATACATAAGATATTATGATGATCTCAAGTCTTAGGATTACTTGTACTACTATCACTAAAGGAATTCCTATTGATAGGCGAGTAAAACTCTATTAGGTATTCCTTAGCGAGCCACGTTCAGTGTACTTATTCTCCAATAAACACCTACATACTTGCTTTAGTGTCTCCACACAAATGATCATGAGATCGATCATCATCTTCCAAAAAGCAAGCAACGTATGTACCAATCTATCCGGATTCACTAATCCCTTAGTTAGTAATCCATCGATTGAGAACTACTTTTATTTTAAGCTTTCTAAAAATTTAGATCTCATTAGCATGATCATCATCATGGTTCTAAAAGCATTGCTTAAAACTATGGGTTTATCACATTTAAATATAACAGCATTATGTAGATAATATAAACGTCTTTAAATAAATAATTCTTTTATTAATAAATGAATAATATTGTTACAAAGTATATGTTTTATCATCATACATGATTGGCTTGTGTGCATACTACTTTCAATCTCCCACTTGCACTAAAGCCAATCGCCATGGTATCTAATACCATTCTTCTCTAAGTGACGATCAAACTGTTGTTGTGTTAGAGCTTTAGTAAATGGATCTGCAATGTTATTTTGAGTGTCCACGCGCTCTAGGTTTACATCTCCTCTTTCAATGATCTCTCTAATCAAATGAAACCGCTGCAACACGTGTTTAGATTTTTGATGAGACCTGGGTTCCTTGGCATGTGCAACAGCTCCGGTGTTGTCACAAAATAAAGGTACTACTCCTCTAATGCTAAGAACCACGCCAAGTTCAGCTATGAACTTTTTCATCCAAACAGCTTCCTTTGCAGCTTCACTTGCAGCTATATACTCTGCCTTTGTCACTGAATGAACAATTGTTTGCTGCTTGGAACTCTTCCAACTCACTGCGCCACCGTTTAAGGTAAACACATACCCTAAACGGATTTACTGTCATCTCTATCGGTTTGGAAATTTGAGTCTGTATAGCCCTCTAGTTTTAATTTAGACCCACCGTAGATAAGAAATAAATCCTTAGTTCTTCTTAAGTACTTTAGGATATTTTTCACTGCCTTTTAGTGTTCTTCTCCTAGATTCGACTGATATTTGCTCGTTACACTAAGTGCATAAGCGATATCTGGTCTAGTACATATCATACCGTACATGATAGATTCTATTGCTGAAGCATTAGGTATCTTACTCATACGGTCTGTAAGACCCCGAATTTTATGAAATAAAAGTATTCAGTATTTTTATAATTATTATTCTATTCAGTAAATGGTTAAATTGATAAAAGTTTAAAATTAAGGGTGATATGTGCAAATTTTATAAAGTAAGCAAGTTGTCATAAAATATTCGTTGTGTCGGAGAATATTCCTTTTGTCGGGAAATATTATATTTGATAAAGTACGACGGCGGCACCGAAATAACCAATAATTGGTGGGCCCCATAATAGAATAACTGTCGGATATAGAAAGCGACAGAAGTCAGAAAATATTCATTTGGCCAGGGAATATTCGTACGACGGCGCAGTCATTGGTGGACCCCATAACTGAAAACTGTCGGATGAAGAAAACGACAAGAATAAGTTTTCTAAAAATAACAGGCAAAATTTTTACCGTTAAACTGTTGAAATATCTGGTGATTAAAGTACAGTAATACGCGTTGTTGCACAGTAGCACACGGTATTACACATTATTTTTTAATTATTGATTCTTATGTAAGAAGTCACTTATTCAATAATTGTTATAGTAATTACTGTTCAGTATTTTATATTATTGATTCAATAATTGCTACATTGATAATTGCATATTATTTTATATTATTGATTCAATAATTATCACAGTAACCACTACACAATATTTTATATTATTAAATTAATAACTATCACACCTATTACTGAAATGATATTATTAGATAGCATTATTGACAATAGTCTAGAAAGTTCTATCGAGGAAAGTGGTTAGGTTATATAATTGCGCGGTAATGAAGAGAAATTCTTATTGAAAAGCCTCCTCTTTCCTGGGAACGATCTGGTTGTCAATGTTGGGATTCTGTAATATTAAATGTGAATAATAATTGATTGTTGATAAATATGATAAGTAAATATTTAATTAATTTTGATATAAATGGAAGAATTTTTAGCAAGAGACATTTGTTGAAAGTTGGCATTTTATCTTCTCCGATAAAATATTTATTCAAATATACTATTATAATATTACATTATAATAGTATAATGGGATAATATAATAGTATAATTTTATAATTTAAATGATGACATTATTTTTATGGTATGAGGTGGAAGAAAAAAAATAGAATTGGAATTCTTTTAATAATTATAAATGTTTTAATATATATATATATATATATATATATATATATATATATATATATTATAAACATGCGTTGGAAATCCTTTTTCAAAGGTGGTGTGCTTTCAAAAGTGGTGAGCTTGAAAAAATTATCTGTTGGTATATTTTGTCAATAATGGTGTGCCACACCTTTCTTATAAATAAAGTGCTTAGTTAGAAATGAAAATCATACCAGAATCAGAAAATTTTTTCTCGATAATATTGAGCGTATTTCTTTTGAGTATAAGGATAATTTGAGTGTGAATTACGGTGCAAGATTTTTTTTAACATAATATCTGATATTATAGTCAGATCTAGTACTCTACTAAGGTAAATGATATTATTGTTCTCGTAAAAGATATTATTTTTTTCGTAAAGGATGTTGTTTCCATTCAATATTCGTAAGGAATATTATTTTCTTCCATACTCTATAGTATGTAAGTAATAATATTTTATTTCAGATTCCTAAATATAAACTTATTATGGTAAGTATTGTTTCTATAATTCCTGAAATGATTAGAAATTCCTTGAGTTTTGCGCTTTATCTAATATCATTTCACCAGAATATTGGTCTGAACTTTATTATGAAAGTTTTACCTTTTCATGTCGGGGTACTATAATACCCGAGAATTTTTTGAATAATATTAATATTGATATTAATAAAAGTTGAATATTTATGTGAATATAAATAAATATTGTGGTGACATGGAATATAGAAATTATATTCGATTAAGTTGAATATTTGAAGACTATGAGACGGGTAATTCAATCAATTTCAAATTGAATTTATGATAGTTGAGGAAATATGGAATATTACGATAAACTCGTAGAATGCCTTGTGTGACACGAGAATGGAAACAATGATGATTTGATTAATTAAAGGATGGTTTGATAAGTAATTTATTAATTAATATTATATTTTTAATTAATTGTTATTATGAGTGATAGCCTATTAATGAGTGATTAATTAATAGTATATTGATTTATTATTATTGTGAGTAATAGAATAATAATAAGTAAATTATTTATAAATATAGTAAGAGTTATATTTATTTAATTAATTATTGTGTGCAAGGTATGTGATTATTAGACATATAATATATAGTAGTTACAACTATATTATATAAAGCATAGTGTGACACTTGAATATAACCATATAATATATAAGAACTATATATTTAGATTAAATAAATTGTGTAAGTTACATAATAATATTTATGTGACAACATGTATGTGTGAGTTAAGTGAATAATGCATATGTGACAATATGTGATGTGTGACTACATTAAATATGTACCTCATAAATGATAGACTAAGTAAACAATTGTTACTTAATGATTATTTCAACAGTTTATTATAATTGAAATAATAAAGTTGGGTAATATAGTGTGACCATACCCAATCAAATTATATTCAGTATTAACAAAATGTACATGGATTATATATTGATGTGTATAACCCAACTTGCTATTATGAATAATGTTATCCATATGTACCCTCAATTAAATTAAAAACCTAAGTATATAGAATGTATATGTATAATAGCCTAAGTGTTGGCATTGATTTAATTACAAGCTTGCAAATGCTGAGTTCCTATTAGCTTGTCCCAAATTAAGTGACCTTTCTCTCCTCACGTGAATGGCTACAAGGCTAAGCCTACAATTGCTTCTCAAACTCAGCAATCTTAGCTAGCAATGATCAATTGGGGAGTGGCTCCAATAGTAGATTTCAACAACTAACCAACTACTCTTCATTACCCATCAAATTCTTCTTCACTCCAATGGTTTGATTTAATGGAGAATTGCATTGTTTGTATATTCATTTGCCTATAAATAAGCTCTTCTCCTTTTATATTTTATTTGCTGAGAATTCTGTTAAAATATAAGATATAGAGTGAATGCATTGAGTTAGTAAAGAGTATGAGAATTGAGAGTGATATAGCAACATTGTAGAAATCATAAAGCAGCAAGTTCATATCAAGTTTAGCAGAGGTATACTTTCATGTTCCTCATTTCTTTAAATTTCTAAATTCTTGGATATTGCATGATAATTGGAGTGAGGATTGACGGTTAAGTGTTATCTAAGCTGTTATACATGTTAGTAATACAATGTGGCTTAGTTAGAATAGATTTCGTAAGAAATTTTGATGTTGGGTTTGCTTTCTGCCGAAGCAGAAGCTGCTCTATTTCTGGCCGAGACACGCTACTAGGGTACAGCGCAGCTGCGCCAGGCTCAAACTTTGAATTTTAATTGCTGTTGTAAACTGCTAAGTGTTAACTTGTTGATATTGTTTAGACAAGTATGAAAACAGGTATAACATGTATATATATATACCTTGACGTAGCATGAGTTGTTTTGACTTCGTTAGTATACATTACTAAATGAACTTAGAGTTTTAAAATGGACATGGACATATTATATTGATGTTTATGTTCTGACTTTGTAAGCACGTTTGTATATTCCAAAGATGGATGAAGATCATGTTAACATGTGCATATATTTTTCATGATGTAGCATGAGCGTGTTTGACCTTGTTAATGAACATTTACTATAGAAAGTATAAGTTTTGAAATGAACTTTGACATATATGTATCATGTTTATATTCTAACTTTTTGAACATGATTGCATGGTCTAGATAGACATGAAATTTAGGTTTAAAGGTGTTGAGTTTACACTAGCGTACATGGTTTAAGTCGGAATGATTTCAAAAGCAAAATTAGGACTTTTTGCAAACTAAGTTGAATGAACATGGTGTGACGATATTTTAATATTTTTGGATGTGCATGATAGTTTATTTAACATCACTTAGATAACCTACATGTGCACATACTTTGTTAGATACCGTGTAAGATAATTAAGCATGAGTTCGACATGTTTTAAAGCAAATAACAATGCTAGCCATGCATAAATGATATGAATACATGTGAGCATGCTTATTGACAGATAATATGAGCACCTCACATGCATATATAGCAAGTACGATAGTCCTAGATGATTTTATAACTTTGTATGGCCTTAATTCATTAAAGATATTAATTTAGGACCATAACATGAAAGGTAGAACTTAGATGAACCTTAAAAGCATGAAAGGATCCTTAACATATATATATACTATATGGCATTGTATGCACAGGTTTTGGACAGAAGCAGCAAAGCAAAAGCTCAACCCTGGTCTGGCCAGGGGACAGCGCAGCTGCGCCGTCCCTAGGCTTAACTAGGGCGCAGCTGCGATAGACTGCAATATGACCTAAAGCATTCTGCTTGTTTTCTGATTGTGTTAGTTAGTTTATAATGCAACTCTAAGCTGTTAAAAATAATTTTATTGATGCTTATTGTATCCATATGTGATGATAATGTGTTGTGAAGATGTTTAACTTGAAAAAGGGAATCCTAAAGATAAAAGACAATGAAAGTTCTAAAAGTAGCTAGAAGAGCCTTACCAGCTCCGAATACGTCTTACTCATAGGGGCGCGCTAGCAGCAAGAAAACGGCCGGCGCTATCGGGCTTGATTCCCTTCTTCCTCTAAAAATATCAATTGAGAGTTGTGATTTAAAATGATACTATGCATGGTATGTTAAGACCTAACGTATGTGTTTATTGAATATACGAGATAATGTTTGTTGTAGACTATATAACTAATGAGATACATATATACGTAACTATATTACGATAGAAAATCGAAGTATTGATAAGCTAAAAGTTGATAATCTACGCTTAAGGCAAGTATCTAAACCTTATCTCTTTGATACAAGTTTCTTAACTTCATTTGATTTGGTATTGAATGCAAGTACTCGAACCTTACTCTTTATTGAGCATTTCTTGAGCTTGTACTGTTATTGGTTGTACAAGTAAACAAATTGAAAGTATGATTCTTGTCTTATGACATAATAGTAAAGTTAGAGTTGTTTATATTCTTCGGACTTTGATTTCGAATATTGAACTTATAATTGTTCTTATATACATTGAAAGAGAGGTCTATGCTATTTGATTCGGCTAGACCTATATCATGATTAGAAAGCTATCCAAACCAATTGATTGGTGCAGAATCTTATACTTGACTGAGATGAACAACCCTTTTGAAGGGAAAACTATATTTGTCGGGAGACCGACGTGCGCACTTAAGTACGATTGAACGATATGCATACCGTAGGGTACTTTAGGCTGATCACTTGTTGTACTTGTTTTATTGAATTATCAGTATATTTTTGTTAATTCTAGTAGAAGTTCATAGTCCTTAGTGACTGCTCAGTATTCATTATTCTTGAACTGTGAAAAGGTTATACCTTGAATCTTATTGATATCTGTTTGTCCTTAGCGACTGTTGTTGAAAAACTCTTGATACTTCTTGCTATCCTTGAACTATCAATTATTGTCATACCCTTGGGAATTGAAAACTATATTATCCCCTTATTTCTATATTACTTGCTAAGCAAACTTGTTGCTCATTCTTGCTTTTCCCTAAAAATATTTCAGTTAAGGCAGAACAGGGTGGACCCTCGGGCACCGACAAAGGCAAAGGCAAAGCTATGGAGTAGCTTTATATTATGTAGAACTTTATGATGTTGTAATAATAATATACTCTATTATGTACTAGTTATGATTACGTATCCTTAAGCTATGTTTAAGATGTAATCGATGTTTAAATTGTGAAACCTTGGGACATGAATGGTTATACTAAATAAATATAATCTATTCGTATATTATGTGTTATTCCGTTGTGCGATATGATATTTAGTCATATTAGTATGTTAGTATTTAAAACGTGACGAACCGAATTCGAGACGATGTGGCGGTCTGAATTTGGGGGCGTCACAGGTTGGTATCAGAGCTGTAGTTATAAACCTTAGGAGCGAGAGTCCTTAGATTATAACTTTAGGAGAACTTAGAAGATAGAAAGGAGATAAAACTCATGTAGAGTTTTTCCTAGAGAGACTTAGTGTGTTATGAAATGTAACTTCATTTTATACAATGAACTTATATTTTATTTAACATTCTAATGGAGTTGCTGTTTGTTTGTCTTGTGTTTGTGATTGTAGGATGACAGACATGGGAGGACCTAGTAGAGTGGCAGAGGAGGAGCCCCGAGATATACGTATTGTATATGAGGCACCTCTAGAGGCTGTGCCTGTGCAGGCAGTTCCACCGTCCGAGTTTGAAGATGAGGACGAGATTGAGGTAGAGTCCGACCCAGAGGAGGAGCCTATGGAGGATGAGCCGATGGAGGACGAGCCCATGGAGTACTCTGACGAGGCTATTGTCGAGGAGCAGATGTTAGGCGAGTATGAGGAGCGGATCCTAGAGCTAGAATGTAGAGTACAGGAGATGGAGACCGAGGCCCAAGAGAATGAGTCAGAGTTCCAGAAGCTGAGGGATGAGGACCATTAGAGGAAGCTAGTGATGCAGGAGTTAGAGGTGGAGATTGCTTACCGTAGAGAGGCAGGGATCTAGATGGGAACCTTATTCCACAGGTCGGTATCCAGAAATGTAGACTTGGCAGAAAAGTTAGAAGAGGTAGAGCAGAGAGAGTTAAGTGAGAAGACTGAGAAAGAGGCACTCCGTACTCAGCTAGGTTTGGAGGTGATGGATAGGATCCACTTCGAGGAGAAGTGGGAAGCAGCTAATGAGAGAGCAAACGACTTAGAAGATGAGGTCAGATGCAAGAAAAGGAAGGTGAACAAGATGGGTTACGTGTTTCGCTCAGCTATTAAGAGGGTGATCGATGGTGTATACCATTACCCGGTAGAACAGGGACAGACCCGGCATACTATGAACAGAGAGCTAATGGCGTACATAGCGCAGTTAGAGTACAAGAGCGCTGTGGAGCGCAGGATGTTGGGATGAGACCCTTTAGTTAGTCTAGTAGTAGTATAAGTAGTATTTATTTTATGAAATGTATATATGGATGTAATCCTAATCTTTTGTGTAAGGTATGGGATAGTGATGTTGTAACGATCCCAAAATTCATACAAAATAATTCTCATTCTCGATCGTTAACAATACAACTTAATCCTAACTTTACATTATTATTCGATATTAAAATCACTAAAAATGCGGAATATTTAAATTTTTTATATATTTCCTTCTTTATTGCCGTGAATCTCAACCTTTATCATTACATGTCTGATTCAAATTTATTGCATGAATCGCTACATCGAAGTTACTATACAAAGTCTTACATCACAAAGCAATATCCACTATACATCAGATAGCTCAACTTTACAACTCAACAATTATGTTACAATCAAAAATTAAATGCATTTCTCATCTAACATAAGTAATCTTCTTGAATATTGATCTCTATAATTCAAATAGCACGTATCATTACCTTAAAACCTTGACCTGCAAACATAGTTATTTGCAAAAGTGAGCTCGACAGCTCAGCAAGATCTAACAGCTTTCATGCATCACGTAACACATAAATAACATGCTCATCTTATACATCATAATCATTAGACTAACATATTATGCATACTTCAATTCATATAACAAGTAAAAAGATTGAGTTCCTTACTCAATCAACGTAATCATAAATTGACTTTAACGTTTCATGCATACAACATATATAACATATTATGCTCTTTGCAATACAATTTAAAACAGTTCATCATCAAGTTCACATAGAAAATAGGAACTGAAAGACTTGTCTGGCTCGTAGATTACCAATTAACGAAAAACAGCTTATAATAATTTGCACTTCATGAATCCTACACAACGTATTACCATACCCATCAATTATTAGTCACATAGCAACGCTTATCAATTGCTTAAGTAAATTTTACTTTACACTTCATAATTCTCTCCCATTTATTTGTTTAACACACACTGTCAAACTTATATGTATAATTAATAATATATATTAATTATCACATAGTTAATTCTCATAATTAGTTAACCCATTTAGGTTAACTCATTCCTCTTTAATTATTAAGTTAATAATTAATTATCACATAATTAATCACATCACATAATCATATTATATTTTCACATAACTAATCAACTAATAATTACATACTCATATTAATTAAATTATAATTTAAATTACACATTCTCCTCAATTATAATTAATCAAATTATAATTTCATTTTATATTAATTAAATCATAATTAAATAAATTATAATTTAAATTAAACATTTATTTTGATTAAAATCAATCAAACACAATTTATGCCTTTATATCAATTAAATTATAATTAAATTAATTATAATTTAAATTAAATAATTACTTTGATTATAATCAATCAATTTTAATTCATGCACTTATTAAATTATAATTTAAAATGAATTATAATTTAAATTACACATTTATCTTAATTAAAATTACTCTAACTATATTCATTTAACAAATCATAATTTAAATTAAACCTTTACTATAATTATAATTTATTCAAATTATAATTACACATTATATTTTATTAATAAAATCTATTAATATTCATTTAGCATTTCAATGTAAGTCTAACATGATATCACATAATCACATTAGATTAACTTTCATGCTCCAACCAAAATGCACAAAAAAAATACATTATCATTTTTTGCACACCCCCCGTTAGGGCGGGGGTATTATGCCTTGCAAGACCCGCCCCCTGCAGCGGCTCACTTTTGGTTCGCGAACTGTGCAGAAAAAAAGTCAATTTGACTTATTTTTTTGCACCAAATTTCTATTTTAACTAACATATTGTACATAAAAATTTATAGAAAACATATCTAAAGCTTCTAACATATTTTTAATATATACAATTATCATAATACATAATCAAAAACTCCAATTTCATGATTTTTGAAGAAAAACCATTAATAAGTGTTCTTGATGAAATTGAACACTGAAATTTTGTTTCTAATTCAAAACGCACAATTCCAAGTATATTGACTTCTTTTAAAAATATATTATCATTATCTAAAAACCAATCTACACCATGATTGTCAATCAAACATAAATTTTGATTTCAAATAAGCCAATCATAAAACTTTTTCACTATGACTTTTGATGAACATGAATTCCTCATGTTCATCATATATCCATGAGTCAACCAACTAAACCATCATACAATTTATATTTAAACAATTTATGAACACAACATATATGTACAATCATGTTATGAACACCATATAACATATATATATCAACATCACAAGTTTTTATGAAGATTCATATTTACAGAAAACTAAAACTTGAATAGCTTAAAGCAAATCTTAAAACTCTTAAAATTAGAGGTTATACCCTTTGCTTTGCTTAAGAGAAAAAGATGAAAATGGTGATGTGTTTGATTCTCTTAAACTTCCTCTTCCTTTTTCTTCTTTCTCCCTTCTTCTTCTCTTTTCTCTCTAACTCTAGGTTCTCTGTGTTTTCTTCTAACACAGACTAACCCTTAGTCTTTCTAACTAACGTATATACTTATAAATATTATATGTCTAAGACATAAGTATAAAACATATAACCTACAAAACATAATGACCCTATACTAATTACAATTAAAATATAGGTTACACATTTGAAGTTTAAAAGCCCAAAGGCTTGTTTGGCAAAAACAGATTATTTTTAAAAATAGATTTTTAGTAGTTAAGGCCTCGTTTGGCAAAACTAATTTAAAACAGTGCAAGGGCCTTATTTGGAAAAACAGTTTTAAAAACTTTTTTAAATCTTTTAATTAATCCTTTAACATATATTTTTAATATTATACTTTAATTAATTAAATCTTAACATTCTAATTTAATTAATTAAAGTTAACATCAATTAATCACATAAAAATTATCACAGAACAATTATAATTACTCGCTAATTATAATTTCATGTAACAATTACCACATAACTTCATCTAATTTAATTATCCCAATTAAATTAGAACTATAACATAAAATCATTACATATTAATTAAATTAATTATTAAATATTTATTTAATTAATATATTATACTTAATTAAATTACTCCATAACCAGCACATAATTATTTATTTAACTCAATAAATAAATTAATTTTAATATTTATTTAATTCAATAAATATTAAAATTAATATATAAAATTCTCTTCACACCAAATCACATATTTCACAACATATAACACATATACACATACATGAACTCGAACATCTTAAAATAAGAATTTTATTTATTAAATTCTCATTTATTAATTCTTAAAAATCCGGGTTGTCACAGATGTAAACCCCGAGTAAGCTTATGTTAGAGGGGTAGTATGTTAGTATTTTCCCCATCTTTTGTGATAATAGGGGATATGTGATGACATCTATAGAAATATGCTAGGGATGGTCTTATAATGTAACAATTTGGCATATGAATATAAATGAAGCTTATTCAGAAAACGTGTTATAAAATTTTATTCCTTTCATTTGAGAAATACTTAAGTAATATAACTGAATAATAAAAGTGAAAATTTTGTGATGTAGAAAATGTCGCCCAGATGTAGATTAACTGCACCTGAGGAATCAGTGAACAATGAGAGAGAGCAAGTAGATCCGATCCAAAAGTTAGTAGATTTGTTAGGAGAGGCTCTTAGGGGAAGGAACAACGAACCCGTTCGCCCCAATCCTCAAGCAGCCCCAGTGACAAATTTTAAGGACTTTAGAAGTGTAGGACCTCCGGAGTTTGAAGGTACTACCGATCCGATCATAACTCAGACATGGGTTAAGGATACTGAGAAGGCCTTCACTATCGCTCGAGTGGGTGAAGACCAAAAGATGGTATTTGCTACGTATATGATGAGGGGCGAAGCCAACTACTGGTGGGAGGCTAATCAACAAAGAGCGAGAGAAGGGATAATAGCTTGAGAGAGATTTAAGACGCTATTTTTCGAGAACTACTTCCCGAAAAGCATGAAGAATAGGATGGAGGTTAAATTTTTAGAACAAAAGCAAGGTGATATGACGGTGGCGCAGTAAGCGGCTAAGTTCAATGAACTAGCGCGGTTTGCAGAACACCAAGTTGGAGATGAAGAGAGGAAAGCGAGACGTTTTGAACAAGGACTGAAGCCGTAGTTGTTTAATAAGGTATCAGTTCTTCAGATTGACTCTTTTGCGACATTGTTGGAGAAGGCGATCATTGCGGAAGGTGGCAGTGAAGCCTTAAGTTTATATAACAAGGAAAAGAAGGGTAAGAACACGGGAAGGAGAAAACCGTGGAGGAGGAAGCAGCAGTGGAGGAAGTAACTTGGGAAAGAGAAAGTGGGAGCATAATAACAAAAACAACAACAACAGAAACAATCAGTTGGGAAATTTTCATGGAGGTTTCAAAAAGAGGGCAGAAGGATGCCAGAAGTGTGGGAAAAATTATCAGGGCGAGTGCTGGAAGGGGCGTAGTACTTGCTACAATTGCGGCCAAGAGGGACACATTTTGCCCAACTGCCCAAAGCCAAAGAAGATCTAAGGGTGTTTCGCTTGCGGTTCAATTGAACACTGGATCAAGGATTGCCCGAAGAAGGGAAGTGGCGGAGGCAGCAGCCAGCAAGGGGGAGGCAACAAATTAATGATCGACGAATCGACACAATCCAACCGCCCAACCGCTAGAACCTTTAACATGACCATCCAGGACGCAGTAGCTGCGAAGGACATGGTGTCAGGTATAATCCCAATCAATGATATAAATGCATATGTATTATTTGATTTGGGTGCCACCTGTTCTTTTGTATCTGAAGAATTTGCTAGTCAACTTAATTCACCCCGAGAATGATTAGGGAATCCTTTAGACATAGAAGTTACGAATAAGGAAGTAATCCCTATAGAATACGTTTATCGAAATTATCGCGCACACATTAGAGATCATGAACTGAGCGTAGACTTGATTCCAATTAGATTGGGAGAATTTGACGTAATACTGGGAATGGATTGGTTGTATAACCATGCTGCAATAATTGACTGTCAGAATAAAAGTGCGAGCCTTCAGACTCCAAATAAGTCTAAGATAGTATTTTATGGTAGCTCATCACTTAAGCAATCGTGTTGTCTTACGATGATGCAGGCCAAGAAATTGTTAAGGAAAGGATGTGTAGGTTACTTAGCTTACATTGATACTCAGAAAAAGGGAGTAGAAATTAAGGATATATCCATAGTGAATGAATTCTAAGATGTATTTTCGAACGATCTACCTGGTCTTTCGCCAGATAGAGAAATCGAATTCGTAATAGACTTAGCACCGGGAATTGCACTGATTTTGAAAGCTCCATATCGTATGGCGTCAGTAGAAATGAAGGAGTTGATGATACAACTGCAAGAGTTACTAGATAAGGGTTACATACGGCTGAGTGTGTCTCCTTGGGGAGAACCAGTGTTGCTTGTTAAAAAGAAGGACGGATCGATGAGGCTCTGTATCAATTATCGAGAATTGAACAGAGTAACGATCAAGAATAGATATCCACTACCGAGGATAGACGACCTTTTTGATCAACTGAAGGGAGCAAAGTGTTTCTCAAAGATTGACCTACGGACAGGTTATCACCAACTGAAGGTAAGGAAGGAAGACATACCAAAGACTGCATTTTAGACCCGTTACGGACACTACGAGTTTTTGGTAATGTCATTTGGATTGACCAATGCTCCGACAGCATTCATGGACTTGATGAATCGAGTTTTCAAGCCATACTTGGATAAATTTGTGGTAGTTTTCATCAACGACATCTTGATCTACTTGAAGACGGAAGAAGAGCACGCCGAACATCTGAAAATTATTTTGGAGGTGCTAAGGAAGGAGAAGATGTATGCAAAATTTTCTAAGTGTGAATTTTGGATGGAGAAGCTTCAATTCTTAGGACACGTGGCAGATAAGAATGGAATCTCAATAGACCCTGCGAAGGTAGAAGCAGTAAGTAATTGGGAGCAGCCGAAAACACCAACAGAGATAAGAAGTTTCTTAGGGTTAGCTGGGTACTATCGAAGATTTATCCAAGATTTTTCTAAGATTGCAACCCCGTTGACCAATCTAACGAGGAAGACGGTGAAGTTCGTATGGACAAACAAATGCGAAGAAAGTTTCCAGGAGTTGAAAAAGAGATTAAGCAAAGAGCCTGTATTATCATTACCAGATGATGCGGAAGGTTTCGTGGTGTATAGTGATGCATTGCACAAGGGACTTGGCTGTGTGCTCATGCAACATGGCAAGGTCAGTGCGTATGCATCACGACAATTAAAGGACTACGAAAAACGATACCCTACTCACGACTTAGAGTTAGCTGCAGTAGTTTTTGCGTTGAAGATATGGAGGCATTATTTGTAAGGAGAAAAATGTGAGATATACACGGACCACAAAAGTCTGAAATATATCTTCACACAGAAGGAGTTGAACATGCATCAGAGGAGGTGGTTAGAATTAATCAAGGATTATGACTGTGATATTCTTTATCACCCAGGAAAGGCAAACGTAGTTGCCGACGCTCTAAGTAAAAAAGGAAGGGAGAAACTGTTTCACTTGACAACTCAGGAAGAATTAATAAGAGAAATGGAGAAGTTGGAAATAGAGGTGAAGGGATAGGAGAGGTCTGAAGAAAAGTTGTTTATAATGGAAGCTCATCCAAAATTGTTGGATAGAGTGAAGGAATCACAAGAGAAAGATGAAGAGTGCGAGAAAATCAGAAAGAAGATATTAAAAAATGAAGATGAATGATTCAGAATGGATAAAGACGGTATCTTGAGTTTGAAAGGAGAGTGTGGGTGCCAGCGGTAACCGAATTGAGAGAAGAGATTTTGTACGAGGCACACAATATGACGTATTCCGTTCATCCGGGAGGCACGAAGATGTACCGAGATTTGAGGCAACATTTTTGGTGGCCCAATCTGAAACGGGAAGTCACAAAGTGCGTTAGTAGATGTCTTACTTGCCAACGCGTCAAAGTAGAGAATCAGAGGCCGAGTGGTTTACTTCAACCGTTGGAAATACCAGAGTGGAAATGGGAGCACATTATGATGGACTTCGTGGTGGGACTTCCAGTCACGCAGAAAGGTTATGATTCCATTTGGGTTATCGTGGATCGACTAACGAAGACCGCACATTTTCTACCGATCAAGATCCGCTATAGTTTGAATTAGTTAGCGAGTCTGTACGTAAAAGAGATTATTTCACGACATGGAGTGCCGGTGTCAGTTGTCTCTGATCGAGATCCCCGCTTCACATCAAACTTCTGGAAAAGCTTGGAAGAGAGAATGGGAAAGCAGTTGAGATTGGGTATTGCGTATCATCCACAGATAGATGGACAAAGCGAGCGAACAATACAAACGCTGGAGGACATGCTTAGGACTTGCGTGATGGATTTTAAGGGAAATTGGGGCGACCACCTACCCTTAGTAGAATTTGCGTATAACAATAGTTATCATGCAAGTATCGGCATGCCATCGTACGAAGCTCTTTACGGGAGAAAGTGTAGAACGCCATTATGTTGGGACAAAGTCGGAGAACGACAAATTCTAGGACCAGAATTAGTGCAACAAACCGCAGATGTGGTGACGGTGATAAGAGCCAGGCTGGTAGCAGCTCAAGATCACCAGAAAAAGTACGCAGACTTGCGTTGACAAGACCGAGACTTTAAAGTCGGTAGTTACGTTTTCTTGAAAGTATCTCCCTGGAAAGGAAAAATACGATTCGACAAGAAGGGAAAATTGAGTTCGAGATTCATAGGACCGTTCGAGATACTGAAGCGAGTGGGCGAAGTGGCGTACAAAGTAGCATTACCACCTGAGTTGGAGCACATCCACAATGTGTTTCACATTTCCGTGTTGCGTTCGTACAAGGCCGACTACAAGCACGTGATTTCTTATGAGCCCATTCAAGTGGAGAAGAACCTGACATATAAAGAAATTCATGTCCAAATATTAGATAGGAAGGAGCAAGCCTTAAGAAATAAAGTTATATCTTCTGTAAAAGTACTTTGGCGTAACCACGATGTCGAAGAGGCTACGTGGGAATTAGAAGATAGGATGATGAGGGACTATCCCCATCTATTTGTGTAACCTTATAACAATTCCGAGGATGAAATTTTTATAAGGGGGAGAGGATGTAATACCCGAGAATTTTCTGAATAATATTAATATTGATATTAATAAAAGTTGAATATTAATGTGAATATAAATAAATATTATGGTGACATGGAATATAGAAATTATATTCGATTAAGTTGAATATTTGAAGACTATGAGACGGGTAATTCAATCAATATCAAATTGAATTTATGATAATTGAGGAAATATGGAATATTACGATAAACTCGTAGAATGCCTTTTGTGGCACGAGAATGGAAACAATGATGATTTGATTAATTAAAGGATGGTTTGATAAGTAATTTATTAATTAATATTATATTTTTAATTAATTATTATTATGAGTGATAGCCTATTAATGAGTGATTAATTAATAGTATACTGATTTATTATTATTGTGAGTAATAAAATAATAATAAGTAAATTATTTATAAATATAGTAAGAGTTATATTTATTTAATTAATTATTGTGTGCAAGGTATGTGATTATTAGACATATAATATATAGTAGTTACAACTATATTATATAAAGTATAGTGTAACACTTGAATATGACCATATAATATATAAGAACTATATATTAAGATTAAATAAATTGTGTAAGTTACATAATAATATTTATGTGACAACATGTATGTGTGAGTTAAGTGAATAATGCATATGTGACAATATGTGATGTGCGACTACATTAAATATGTACCTCATAAATGATAGACTAAGTAAACAATTGTTACTTAATAATTATTTCAACAGTTTATTATAATTGAAATAATAAAGTTGGGTAATATAGTGTGACCATGCCCAATCAAATTATATTTAGTATTAACAAAATGTACACGAATTATATATTGATGTGTATAACCCAACTTGCTATTATGAATAATGTTATCCATGTGTACTGTGACACCCCCAAATTCCAGGACCGTCACGGGGTCGCTCGAATTCGGTTCATCACGTGCTCATGGTAATACATCACAATAATAATAACTAAATATCACACAATCACAGCGGAAAATCTATTCTAGAATAATTTACAATGATTTATTATAATTATTCTCCCAAGTCTCGCAACCTACAGTACTTAATAGATTACATAATAATATCAATTAACGACTTATTACATAATCTAACTTAAGCTTAAACATAATCAAATCCAGTCTTACTACATCATCTTAATACAATATTAAAATATTTAAAACATAAAAGAGACAAGCTAGTTCGTAGCCTTGCCCTTATCAACGCCCGAAGGTTCGCCCTGCTCTGCCTTAACTGAAATGTTTTAGGGAAAGTAAGAATGAGCACAAATTGCTCAGCAAGTAATATACAATAAGGGTTTGTAATATAATTCTCAATTCTCGAAAAGGGTATAGCAAGGTTTGATAATTCAAGGATAACAAGAATATCAACAGTTTTCAATAACAGTCGCTAAGGACAGAATAATATTAATATGATTCAATAATAAGTCAATTCAAGATTTTAAGATAACTGAATACTGAGCAGTCGCTAAGGACTATGAACTTCTACTAGAATTAACAGTAATAAACTGAAAATCTAACAAAAACAGGTACAACAGGTGATCAGCCTAAAGTACCATCGTTATGCATAACAATCAATCATACTCAAGTGTGCACGTCGATTCTCCGACAATTATATATTCCCTTCAAAGAAGGTTGTTCTTCTCAGTCAAATACAAGATCTCGCACCAATCAATTAGTTTGGGTCGCTTTTCAATAATATAAGTCTAGCCGAATCAAATGGCATAGACACTTTCACAATATTCAAGAACAATACCAAGTTCCACATGAATAATAGCTTTAATGAAATAAGAGTTCAAGTATGCTAATTCAATTTAAACGATTAAGTGGGAAACTAGTTCGCAATATACAAAGATAGAATACTTGTATCCAAAGAGATAAGATTTAGATACTCGCTTACGATATCCGTTGAATAAAGTAATGCAAGGGTTTAGGATACTTGCCTTATGCGTAGTTTACTCACGTAAAGCTAGCCAACACTTTCGGATTCCTATCGTAATACAATTACGTATATATATGATATTCATTAGTCATATAATTTAACTTCACATTTTATCTTCGAATATACGATCAACACATAAGCTAAGTTTTAACCTAGCTACACAGTTATATAGAATATAACTTCTATCCTTAACTTCCTCTTTTCTCAAGTTGATCATATTCATACATCATTACTATCATGTGAGACTATCACAATTAGCAAACATACTCGCATATTATTAATATCACATAAGACTACAATCAATACTAAATATATTTTATTTTAGCAAGTTATGGCATTCTCATAAGTTAACCGTCAAAATCGGGTTCAAGTAACATCATATAATATCACGTAGCATGTATACATTTTAACGAATACTTTTATGTTTGTATAACTTTTCCAAATCCAATCATACATGGTATTGGTTCTTAAGTTAATACTTAAAGCCATTCAAGGACACGAACTCATAAGGTCTAACATGCTCGCTTTTAAAACACATAAGATATTCATATAACTTGTATTAAGCATGTTCATGAGTTTTCATATCACATATATGCAACTATCATTGTCATTAGTTTGAAAACATGCTTCACTTAGGCCTATCTTGATTTCATGATATCTAGCATGGTAGGCATACATGTATAATACATTAGTGAGTCTAAGATTACCATCAAACACGTTCAAAATTATCAGATTCTAACTCTCGACATAACATATCAAAGTTCACGTTCAAAGCTCATATTTTCATTAGTAAAGCTTGCTAATAAGGCCTAACATGTCCATGCTATCTATATACATATGTTATCATGTCCGACATGCATTTCACGGCCATATAAACATGCTTATAAGATCAGAATATCAACATGGTCATAGCATGTCAAAGTTTCTTTTCAAAACTTATATTTTTGTTAGAATGTCCACTATTGAGGTTCACATGCTCAAATTACATTATGAAGCATGTATACATCTACTAACATGCTTTCCATGCCTTGCTAGATCATACTAATATGTCTCGAAAGTCATAATACTAACATGCTTCATATATGTTTAACGTCCGTTCATGAAACTTTTGTTTATTTTCACAATTATATGTCGTTTCATATACTTTACATGCAAACATAGCAATATATGTTCATACTAGGTCTAGGTATATTACTATACATGTTTAACTAGACACCAAGCTTGTTTAAACCTATACGAGCAAGACATGACTCAACAGATTGCAGCAGGATGCAAAAAACTACAGCAGGGTGCCAGCGCAGCTGCGCCGCATCCCAGGCTTAAACCTGCGCAGCTGCGCCACTACTGGTTCGCACCAGACAGCAGGCAGCCACGGCAGTTTCTAGCCCAACTCACGAAATGACTTCGCGAAAATAGTTTTTAAATAACTACAATCCAGTTCAAACATGTATATAAACCATATAGCAACTAAGAAATATATCATAATCCAAATTGGGATGAATTACAACAAGAATCAAGAATTTGATTTTGACAGAGTTTGAAAATGAAGACAGGGAATGGAATTATACCTCTGCTATCCAAATGAACTGCTGCTAAACTCAGAATGCTCACACTGTTATATGTATATGCTCTTCCTCTCAACACTTAGCAAAATCTCAGCAAAGAAAAATGGAGAAGGAGAGCTCAATTTATAGAAAATACATTAACCAGACAATGTTTTGCACCCTCAAACTAAACCAACGGATTGTTGTATTCTTTGATGGCTAATGAGAAGTTGGTAGTAGTAGTTGGTGGAATGCATCATGAGAGCCACTCCCCATTGAATCATGCTAGCTAGAATGTGCTGAGTTTGAGGATATAGGGAGTAGGATAGCTTCATGAGTGTTCACGTGTGAAGAGATAGTGACTATCATTTAGGGACAAGGCAATATGAAACTCAGCATTTGCAACATGAAGTGTATTAACACTAAGGCCATATATCATACACTTAGGCTATTATATATATATATATATTCATACTATATATTATAATTAACATTATAATGTAAGTCACATGCTTAATATTTCAAGGTAGTAGATGTGATATGAAAATGTAACATACATATCATCCATGTACATTTATTAATACCGGATATAATCACATCACATTATTTTTTTTATTAAATTTTATTATTCAATTATATATATAAATATTCATCAATTATTATTTATATTCATGATACAATATTTTAATGTATACTTACATACATATTATCGCATAGGCTATTTTAATGTCACAACACATCTTGCCTTATTCAATGAATAAAGGAACTTTATTAATTATTTATACACTAGTGTCACACTACCTTTCATATCTAATAAGGAACTTTATTGTATGAATACCCACACATGCTAATGTCATAAAAGTAGCATTATAATACATGTTTACACCTCAAGTATCAAAACACATAGTTTTACTATGTACAATCATATAGTATAGTTTAAATATACTTGCACGTAACAATTACTATAATCTTATTACATTAATAACTTACTTATTTATTTTATTATTCCTAATGTCAAATAAATAAATTATTCATCTCATTGATTAATTAACAATAATATTAATTAATCTATTCCTTGTTAGTTAATGAAATTATTAATATTCACAACCATTGCTCATTTATCACGCACAGTATATAAATATAAATCTTATTATATTATAGATATGTTGCTCATTATTATTATTATATTTCGTGCAATAATAATAATCACATATGATTAATCAATCACAGTTAATATTCCACAACAATTAATTAATATTCTACGATAACAATTAATTAATATTCTACAATACCAATTAACAATTAATATAGATTAATTGTTTACTTAATAATTCATTCGTTAATTAATATAATCATTAATAATCCTCATTACTGTGCCACACAAGGCTATCAACGAGTTTATCGCAAACTCCATAAATTTCTCAATTATAATAATTATTCAATTTTATATAATTGAATTAATTCATCTCATAACACAATATCATTTATATTCAAATAAATTCTCATTTTCATTAATATATTTATTTAATAATATATGAAAATTCTCGGGTATTACATGTACCCTCAATTAAATTAAAAACCTAAGTATATATAATGTATATGTATAATAGCCTAAGTGTTGGCATTGATTTAATTACAAGCTTGCAAATGCTGAGTTCCTATTAGCTTGTCCCAAATTAAGTGACAATTCTCTCCTCACGTGATTGGCTACAAGGCTAAGCCTACTATTGCTTCTCAAACTCAGCAACCTTAGCTAGCCATGATCAATTGGGGAGTGGCTCCAATAGTAAATTTCAACAACTAACCAACTACTCTTCATTACCCATCAAATTCTTCTTTATTCCAATGGTTTGATTTAATGGAGAATTGCATTGTCTGTATATTCATTTGCCTATAAATAAGCTCTTCTCCTTCTATATTTCATTTGCTGAGAATTCTGTCTAAATATAAGATATAGAGTGAATGCATTGAGTTAGTAAAGAGTATGAGAATTGAAAGTGATATAGCAGCATTGTAGAAATCATATAGCAGCAAGTTCATATCAAGTTTAGCAGAGGTATACTTTCATGTTCCTCATTTCTTTAAATTTCTAAATTCTTGGATAGTGCATGATAATTGGAGTGAGGATTAATGGTTAAGTGTTATCTAAGCTGTTATACATGTTAGTAATACAATGTGGCTTAGTTAGAATAGATTTCGTAAGAAATTTTGATGTTGGGTTTGCTTTCTGCCGAAGCAGAAGCTGCTCTATTTCTGGGCAAGACACGGCGCAGCTGTGCCCATTTTGTACTAGGGTGCAGTGCAGCTGCGCCAGGCTCAAACTTTGAATTTCAATTGCTGTTGTAAACTGCTAAGTGTTAACTTATTGATATTGTTTAGACAAGTATGAAAATAGGTATAACATGTATATATATGTACCTTGACGTAGAATGAGTTGTTTTGACTTCGTTAGTATATATTGCTAAATGAACTTAGAGTTTTAAAATGGATATGGACATATTTTATTGATGTTTATGTTCTGACTTTGTAAGCACGTTTGTATGATCCAAAGATGCATGAAGATCATGTTAACATGTGCATATATGTTTCGTGATGTAACACGTATCATGTTTATATTCTGACTTTTTGAACATGATTGCATGGTCTAAATAGACGTGAAATGTAAGTTTAAAGGTGTTGAGTTTACACTAGCATACATGGTTTAAGTCGTAATGATTTCAAAAGCAAAACTCGGACTTTTTGCAAACTAAGTTGCATGAACATGGTGTGACGATATTCTGATATTTTTGGATGTGCATGATAGTGCATTTAACATCACTTAGATGACCTACATGTGCACATACTTTGTTAGATACCGTGAAAGATAATTAAACATGAGTTAGACATGTTTTAAAGCAAATAACAATGCTAGCCATGCATAAATGATATGAATACATGTGAGCATGCTTATTGACAGATAATATGACCACCTCACATGCATATATGGCAAGCATGATAGTCCTATATGATTTCATGACTTTGTATGGCCTTAATTCATTAAAGATATTAATTTAGAACCATAACATGAAAGGTATAACTTAGATGGACCTTAAAAGCATGAAAGGATCCTTAACATATGTATATACTATGTGGCATTGTATGCTCAGGTTTTGGACAGAAACAACAAAGCAAAAGCTCAACCCTGCTCTGGCCAGGGGACAGCGCAGCTGCGCCGTCCTTAAGCTTAACTAGGGCGTAGCTGTGCCAAACTGCAATCTAGCCTGAAGCATTCTGCTTGTTTTCTGCTTGTGTTAGTTAGTTTATAATGCAACTCTAAGCTGTTAAATAGAATCTTATTGATGCTTATTGTAACTAAATGTGATGATAATGTGTTGTGAAGATGTTTAAATTGAAAAAGGGAATCCTAAAGATAAAAGACAATGAAAGTAATATCAATTGAGAGTTGTGATTTAAAATGATACTATGCATGGTATGTTAAGACCTAACGTATGTGTTTATTGTATATACGAGATAATGTATGTTGTAAACTATATAACTAATGAGATACATATATACGTAACTATATTACGATTGGAATTCGAAGTATTGATAAGCTAAAGGTTGATAATCTACGCTTAAGGTAAGTATCTAAACCTTATCTCTTTGTTATAAGTTTTTTAACTTCATTTGATTTGGTATTGAATGCAAGTACTCAAACCTTACTCTTTATTGAGCATTTCTTGAGCTTGTACTGTTATTAGTTGTACAAGTAAACAAATTGAAAGTATGATTCTTGTCTTATGACATAATAGTTAAGATAGAGTTGTTTATATTCTTTGGACTTTGATTTCGAATATTGAACTTATAATTGTTCTTATATACATTGAAAGAGCGGTCTATACTATTTGATTCGGCTAGACCTATATCATGATTAGAAAGCTATCCAAACCAATTGATTGGTGCAGAATCTTATACTTGACTAAGATGAACAACCCTTTTGAAGGGAAAATTATATTTGTCGGGGGACCGACGTGCGCACTTAAGTACGATTGAACGATATGCATACCGTAGGGTACTTTAGGCTGATCACCTGTTGTACTTGTTTTATTGAATTATCAGTATATTTCTATTAATTCTAACAGAAGTTCATAGTCCTCAGTGACTGCTCCGTATTCATTATTCTTGAACTGTGAAAAGATTATACCTTGAATTTTATTGATATCTGTTTGTCCTTAGCGACTGTTGTTGAAAAACTCTTGATAGTTCTTGCTATCCTTGAACTATCAATTATTGTCATATTGTAAGACCCCAACTTATTATGAATAAAATTAAATTTCATCTATATATTATTTTGGAATAATTTGATAAATGTGAGAAGTTATGGGTAAAATGCGCAAATATTTCAAAATAAGCAAGTGGTTATAAAATATTCATTGTTGTCAGGGAACAGAGTGATGGGCAGAGTTAGAGCAGTCGTAGTCCTCACTATTTTTATATAATTATGTGAAAATAATTATAACTATTGAGGACTCAATTCACTACTAGAAATTTAACCTAAAGCGACGAGCTATAGCCACGGTCGGGGCGGAACCGTCGTAATAGGATACCTATAGCGAGGGTCACATGTTGGAGGTCGGTATAGAGTTTTTTTTTTCATAAATCCCTCCCATTTTTTCCCAAATCTGTATAACAGTTTTCTCCAAACTCACTCACTCGATCAACCCTCACTCTCCTCCCCTTTCTTTCTCCTCTCTCACCCTTTCTCACTCGATCAATTGGCCATCCTGCGAGCGTCACCGACAAGAGGCCCTCCGCTAGTAGGGCATCCTGTGTTCTAAGATCTGAATCGTACGACAAAAGTCCCTCCGCTAGTAGTCCATCAGCTCACAGTTCTTGTTCTTCTCATTGACTGCAATCGAGGTAATTCTCACTTTAATCTATGGGTTTTTATCAATTTATGAGCTTGTGTATTTTTAATATTTTTAGTATTTATGTCTGAGTTTCCTTCATTCTGGCTTATTGGGTCAATTTTCTTGGTAAAATTACAAGGGTTTTGATTTTTCTCAGGGAAATCTAAGAATTTTGGTTATATTTGTTGTTTGTGGGTTGATTGTATTGGGGAATCTGAAAATTTAGATTTGAATCAAACGGGACTTTTTGGATTTTCTGTGATTTTTGAGAAATTGTAGGCACGATTAGGGTTTTGAAATGGGAGAACTAATGGTAATTGATGCGGATGAGTTGTATAAGCCTAAAATGAGCAATGGGAGAACATAACAGTCATTAGCCATAACAGGCATTAATATATGTTTAATTAGTATTAGATCATTTAACCACCTTATTGGATATTTACAGGAAGAAGAAGAAGAAGCATAAATGTAAACAAATCTCAATTCTGACAATTTTTTATATTAGCTGAGTTGTGTGCATATTTACTACATTTAGCATATAGGAAATCACTATGTTCAACCTCAGATCATCATCTAGGCTTCCATTCGAGTAGTTGCAGAAAGTTTTTATTTTAAAATTTACCTCAACTGGATGAGTTTTTGTGTTAGGTTGAGATGTTTGGAGTATTATGTCCCAATTAATTATGTAAACCTGATAATAAAATATTTTTTTATGTTGCGACAATCAGAGGGGTAGACTAGAGGAATAATATTGACTTTGTTTATGGTGCAGTTGGTTGTTAAAAGCCAAATCCTTGCTGGTGGAAGGGGCCTGGGAACATTCAAAAATGGTTTGCAGGGTGGAGTTCACATTGTTAAGGCTGCTGAGGTTGAAGAGACAGCTGGTACTACTCTCTTTATTTCAAAATAATCAAAACTAGTGTGGCATGCTTGTTTTTTCTTTATGTTTTCATTTGGTATCTATTCATCTAGGGAATTTATTGTTGCTATATATGATGATGAAACTTGCTTCTGACATGAAAATATATACTGATTGATTTATAAGAAAAAAAGCTTATGCAACCACTTTTAGGAGCTTAAAGAAATCTTTATTTCAGTTTGATGTGTAAAAAGTTTTGACACCTATAATAGTTTGTTTTGTATGTGCTGCTTGTAAAGAAATGGCGACAGCTATGTCCAGTGCAGAGGGTGCTGCGTACAAAGGACTTCAGCAATGCATTGAGACGGTCATGGCAGAGGTCTGTGATATTGGCCTTTGCTCTAATATTTGGTTCTGTGTACTAGAGAGGGACACATAGTTTTCAAGAAGATGTTCTGTAGTTTCAGTTATACTTATACGACATGTTGGATAATTCCAATTTCCAGTTACAACAGCTTATTTCCTACATTTGAATTGTTCCGGTTGTAATGATTACGTATTTAACTATGAATTAAGATTCTAGGTCTCCATCCTATTAGAGATAATATCATCCCTTGCTTGTGCAGGTGGAGCGCTTGCTCTCAGCTGAACAAAAAGCAACCGATTATCGTTCACCTGATGATGGTCTTGCCCCTGATCATCGTCCAACAAATGCCTGCACGAGGTAGATTTAACTTCACGAACTCGTGAATTGTATTTGAAATGTATCACCAATTAGTGAAACAGTTGCTGTATTTCTTTAAGTCTGTCCATGTTGCTTCTCTGGAAAAATAAACTCTTGGTCTAATGGCTTTTAAAATGCTTTATTATTTTCCATGATGCTTTTTTTGCTTCCCTTGATGATGTAATTTTTTTTTCTTTATTAATTCTATATATTTTGTTGTTTCTAATGAATTTACATATCCCTTGGCCAGAGTTGTTGCATATCTATCCCGTGTGCTTGAGGCGGCATTCACTGCACTAGAGGGTCTTAACAAACAAGCTTTCCTGACTGAATTGGTATGTCAATTTTTATCTCCTATCTTATGGGCCTTATTTATTTGGTGATAACATGTGTTTGTGGTTTCCTTAGGGGGTTGTCCTGAGGTTTCACTTTACCTGTGATTCTAATTAAAGATAAAAATGACTCTTATTTAATGATTCTCTTTGGCTGCATGAATATAATTAATTGATATGCTAATGTTCATGCCCTATAATAATTTATATTTATTTTTTGCAGGCGCCTAGCACATTGGAGCATGTTGGGATTTGTGATTATGTGAGTGCTTTGGGTTTTTTAAAGTACTTTAATTTTCTTACTGGTAATTGATGTCACACTATAGATCTTCAGAAGGCTTTGAAATCGGACACTGATTTTTGTGTGTGCTAGTAATGTAATTTTGGGGATACATAGAGTGCATTAGGTTTCATAGCCTTTGTGCTGACCACTGTATTTTGGTTACAATCTATATTATAGTAGCAGCTCTAAAAACTTGATCATGGATACTGGAGGACCAATTATGGACACTATGGATTGTTCCTGTATGACTTCCATATTTTGTAAAGGCTTCTTGACTCTTGTGTCTCTGTTCAATTGCATCTCTGATTATATGTGATTGTTGGACTCACACCCCTGATCTGTGTTTTTTATACGTTTATTTCCTCAAGTCGTCTTCATTTACTGAAATTGATACCCAAATCTGCTGGTGTATTTTGGCTTATGGCCTATGGGTTAACTAGTATTTTAACCAACGATCTTCTCAACTGAATTGGTCCATTTAACATTTTACTTAAACTTGGATGTGAATTGTGCTTGATTTTACTATTGATGCGTGATTGATGTATGCTTGTTTGTGGACTGAACCTTTTTTGTGAGATTGGGCCAAAAACCATGTTGGGCTTAGATGTCCTATGATATGTTGATCTTTTGAGGTGGGTGAAATGGCAATCACAAATCACAATTATTTACTTTAGGGAAGTTAACAGGTTCAGTGGCATATTGATAAAACTATTGTCTCGCCTCATCTGTTATAGCATGACAATTGCCAAGCTATATCTCATTTATTTAATCAACTTTAGTCTACATTGATCAAGTGGATCATAGTCTTTTCATGTGTTATTCATTTGTGTTGTATTTCATCTTTGCATGACCATTTTATGTCTTCTATGCAGCTAAGTTTTGTAGACCTTGCTGGTTCCGAAAGAGTCGGGCTCCACTGGTAATCAGCTAAAGGAAGCTCAGAGCATCAATAAATCACTTTCGGCACTTGGTGATGTCACTGCTGAATCAAATTTGGACGAGACCTACAATTCTCTCACGTATGTTATTCTATCTTTAACATCTGTGATCTCTTTAGTCATTTTCATTAAATTTCTAAAAATTTGGTCTAGATCAGTTTAACTGTTCTAGATTGGGGAAAGTATACTTATATAACTTAAACATTACTCGGTGCTTCTTGAAATAGATCTAAAACTATTTTTTAGTGATTATAAACGAAAGATAATATATTCCTCTCCCTAGATGGTTTTGATTTATTCTTAATTTCATTGACATTTTTGCAATTCTTAACTTCACAAATTGAATTACAACCATTAGCAGTCCATTTATTTTATGTTGATTTTATCACTAATCTACAGATTTTAAGTTGAACCTTGCAGTAATTTGATTGTGATATAGATTTAACTTTAATGGCTAGATTTTTAAGATAAACATTGCAATTCAGGTTTGCGTCAAGAGTTGGATCAATCGTGAATGATCCTACCAAAAATGTTTCACCAAAGGAAGTGGCTTGTCTGAGGAAATTGGTGGCACATTGGAAGGAGCAGGCAGGTAAAGGGGGATGCAGAAGATTTGGAAGAGATTCAAGAAGAACGGCCAACAAGAGACAAAATGGATAGCCGATATTCTATGTAGAAGTACATCAGAATGTTCCATCAAAGACACGATCATAACACAGTGAAGTTTTGGATTATCATGTCTTTATCCTGTTGTTGATATAATAATCATTAGGCTCTTCTCATGTTAGGAAATTAGTTTCATGGTGTTTGTGTTTGGATGAGATGTAAACAACAATTACTGAAAATATACGATTAGTGTGATATCTACACTTCTTTAGAGCTATTGATATATAAAATTTTTTATGTTTTATTTTATATTGTATTATGTTTGTTCAATAAATATTTGTAGCACTATTTTTTTTTTAAAATCTAGAAAGCTTATAGCGAGGGTCGGCGACCGTCGCTATAGCTCTATACATTGGCACCAAAAAATCATATAGCAACGGTCGGGACCGTTGCTATTGATATGTATTGACCGTCGGTAAAAACCTTCAAACGTGTTTTTGGGTTGTTTTTTAGCTACGGTCTGACCGTCGGTATAGATATGTAAGATAGTCGCTATAGGTTTTAACGACGGCAGCTAAGGCGAGGGTTGGCGACCGTCGCTATAGCCTATAGCGATGGTCTTTTAGCCTATAGCGAGGGTAGGCGACCGTCGCTATAGGTCAATTTTCTAGTAGTGATTTGAGTGTTTATATTTCGTATTATATACGATTTGTATTGACACTCACAGCTTGTATAGTCGTCCTGTTCACGACCTTTTGATATAAAAGTTCGTATTTAGATTTTGTACCATGTGTTTGTCAACTCAGAATGGGTTGGGTTGATTGGACCTATTCTGGGGGCGTCATAGTTGGTATCAGAGCTTAGGGATATGGTCTCTGACGGAGATCGGAGAATAGAACTAGGAGGGGAGAGACGAATAAATTCTTCACTAGTATATCTTACCTAAGCTTATGTAATATTTAATTGGTCGGTCGGAGTATAGGATTAATATGTGATATGTTAATTTGTTTAATTAACCCTTGTTTTATGGCAGTATTTGAGAATGGCAGCTGAGAATGTTAACAATGGAGTGAATGAGACCGTTAAGACACCTTTAATCACCAACCAGGATAACGTGCAACAGGAAGACAATATTCCTACTATAAGCAACCCCACCGATCCAACGATGAATAATGAGATGTTTAGAAGCTTTTTGTAATTCATGCAAAACCAGACGAGAGAGACTCGTGTGCAAAATACAGGTAGAAATAATAGCAACTCGCGGCTTGTCACTGCCAAGCAGTTCAAAGAGTTGGGACCACCAGAGTTTTTGGGAAAGCCGGATCCGATCAAGGCGGAAACGTGGGTTAAACAAATTACCAAGATATTTGATGTCTTGGGATGCACGGAGGAACAGAAGGTTCTATTCGCCACCTTTATGTTCCGTGGATAGGCAGATTACTGGTGGAAATCTGTGAAGCGTACCCAGCCTAACGCACTCAAGATGTCTTGGGAGGCGTTCTAGAAACTATTCGATGAGAAGTACTTTCCTGAAAGTATTCGTCATATGAAGGAGGTAGAGTTTATCAGACTGGAACAGAACAACATGACTGTGTCCTAGTACGAGGCTAAGTTCGCGGAGTTATCCCGGTTTGCGTCTCATTTGGTGGAAAATGAGGAACGTATGACGCAGATATTTCTGAGAGGTTTGAAACCCGAAATTCGTCAATACCTCATTTCTCACAAATTTTCTCTATATTCCAATGTTGTGAACAAGGCTCAATTATTAGAGCGGGATAATGAGTCTGTTCAACCAAGGGACCACAACTAGGGTCGTACCGGTGGTAGCAATCATCAGAGCAATGACAACTAACGGGGAGGAAAATATCATGACAGAAGCGGTAACCACTCTGGTGGTAATCGTGGCCATGATAATAGAAGAAGTGAGTCGGGGGAAGATTTCAAAAAGAGAAGGTACAACAATGACAACGTGAAGACGTCAGCACCAGCATCAACTATTTTTAGGGGAGGAGAACGACCACCGGTCGTATGTTATAAATGTGGGAAAGAGGGACACATCAGTCCAAACTGCCCACAACAATTCAACGTGTGCTATAACTATGGAAAGGAAGGTCATATAGCTTGGGAGTGTCCTGTAGCGAAACCAAGTTCAGCCGGGATGGTGCCTCCAAAGGCTGTCCCATACAAGTCGAAGTCGGTGGTTCCTGGAAGAGCGTTTGTCGTGACTGTCCAAAACACAAGGAACCCGAACGAGGTGATCACGAGTAAGCTAATCATAAACTCTTGCGAAGTTTATACCTTATTAGATACCGGTGCTACCCATTCTTTTATTTCACCTGCTTGTGCTCAACATTTGAACTTCACATCTGAGAAATTAGACTTTGACTTATCTGTTGAAACTCCGTTGGGAGAAAACTTTGTTACATCTACAGTTTACAAATCCTAATTGATTCAAATTTGTACCCTTACCCTACATGTTGATCTTATATCTTTAAAAATACTTGCATTTTACTGAATTTTAAGAATTGACTGTTTAACTACTTATCATGCCAAAATTGATTGTTTCGTAAGATTGTTAGTTTCATATTCCTAACCAACCTGTTGTGCGAATCCAAACAACCAAACCACTAAAATCAATTAATATCATTTCAAGTCATAAAGTTATTCGTTTATTGAAAAACAGATGTCAAGCTTTCTTAGCCCATGTCACTGATCTAAACCAGAATAAATCAGATTTGAATAATATTTATGTTGTTAATGAGTTTCCTGATGTATTTCCCAAAGAACTTTCCGGTCTACCCCCAGAACGTGAAGTTGAATTCTTTATTGACCTTGAATTCGGTACAAAACTTATTTCTAAAACTCCATATCGAATGGCTCCTATTGAACTTCAGGAGTTAAAGGTCCAACTACAGGAGTTGTTAGATATCCGTTTTATTCGTCCTAGTACGTCTCCTTGGGGTGCTCCTGTTTTATTCGTAAAGAAAAAGACGGGAGTATGCGACTTTGTATTGACTATCGGGAGTTGAACAATGTCACCATCAAGAATAGGTATATACTACCTCGTATTGATGACCTGTTCGACCAGTTGCAAGGTGCACAATTCTTTTCAAAGATCGATCTTCGTTCTGGATATCATCAGCTGAAGATTAAAACTGAGGATATTCTGAAAACTGCCTTCAGAACTCGGTACGGGCATTATGAATTCTTAGTCATGTCTTTTGGATTGACTAATGCTCCTGCTGCTTTCATGGATATGATGAATCGTGTGTTCAAGGAATATTTGGATTAGTTCGTTGTTGTCTTTATTGATGACATCCTTATTTATTCCAAAAGCCGTGAAGCTCATGAGCACCACTTGAAGCTGGTACTTCAAAGGCTTCGTGACAACAAGCTATATGTCAAGTTGAAGAAATGCGAGTTCTGGCTTGAGGAGGTAGCATTCCTTGGGTACGTGGTGTCAAAACATGGAGTATCTGTTGACCCGGCGAAGATTGAAGCAATACAAAGTTGGGAGCAACCGAAGTCGGTGACCAAAGTACGTAGCTTTTTGGGCTTAGCTAGATATTATCGGAGACTCGTGGAAGGATTTTCTCGAATCGCTACTCCATTAACTCAGCTGACTCAAAAAAATACAAAATTCGTATGGGGCGAGGAATGCGAGAAGAGCTTCCAAGAGCTCAAGAAGAGACTTATCTCGGCACCTGTTCTGACAATACCATCTGGTTCGGATGAATTTGTTATATACAGCGATGCTTTGGGCAAAGGGTTAGGATGTGTTCTCATGCAACATGGGAAAGTCATAGCCTATGCCTCGCGATAACTCAAAAAATATGAGAGGAATTATCCTATTCATGATCTAGAGTTGGCAGCATTCGTTTTCGCGTTGAAGATCTGGAGACACTACTTGTATGGAGAGAAAGTGAAGATCTATACGGATCATAAGAGCCTTAAATATTTCTTCACTCAAAATGAACTCAACATGCGGCAATGACGTTGGCTTGAGCTGTTGAAAGATTATGACCATACCATCCAATACCATCCTGGTAAAGCGAACGTGGTAGCTGACGCGTTGAGTAGAAGATCATATGCGGTAACGAGTGCGATGCTGTCAACACAAAGGCCTATTCTGTGTGACTTACAAAAGATGGAGATAGAGTTCAAGACTCCGGGGACCCACATGATGATGTCAAGTATACGCGTAGAACCAACTTTGATTAATAAAGTTAAAGCTGCTCAAACTACAGACCCAGAGTTAATGAAGATGAGGAAGAAGGTGCTATTCCAGAAGCAAGAATCGATGAAGAAGGAATACTTCGAGTCAACTCCAGACTTTGTGTTCCTAACGATTCTGACTTGAAGCATAGAATCATTAAATAAATATATTAATGAAAATGAGAATTTATTTGAATATAAATGATTTTGTGTTATGAGAAGGATTAATTCAATTATATAAAATTGAATAATTATAATAATAATTAAGAAACTTATGGAGTTTGCGATAAACTCGTTGATAGCCTTGTGTGGCACAGTGACGTAATATAAGAATGATTATATTAATTTAAGCGAATAATTAATCTATATTAATTGTTAATTGTAGAATATTAATTAATTGTTGTGAAATATTAACTGTGATTGATTAATAATATGTGATTATTATTATTGCAAGAAATATAATAATAATAAACCACTTGTTTATAAATATGCTGAGATTTATAGTTGTTAAGGTGATAATTAATCCTACGATTATTAATTAAGTGTTATTAATAATTACGAGGAATGAATTAATTAATATTATTAATTATTTGATAAGATGAATAATTTATTTATTTGACATTACAAATAATGAAACAAATAAGTAAAGTTATTAATATAATAAGATTATATTAATTGTTATGTGCAAGCATGTGACTATGTTATATATACATAAACTATGTAGTAAAGTTTATTAAGTTGAAAGGGTTACATAAAGTATTTATGTGGCAATTGTACGTGAAGAGTACATTAAAATAATGTATCATTGATGATTTCTTCTATATATAATGGAATAATAGAATTTAATAAAGAAGATAATGTGGTATGATAATACTCAATTAAATTATATCTGGTAGTAAAATAATGTACATGGATTATATGTGTTCAAATTGTATTTACGATATTATGTGAATTACATGTAGTATTATTGGGATTACATTGTAATGTTAATTATAATCTAAATATATAGTAGGTATATATATGTGTTAACCTAAGTGTATAATATAACATTGTGTTTGTTAGAATGCTGAGATGTATATTGCTTATAAGAGACCCATTTCTCCTTCACGTGCATAGCCATAAGCCTAAGCCTACTCTCTACTCCTCAAACTCAGTAAAATCACAGCAATGATGAACAAGGATGTGGACTTCATGATTTCCTTTAACAACTAATTACCTACCACTCCATAACCTTCATACAATCCTTGCATACGTTGGTTTAATTTGGAGAACATTGACATTGTCTGTGTATAGGAAATTCTATAAATTGAGACCTCCCTTCACAAGTTCATTTACTGAGAATTTTGTTTAAGAGTTGGGTGAGAGCATATATATCAGTGTTAAGTATTCCAAGAGTTGAGAATCTTGTTTAGTGTGAGTTGAGAGCATACAAAGAGTGAGTAATTGTATACTTATCAGAAGAGGACGTAAGCAGCAAGTTCATTATACATTAGCAGAGGTATACTCTTTCCCATGTTCATCATCTCATGTTCTCTGAGATTTACTGATTCTTGAATTAAGCTTGGTCATTATGATAAATTGATTGAGTTATACTTGTTAGTTATTATATAAACTTAGTAACATCTTAGAATGCAATGTGGCTTGCTAGAAATCAAATTCATATAACAATTCCATGATCTTCATGTTATATTCTCTGAGATTTTCTAAATTGTTGAATTCTTGAATTGGTGAAATTGGTTGACAATTGGAGGTTAAAATGTTTATTTGATTGTTATATGGCCTTAGTAGTATGTTTAAAGCATAATGTAACTTCTTGGGACTGATTTTGTGAAGTAAATTGGCATTTGGGCTGGAAGTCTGCCGATGCAGGTTGCCTCTTGAATGGAACTGCAGACGGCGCAGCTGCAGTCGGGTTTATGCCCAGGCGCAGCGCAGCTACGCAGGAACCTGATTCCAGTTTCTGCTTTCTGCTATGTAATAGTTTCTTGCATTGATTTAAACGAACATGTTAACATTGGTAGTACGTATATATGGGTACATAAACCTAACATAAGCATGTTTAAACCAAGATGGTATACCTTTTGACAAAATAACTTATGTCTTCAAAGTGAACTTAGAGTTTTCAAAAAGGGACATTGATATATAGGCGCCATGGTTATATTCTGACTTGTGAGACATATTGGTATGACCTAGACACACACGAAATTCATATTGACTTAAGTATATATGTATCGTGATATAATATGAACATGTGAACCTAACTAGTGCACTTTCCTAACGAAAATCAAAGTTTTGAAAACAAACTTTGACATGTGTGTAACACATTGATGTTTTGATTTTCAAGGCATGTTGGTATGAGGTAGAGATGCATGAAAGACATATTAACTTATGTATATATGGTTCATAGTATGACAATTGCATGTTAGACCTCACTATTGAATATTTCTAACAAAAATACAAGTTTTGAATGTTGATAGTGACATGTAAAAATCATATATACATTCTGATTTTTTGGGCATGTTTATATAACCTTGAAATGCTTGTCGAACACAGTAAAGTACGTATATAGATTTCGTAATATAGCATGAACGTGTTAGACCGTATTAGTAAACATTATTAATGAAAGTGAAAGGGTTGAACAAACATAAAAGTATTCTTTAAAATGTATACATGCAACGTGATATTATATGATGTTACTTGAATCCAATTTTGCCGGTTAACTTATGAAAATGCCATAACTTGCTAAAATGAAATATATTTAGTATCGATTGTGGTCTTAGGTGATATTAATAATATGAGAGCATGTTTACTATTTGTGGTAGTCTCACATGATAGTAATAATGTATGAAGATGACTAACTTGAGAAGAGGAACGTTAATGATAAAAGACATTAAAAGTCGAGACTTGTGAAATTATATGATACTGTATAATTGTGTAACTAGGTCAAGACATAGCTTATGTGTTAATCGTATATAGGAGATGAGATATAATGTTAAACTATATGACTAATGGATATCATATATATGTAACTATATGACGATAGGATTCGAAAAGTGTTGATTAATTTACGGGGATAAACTACGCTTAAGGCAAGTTTCCTAACTTACACTCTTTTACGGTGCAAGTATTCTATCCTTGTATATTGCGAACTAGTTTCTTTACTTAATCGTTTGAATTGAATTAGCATACTTGAACTTTTATTTCATTAAAGCTATTATTCATGTTGAACTTGGTATTGTTCTTGAATATTGTGAAAGTGTCTATGCCATTTGATTCGGCTAGACTTATATTATTGAAAAACGACCCAAACCAATTAATTGGTGCGGGATCTTGTATTTGACTAAGAAGAACAACCTTCTTTGAAGGGAATATATAATTATCGGAGAACCGACGTGCGCACTTGAGTATGATTGATTGTTATGCATAACGTAGAGTACTTTAGGCTGATCTCCTGTTGTACTTGTTTTTGATTTGGGTTATCAGTTTAATACTGTTAATTCTAGTAGAAGTTCATAGTCCTTAGTGACTGCTCAGTATTCAGTTATCTTGAAATCTTGAATTGATTTACATTGATATTACTCTGTCCTTAGTGACTATTATTGAGAACTGTTGATATTCTTGTTATCCTTGAACTATCAAACCTTGCTATACCCTTTTGAAATTGAGAATTATATTACTCACCCTTATTGTATATTACTTGCTGGGCAAATTGTGCTCATTCTTGCTTTTCCTAAAACATTTCAGTTAAAGCAGAGCATGGCGAACCTTCGGGCGTTGATAAGGGCAAGGGCATGACTACCAACTAGCTTGTCTCTTTTATGTTTTTAAATATTTTAATATTATATTAAGATGATGTAGTAAGATTGGATTTGATTATGTTTAAGCTTAAGTTAGATTATGTAATAAGTCGTTAATTGATATTATTATGAAATCTATTAAGTACTGTAGGTTGCGAGATTTGGGGGAATAATTATAATAAATCATTGTATATTATTCTAAATTAGATCTTCCGCTGTGGATGTGTGCTTTTAGTTATTATTGTATTACCATGAGCACGTGACGAACCGAATTCGAGTGACCAAGTGGCGGTCCCAAATTTGGGGGCGTCACAGGTTGGTATTAAAGCTGTAGTTATAAACCTTAGGAACGAGTGTCCTTAGACTATAACTTAGGCGAACTTAAAAGTTAGGAAGGAGATAAAACTCATGTAGAGTTTTCCTTGAGAGATCTAGTCTGTTTTGAAATGTAACTTTATTTTATACAATGAACTTATATTTTATTTAGCATTCTAATGGAGTTGCTGTTTCTTGTCTATGTTGGTGATTATAGATGGCAGATATGGGAGTACCCGCTAGAGTGGCTGAGGATGAGCCCAGGGATATTCATGTAGTGTACGAGGCACCCTTAGAGGCTGTGCCGGTACAGGCTGTGGCACCATCCGAGTCTGATGAAGAGGATGAGATTGAGATTGAGATAGAGTCTGATCCAGAGGAGGAGCCGATGGAGGACGAGCCGGTTGAGGACGAGCATTCAGAGGAGGAGCCCATGGAGGACTCCTACGAGCCTAACCTAGAGGAGCATATGCTAGGAGAGTATGAAGAATGGATCCTAGAGTTGGACTGCAGAGTCCAGGAGTTGGAGACAGAGGCCCTAGAGAAAGAGTCGGAGTTCCAGAAACTACGGGACGAAGACCACCAGAGGAAGCTAGCTATGCAAGAGTTGGAAGTAGAAATTGCTTATCGCAAAGAGGCGGGAATCCAGATAGGAACCCTATTTCACAAGGCAGTGGCTAGGAATGTGGATATAGCAGGGAAGCTAGAAGAGGTTGAACAGAGGGAACTAAGCGAGAAGACTGAGAAGAAAGCACTCCGCACTCAGTTGGAATTAGAGGTAATGGATAGGATACACTTCAAGGAGAAGTGGGAGGCTGCCTATGAAAGAGCTGACGAGCTGGAGGATGAGGTCAGATGTAAGAAGAGAAAAATGAACAAGATGGGGTACGTGTTCAGTTCGGCATTTGAGAGAGTGCTTGATGGTGTGTACCACTACCCGGCAGAGCAGGGACAGACTCTACACACTATGAGTCGAGAGCTGGTAGCTTATATAGTACAGTTAGAGTACAAGAGCGCTGTGGAGCGTGGCATGATGTGATGAGATGTCCTTAGATGGTCTAGTAGTAGTTAGTAGCATTTATCTTTATGTGTTGTACATACTATATTGTAATCCCAATCTTTTGTGTAAGATGTGGATAGTGATGTAAACCCCGTGTAAGCTTTTGTTAGAGGGGTAGTATGGTAGTATGATAGTGCTCCCCGTCTTTTGTGATATTAGGGGATACATGTGATAACATTTATAGAAATATGCTAGGGAAATCATGTAATGAAACGGTTGGCATATGAATATAAATGAGTTTATTTCGAAAACGTGTTATAAATTTATTCTTTTAGTATTAAAAGAAATACTTAAGTAATATACTTGAATAATAATAAAATAAAAATTTATGATGCAAATAATGCCGCCCAGACGTAGATTGACTGCACCTGAGGAGTCAGTGAACAATGAGAGGGAACAAGTAGACCCGATCCAGAAACTGGTAGACCTGTTAGGAGAGGCATTAAGGGGAAGGAACAATGAACCCGTTCGCCCCAACCCTCAGGCTATGCCAGTAACAACCTTTAAAGACTTTAAGAGTGTAGGACCCCCGGAGTTCGAGGGAACTACCGACCCAATCGTCGCACAAACGTGGATCAAGGAGATCAAAAAAGTTTTCACTATAGCTCGCGTAGGCGAAGATCAGAAGACGGTGTTTGCCACGTACATAATGAGGGGAGAAGCGAATTATTGGTGGGAAGCAAATCAGCAGAGAGCCGGAGAGGGGATGATAGCATGGGAAAGATTCAAAACATTGTTCGAGAACTATTTCCCGAAGAGCATGAAAAATTGGATGGAGGTGAAATTCCTAGAGTTAAAACAAGGGGAGATGACGGTGGCACAATACGCGGCTAGGTTTAACGAACTAGCCCGATTTGCGGAGCACCAGGTAGGAGATAAAGAGAGGAAGGCTAGACGATTCGAACAAGGACTGAAGCCTTGGCTATTTAATAAGGTGTTAGTTCTTCAGATCGATTCTTTTGCAATACTTCTGGAAAAGGCTATTATCGTCGAGGGAGGAAGTGAAGCTTTGAGCTTGTATAACAAAGAGAAGAAAGGAAAGAACACTAGTTGTGAAAATCGTGGAGGAAGCAGTGGCGGAGGGAGTAACTCCGGGAAGACAAAGTGGTACAACAACAACACTAGCAGAAGAAACAATAATCAAGGTGGGAGTCACCAGGGAAATTTTAAGAAAAGGAGTGGAGCTTGTAATAAGTGTGAGAAAAGTCATCAAGGGGAGTGCTGGAAAGGAAAGGGCACGTGTTATAACTGCGGCCAAGAGGGGCACATATCGCCAAACTGTCTGAAGCCAAAGAAGATCCAAGGGTGTTTTGCTTGCGGCTCAACTGAGCACCGTATTAAGGATTGCCCGAAGAAGGGAAATGGCGAAAGTGGTAGCCAACAAGGGGGAGGAAACAAACTTATGATCAGCGGGCTGGCACAATCCAACTGCCCAACCGCCATAACTTTTAACATGACTACGTGGTGTTAGGTATAATCCCAATCAATGATATAAATGCTTATGTATTATTTGATTCGGGTGTCACCTGTTCTTTTATATATGAAGAATTTACTAGTAAACTTAATACACCCCGAGAACGATTAGAAAATCCTTTGAGCATAGAAGTTGCGAATAAGGAAATAATCCCTGTAGAATACGTTTATCGAGATTGTCGCGCAAACATTAGAGAACATGAACTGAGCGTAGACTTGATTCCTATTAGACTGGGAGAATTTGATGTGATACTGGGAATGGATTGGTTGTATAACCATGCAGCGATAATTGATTGTCAGAATAAATGTGTGAACCTTCAGACTCCAAGTAAGTCTAAGGTAGTGTTTTATGGTAGCTCATCGCTTAAGCAATCGTGTTGCGTTACGATGATGCAGGCAAAGAAATTGTTAAGAAAAGGATGTGTAGGTTATTTAGCTTACATCGTTGATACTCGAAAAAAGGGAGTAGAAATTAAGGATATATCCATAGTTAATGAATTTTAAGATGTGTTTTCGGACGATCTGCCTGGTCTTTCACCAGATAGAGAAATCGAATTCGTAATAGACTTAGCACCAGGAACGGCACCGATTTTGAAAGCTCCATATCATATGGCGCCAGTAGAAATGAAGGAATTGATGATACAATTGCAAGAATTATTGGATATGGGTTACATACGACCGAGTGTGTCTCCTTGGGGAGCACCAGTGTTATTCGTTAAGAAAAAGGATGGATCGATGAGGCTCTGTATCGATTATCGAGAATTAAATAGAGTAACGATCAAGAACCGATATCCGCTACCGAGGATAGACGACTTATTTGATCAACTAAAGGGAGCAAAATGTTTCTCGAAGATCGACCTACGGACAGGGTATCAGCAACTGAAGGTACGGGATGAGGACATACTAAAGACTGCTTTTCGAACCCGTTATGGACACTCGAGTTTTTGGTAATGTCATTTGGATTGACTAATGCTCCGACAGCATTTATGGACTTGATGAACCGAGTTTTCAATGCCATACTTGGATAAATTTGTAGTGGTTTTTATTGACGACATTTTGATCTACTCGAAGACAGAGGAAGAACACGCCGAACATCTGAAGATTATTTTAGAGGCACTAAGGAAGGAGAAGATGTATGCGAAATTTTCTAAGTGCAAAATTTTCTAAGTGCGAATTTTGGATGGAGAAGGTTCAATTCTTAGGCCACGTGGTGGATAAGAATGGAATCTCAGTAGACACTGCAAAGGTAGAAGCAGTAAGTAATTGGGAACAGCCGAGAACGCTAACTGGAGGTAAGAAGTTTTTTAGGGTTAGCTGGGTACTATCGAAGATTTATCCAAGATTTTTCTAAAATAGCAACCCCGTTGACTAATCTGACGAGGAAGACGGTGAAATTTGTATGGACCGACAAATGCGAAGAGAGTTTTCAGGAGTTGAAGAAGAGATTGAGCGAAGCTCCTGTGTTATCACTACCAGATGATGCGGGAAATTTTGTGGTGTATAGTGACGCATCGCACAATGGGCTTGGCTGTGTGCTCATGCAACACGGCAAGGTCATTGCGTATGCGTCACGACAATTGAAGGATTACGAAAAACGATACCCTACTGACGACTTAGAGTTAGCGACAGTAGTTTTTGCGTTGAAGATATGGAGGCATTATCTATACGGGGAGAAATGTGAGATATACACGGACCACAAAAGTCTGAAATATATCTTCACACAAAAAGAGTTGAATATGCGGCAGAGAAGGTGGTTAGAATTAATCAAAGATTATGACTGCGATATTCTTTATCACCCGGGAAAGGCAAACGTGGTTGCCGACGCTCTGAATAGAAAAGGAAGGGAAAAGTTGTTTAATTTGACGACTCAGAAAGAATTGATAAGAGAGATGGAGAAATTGGAGATAGAAGTGAAAGGACCAGAAATGTCTTGTGAGAAGTTAATTGTAATGGAAGCTTGTCCGACGTTGTTGGATAGAGTGAAGGAAGCCTAGGAAAAGGATGAAGAGTGTGACAAAATCCGAAAGAGGATCACAGAAAATGAGGAAGAGAGATTTTGAATGGATAAAGACGGTATTTTGAGATTTGAAGAAAGAGTATGGGTACCAGCGGTAATCTAGTTGAAGGAAGAGATTTTGCACGAGGCACACAATACGACATATTTCGTTCATCCGGGAGGCACGAATATGTACCGAGATTTAAGGCAACATTTTTGGTGGCCCAATTTGAAATGGGAAGTCGCAGAGTGCGTTAGTAAATGTTTGACTTGCCAACGCGTTAAAGCAGAACATCAGCGGCCGAGTGGTTTACTACAACCGTTGGAAATACTAGAATGGAAATGGGAGCATATTACGATGGACTTCGTGGTAGGACTTCAAGTTACACAGAAGGTTATGATGCCATTTGGGTTATTGTGGATCGACTTACAAAAACCGCACATTTTCTATCAATCAAGATCCGCTACAGTTTGAATCAGTTAGCGAGTCTGTACGTAAAGGAGATTGTTTCACGACATGGAGTACCAGTGTCAATTGTCTCTGATCGAGATCCGCGTTTCACGTCCAATTTTTGGAAGAGTTTGCAAGAAAGAATGGGAACGCAATTAAGGTTGAGTACCGCTTATCATCCTCAGACAGACGGACAGAGTGAGCGAATAATACAAACGCTGGAGGACATGCTTAGGACTTGCGTGATGGATTTCAAGGGAAATTGGGACGACCACCTACCCTTAGTCAAATTTGCGTATAATAATAGTTACCATGCGAGTATCGACATGCCACCGTACGAAGCTCTTTACTGAAGAAAGTGCAGAACGCCATTATGTTGGGATGAAGTCGGAGAGCGACGAATACTCGGACCAGAGCTAGTACAACAAACCGCAGACGTGGTGACAGTGATAAGAGCCAGACTTGTAGTAGCTCAAGATCGCCAGAAGAAATACGCAGATTTGCATCGGCAGGACCGAGACTATAAAGTTGGCAGTTTTGTTTTCTTGAAGGTATCTCCATGGAAGGGAAAGATCCGTTTCGACAAGAAAGAAAAATTGAGTCCAAGATTCATAGGACCGTTCGAGATACTAAAGCGAGTGGGAGAAGTGGCATACAAAGTTGCGTTACCACCCGAGTTAGAGCACATCCACAACGTGTTCCACATTTCCGTGTTGCGATCGTACAAGGCCGACTACAAGCACGTGATTTCTTACGAGCCCATTCAAGTGGAGAAGAACTTGGCATATGAAGAGATTCCTATTCAGATATTAGATAAGAAAGAGCAAACCTTGAGAAATAAAATTATATCTTCTGTAAAAGTACTTTGGCGTAACCACGATGTCGAGGAGGTAATATGGAAGTTAGAAGATAGGATGATGAGGGACTATCCCCATCTATTTGTGTAACCTTGTAGCAATTCCGGGACAGAATTTTTATAAGGGGGGAGGATGTAATACCCGAGAATTTCCTAATATTATTAAATAAATATATTAATGGAAATGAGAATTTATTTGAATATAAATAATTTTATGTTATGAGAAGGATTAATTCAATTATATAAAATTAAATAATTATAATAATAATTGAGAAACTTATGGAGTTTGCGATAAACTCGTTGATAGCCTTGTGTGGCACAGTGATGTAATATAAGAATGATTATATTAATTTAAGCGAACAATTAATCTATATTAATTGTTAATTGTAGAATATTAATTAATTGTTATCGTAGAATATTAATTAATTGTTGTGGAATATTAACTGTGATTGATTAATAATATGTGATTATTATTATTGCAAGAAATATAATAATAATAAACCACTTGTTTATAAATATGCTGAGATTTATAGTTGTTAAGGTGATAATTAATCCTACGATTATTAATTAAGTGTTATTAATAATTATGAGGAATGGATTAATTAATATTATTAATTATTTGATAAGATGAATAATTTATTTATTTGACATTACAAATAATGAAACAAATAAGTAAAGTTATTAATATAATAAGATTATATTAATTGTTATGTGCAAGCATGTGACTATGTTATATATACATAAACTATGTAGTAAAGTTTATTAAGTTGAAAGGGTTACATAAAGTATTTATGTGGCAATTGTATGTGAAGAGTACATTAAAATAATGTATCATTGATGATTTCTTCTATATATAATGGAATAATAGAATTTAATAAAGAAGATAATGTGGTATGATAATACTCAATTAAATTATATCCGGTAGTAAAATAATGTACGTGGATTATATGTGTTCAAATTGCATTTACTACATTATGTGAATTACATGTAGTATTATTGGGATTACATTGTAATGTTAATTATAATCTAAATATATAGTAGGTATATATATGTGTTAACCTAAGTGTATAATATAACATTGTGTTTGCTAGAATGCTGAGATGTATATTGCTTATAAGAGACCCATTTCTCCTTCACGTGCATAGCCATAAGCCTAAGCCTACTCTCTACTCCTCAAACTCAGTAAAATCACAACAATGATGAACAAAGATGCGGGCTTCATGATTTCCTTTAACAACTAATTACCTACCACTCCATAACCTTTATACAATCCTTGCATACGTTGGTTTAATTTGGAGAACATTGACATTGTCTGTGTATAGGAAATTCTATAAATTGAGACCTCCCTTCACAAATTCATTTGCTGAGAATTTTGTTTAAAAGTTGGATGAGAGCATATATATCAGTGTTAAGTATTCCAAGAGTTGAGAATCTTGTTTAGTGTGAGTTGAGAGCATACAAAGAGTGAGTAATTGTATACTTATCAGAAAAGGAAGTAAGCAGCAAGTTCATTATACATTAGCAGAGGTATACTCCTTCCCATGTTAATCATCTCATGTTCTCTGAGATTTACTGATTCTTGAATTAAGCTTGGTCATCATGATAAATTGATTGAGTTATAGTTGTTAGTTACTATATAAACTTAGTAACATCTTAGAATGCAATGTGGCTTGCTAGAAATCAAATTCATATAACAATTCCATGATCTTCATATTATATTCTCTAAGATTTTCTAAATTGTTGAATTCTTGAATTGGTGAAATTGGATGACAATTGGAGGTTAAAATGTTTATTTGATTGTTATATGGCCTTAGTAGTATGTTTAAAGCATAATGTAACTGCTTGGGACTGATTTTGTGAAGTAAATTGGCATTTGGCCTGGAAGTCTGCCGATGCAGGCTGCCTCTTGAATTGAACTGCACACGGCGCAGCTGCGCCGGGTTTATGCCCAGGCTCAGCGCAGCTGCGCAGGAACCTGATTCCAGTTTCTGCTTTCTGCTTGCTTTCTGCTATGTAATAGTTTATTGCATTGATTTAAACGAACATGTTAACATTGGTAGTACGTATATATGGGTACATAAACCTAACATAAGCATGTTTAAACCAAGATGTTATACCTTTTGACAAAAAAACTTATGTTCTTTAAAGTGAACTTAGAGTTTTCAAAAAGGGACTTTGATATATAGGCGCCATGGTTATGTTCTGACTTGTGAGACATATTGGTATGACCTAGACACACACGAAACGCATATTGACTTAAGTATATATGTATCGTGATATAATATGAATATGTGAACCTAACTAGTGCACTTTCTTAGAGAAAATCAAAGTTTCGAAAACAAACTTTGACATGTGTGTAACACATTGATGTTTTGATTTTCAAGGCATGTTGGTATGAGGTAGAGATGCATGAAAGACATATTAACTTATGTATATATGGTTCATAGTATGACAAGAGCATGTTAGACCTCACTATTGAATATTTCTAACAAAAATACAAGTTTTGAATGTTGATAGTGACATGTAAAAATCATATATACATTCTGATTTTTCGGGCATGTTTATATAACCTTGAAATGCTTGTCGAACACATTAAAGTACGTATATAGATTTCGTAATATAGCATGAACGTGTTAGACCGTATTAGTAAACATTATTAATGAAAGTGAAAGGGTTGAACAAACATAAAAGTATTCTTTAAAATGTATACATGCAACGTGATATTATATGCTGTTACTTGAATCCGATTTTGACGGTTAACTTATGAAAATGCCATAACTTGCTAAAATGAAATATATTTAGTATCGATTGTGGTCTTAGGTGATATTAATAATATGAGAGCATGTTTACTATTTGTGGTAGTCTCACATGATAGTAATAATGTATGAAGATGACTAACTTGAGAAGAGCAACGTTAATGATAAAAGACATTAAAAGTCGAGACTTGTGAAATTATATGATACTGTATAATTGTGTAACTAGGTCAAGACATAGCTTATGTGTTAATCGTATATACGAGATGAGATATAATATTAAACTATATGACTAATGGATATCATATATATGTAACTATATGACGATAGGATTCGAAAAGTGTTGATTAATTTACCGGGACAAACTACGCTTAAGGCAAGTTTCCTAACTTACACTCTTTTACGGTGCAAGTATTCTATCCTTGTATATTGCGAACTAGTTTTTTTACTTAATCGTTTGAATTGAATTAGCATACTTGAACTCTTATTTCATTAAAGCTATTATTCATATTGAAGTTGGTATTGTTCTTGAATATTATGAAAGTGTCTATGCCATTTGATTCGGCTAGACTTATATTATTGAAAAGCGACCCAAACTAATTGATTGGTGCGTGATCTTGTATTTGACTAAGAAGAACAACTTTCTTTGAAGGGAATATATATTTGTCGAAAAATCGACATGCGCACTTGAGTATTATTGATTGTTATGCATAACGTAGAGTACTTTAGGCTGATCACCTGTTGTACTTATTTTTGATTTGGGTTATCAGTTTAATACTGTTAATTCTAGTAGAAGTTCATAGTCCTTAGTGACTGCTCAGTATTCAGTTATCTTGAAATCTTGAATTGATTGACATTGATATTACTCTGTCCTTAGTGACTATTATTGAGAACTATTGATATTCTTGTTATCCTTGAACTATCAAACCTTGCTATACCCTTTCGAGAATTGAGAATTATATTACTCACCCTTATTGTATATTACTTGCTGGGCAAATTGTGCTCATTCTTGCTTTTCCTAAAACATTTCAGTTAAAGCAGAGCATGGCGAACCTTCGGGCGTTGATAAGGGCAAGGGCAAGACTACCAACTAGCTTGTCTCTTTTATATTTTTAAATATTTTAATGTTATATTAAGATGATGTAGTAAGACTGGATTTGATTATGTTTAAGCTTAAGTTAGATTATGTAATAAGTCGTTAATTGATATTATTATGAAATCTATTAAGTACTGTAGGTTGCGAGATTTGGGGGAATAATTATAATAAATTATTGTATATTATTCTAAATTAGATCTTCCGCTGTGGATGTGTGATTTTAGTTATTATTGTATTGCCATGAGTACGTGATGAACCGAATTCGAGTGACCAAGTGGCGGTCCCGAATTTGGGGGCGTCACAGACCTTGTCCCAAGCTGATTATTTTGAAACCTTTTCACATAAGCTGAACATCCCCAAATCTTAACATGCTTAAGACTAGGTTTCCTCCCTATCCACATTTCATATGGAGTCTTGGGGACAGATTTCAAGGGGATCTTATTTAGTAGGTATGTAGCTGCTTCGAGGGCATAGCCCTAGAATGATACTATAAGTTCAATAAAACTCATCATTGAACGAACCATATCCAACAATGTTCAATTTCTCCTTTCAGATACACCATTCAACTATGGTGTTCCTAGTGGAGTCCATTGTGAGATTATACCATTTTCTTTGAGACATTTGCGAAACTCACCGCTTAAGTATTCACCACCTCGATCCGATCAAAGAATCTTAATACTCTTGTCGGTTTATTTCTCTACTTCACTTCTGAATTCTTTGAACTTTTCAAATGATTCATATTTGTATTTCATTAAATACACGTATCTAAATCTTGAATGATCATTAGTGAAAGTAATAAAGTAAGAATACCCTCCTCGTACATTCGTTGTCATAGGTCCACATATGTCTGTGTACCAACGCTAACAACTCTGTAACTCTTTTGCCTTTTCCACTAAAGGGAGATTTAGTCATTTTACCCATAAGACAAGATTCACAAGTTGGATATGATTCATAATCAAATAGCTCTAAGAGCCCATCCTTATGCAACTTGGATAATATTGTTTCATTGATATAATCGAGTCTATAGTGCCACATAAAGGTATAATTAACATCATCTCTTTTCAGTCTCTTAGTTTGTTCAATTTGAAGTATATTTTTATGCAAGTCAAGTATGTAAAGTCCATTCAATAGTTTACCAACACATTATAAAATATTCTTATTATAAACAGAACAACTGTTGTTCTTTATTATAATTTCAAACCCATCAATATCCAATACAGACATTGAAATAATGTTTCTTCTAAGAGTTGGAACGAAATAACAATTGTTTAAAGTAATGGACTTTTCCGTAGGCAGTGCTAAACAATAAGTCCCTATAGCTAATGCAGCAACCTTTGCTCCATTTTCCACCCGTAGGACGACCTCATCTTTGTTCAGCTTTCTACTTTTGACTAGTCCCTGCACAGTATTACATATGTGAGAACCACAGCCGGTATCCAATACCCAAGTAGAATTATGACTTTCAGAAAAATTAATTTTAATCATAAACAAACCTGAAGCTTCTCCAAGCTTATTTTGCTTTTGTTCCGCAAGGTACTTATCACAGTTCCTCTTCCAGTGACCCGGGTTGTTGCAATGGAAGCATATTCCTTTGCTTTCTGGATCAGGTTTCTTATTTTCCTTTTTCTTCGCCTTGCCCTTAGCCTTCTTGCTTTTCTACTTTTCAGAAGATACCTTGGGCCTCTTCTTTTTCTTGGAAGAATCATCTACCATTAAGACATGGTCCTGCTTGGATGGGAAGTGACCTTTAGTAGTTTTCAACAAGTTAAACAACTCAGGCAAGTTGACGTCCACTTTATTCATGTGGAAATTCACAACAAATTGTGAGAAGGTGTCTAGGAGTGACTGCAAGATCAAATCTTGACTTAACTCCCCATCTATGGTGAACCCCAATTGTTCCAGTTGTTCAATTAGATTAATCAACTTTAGACAATGAGTCTCAACTGTAGTGCCTTTGGACATGCGAGATCGAAAGAGCTCTCTAGATATCTGATACCTAGCAGTCCTGCTTTGCTCACCATATAATTCTTTTAGGTACAACAAAATAGAATAGGCATCCATTTTCTCGTGCTGACGTTGTAGCTCGTTACTCATGGATACGAGCATGATGCACTATGTAATGGATGCATCATCTTGTCACTTTTTAAAAGTAGCAATCTCTTCCTCAGAGGCTGTTTCTGCAACTTTTGCAGGGACAGATGAATCTTGGATATAAGAAAGCTTATCAGCAGTGAGAACAATTCTCAAATTTCTTAACCAGTCCGTGTAATTTGCTTCGGTGAACTTGTTAGCATCAAGTATGCTATATAGTGATAGTGAGTGTGACATTTTTCAAATTCTGCATGTGAAATAAAATAACATTTTAACATACATTCATTTAATTAATTAACAAAATAAATTAGGTCTTATTTTAAATTGGTATCTCCCACTATTTTCTTCAAACTATATTACCCTCATAATATATAGTTCGACAAATTTAATTAAAGATTTGCTAGCGAGAATAAAGATCCTACTTCAAATATATATAGCCTTTTTTGTGCACAACAAACTATATAAAAATAAATAGGTAGACGACTTTTGTCAATTACATCACCATGTAACTCCTTATATATTTTCTCTTAGATCATTATGGTCAAGTGCGTGCACATCCGAACCAAAACGATCTTAGTTAAGTTTGACCTAGCATTTCCATATAAGTGAAGAGAAAATTACAGCCCTTGTGTGTGCACAACAAAGCGGTAATGTTCAATTCCTTTATAAACATTTAATGTAATAAAACAACATCTTAAATATTTAATACTCGCCTTGTGTGTGCAAAACAAACTTATATTAAATATTTAATACTATATTATTTTATCATGCTAGAAGGCGACGTTCGATATTCCAAATATCTTTGAACGTTACAACTTAATATAATTTTTTTGAGGGGTTTGTTATTAATCGTCTCATCTTGTTTAGCGCGCATGCACACACACACACACACACACACACACATATATATATATATATATATATATATATATAATATGCGTCATATTAATTAACATGCGAAGCATATTACATAATATATATATATATATATATATATATATATATATAGTATAAACATGCATATATAATACAATATTCTACCTAGATTGATTATAGACTTTTATTCTAGTTTGGTTCACTCGAGCCATCAAGTGAACCAAAAGGTCAATCCAGGTGTGCAAGAATTAAATTTAAATATAAATATTACATTTAAATCCCGGGCTCCATTACAAACAGGTCTTCACGCGCTCCTTGCTCTTTAGTCTCCAATCCTTAAAGATAATTCTAAGTAATCCTATTACACAAACTATATACATTAAATTGAAACCTTGATCAGCAGTCAAGGGGAAGTACATAGGAAGGAGATAGAATATTGGTCAATAGTCCATAATCAACCCCATTTATTATCATACATATGATCATATACATCAATAAATAAAACATTCAATAGATACATTGATACCGATTTAATGGGAAATAAACATCTTTATTTTAATTCAATTCCAAATTTAACAAACTCATTTATTAATCTGAAATTACAAAAAAATATATAATTTTAATTTTAATTAAAATAAATATTTTATCTTAATTAGAAATCAAAAATTTAAATAAAATAAAATTTTATTCAATTCTGACAACCGGCGTTGCGGCGCCCAATTTATACTGTAGACTGGCGCTGCGGCCTAGGGTCGCCCTTTTTTTCAAAAAAACTTGGGCCAGCGCTGCGACGCCCTGATTATACTGTAATCAGGCACTGCAGCGCCGGGTCACCCATTCTGAACCCGAACCGGCGCTGCGGCGCAACAAATAAGCCCGGGACAGGCGCTGCGGCGCTGCTAGGCAGATTCAATTTTCCTGTTTCGTGAATTGTGCAGTTTTTCTCCAAAAATATGTTTTCTAGTTAAAAATTATGCCCAATTAAATTGTTCCAAACACATATCAGTATATATATATATATATATAATAAAAACAATTAATAACATGGATAAAGGTTTGGCTCTGATACCACTGTTAGGTTTGTAAGATCAAATTAGCCTGCAACAATTACATACATAGCAGCGGAAGCGTAAAAACAGAGTTTTAAAATTTTACAAACCATGAACCCGGATCATCCTTTATGCGCAATTATTAATTTTATCTAAAGTGATGAAGAACGAATCATACATTTGAAGATTCGTGCTTCCTCAGGAACAAGTTCAATTCCAATCATTTCCTTGTTTAACTTGAATCTACCGGGTGTGATTTCTTCATTTGATCAACGTCAGCCACCCAAGTGTTTGGCCTCTAGAGGTGATCCACTAAGGATGAATAAATATTAAGAAGGTGGGTTATTGGCAAAACCTTAGTTTTCTCTCTCTAAAAAAAGTGTGCTCTCCCAACAATTGGAATTGCATTAGTCTTTAATCAAAATAAGACTCCTCTTATTTATAGATGTAGGCAACCCTCCTAAACATTATAGGATTAGAGTTTCATATTAATTAATTAATCTCTTTTAATTAATTAGGCTTCCTAATCTTATTAGGAATAATTAATTAAACTCCTATAATTAATTTACCTCCTAATTTTTTTAGGAATATGAGAGAGTACATTTATTAATTAATTCCAAAACTCCTTTAGGAATTCAAATGAATAGTATAATAGTAATAATAATAATAATAAAACTCCTCTTATAAATTTATATTTAATATTTCTAAAATGTTAAATAATAAATATTAAGCTATTTAATTTATTCTATCATCATAGATTAAATTAAATACACTTAACTTATTATTACGATTATGACATTTTCTTCTTAAATAAATATTCATCCTTTTATGGTGTGACCCTTTAGGTTCTCCATATTAAACCGGTTGTGAATAAATTAATTAGAATAATTTTATTTTTATTTAAATAAATAAATTAACTATTAATTCATTTAAATAAATATTTATTCTACAATAAGGGTAAGCCCCCTTAGCGCTCAACGACTTTTTCAGATAATATAAATTTCAAGATTAATCATAAAAGAACCTTTGAGTAAATAGTTACCGTACAATTCATTCCTTCTATCATACAATGTCTCAATTAAATATAAGATTTGGATTTACTATCAAGTTTTATTTTATTTAATTATATGTATTCCGATCTTAAATGCACAAACTCCGATAATGCAAATTAAAAACTGTGACAAACAAGATTTTTGTAATTTATTTTGAATATTTATTGAATTAAATAAATATTTTTCGATGATTTAATTATTGAGTTAAATAATTAATTGATGAATTTGTGGTAGATTAATTTAATTATATGTGTCACATTAGTTAAATTAATGTGGTGAATTTTTATATTCAAAGTATGTATTTAATTGAGCTTATTTGATTAATATATTAATTAATAAGCATAATGTTATTCTAATTAATTTATTAATTAATTAGAGATTTATGATTAGACATAATTAATAAATAAGAATTTTAATTATGTGACTATGTGATTTAATGTAGATTTATGCTATTTTATTTAATTGATTTAAATAGCATTATTTGATTTAATTGGGTGTGACATTAATTAACTATATTATAATAAATTAATTAAAATAAATGAGAAGGGATTCCTTAAGCTAGCCAAACAAGGCCTTAAGGGGAGTTGGTCAGTTAACCCACTAAGGGACCAACTGACAACCACTCACCCATTATATATTATACGTATTATACTTATATACATATATACTATATCAATTCATATATTCATATCAGAGGAAATAAAACTTGAAGAATCAGAGAGAATTTTGAGAGAAAAGATTGAAGAAGAAGAATTTGAAAAGTTTATATCATCATCCTTGAATCATCTTCACAAACTAGCAAGGGTAATTCCTTCTCCTAAGTTTTTAAATTCAAGTTCTTAAAGTTTTCCATTAACGTATGTTAGATTCTCTGTGAATAACTAATTTGATAATTAATGTATGATATGATTTTATATGTGTTATTGTATGATCATAACATGTTGTATATCATGTATGCATGATTTAGTGCGATTAAATCCATGTAGTTATGCTTAATTTGATTTTTCAAAAGTTACAGAGTGTAAAAATTGTACATATGGCCCATATGGCCCTTACGTACAAAATTTACACACCTTATGCGTTTATTTAACTTAAATTAACACTTGAATGTGATTGTGTACATTTAAACGAACAAAATGGAAGTTAAACGAATGGATTCGGTGTTATAACGAATCCGTAACGTTGAATTCTTGTTTTCTTTCAAAACTTTATAAAATGTTGAAAATAGTGAAATTAAATGTTGTGATTTGTGTAATTCCGTGATTTAAAGTGTTAAAAGCATGCTTAGAACATGGTATGATGTTTCTGTAAATTCTATATCTTATGGGTAGCCTTAAATTCATTACGTTAGTTTAATTTGGATTTATTTGGGTTGCTCTGTGTGTCATTCGCGAACTGGAAATCTGGGTCTGCGTTGCCGCGCGGCCGCGCTGGTCCCAAGGGTAACTGGCGCGCGGCCGCGCCCCTTGCAGAAATTTGAAATTTTTTTTGCTAAGTGTTCGTGTGTTCTAAGTGGTGGTTTAAAACCTAATGTAATGAACATAAAGACATGATTAAACATATAATAAGAGGTTAATAACTTATATTACGTGAGTAATTAATAAGTTAATTACATGACTTGAATCGTTAATTGTATAGTCCAATAACGTGCTCAAGACCGATGTGTGTGATTCGATACGTATATCGAGTTATTGATTAATTTGTATTGTGAACGTATTGATGTGTAGGGTTTAATAAAGAACGTGAATTATAATTGTAGCTTGTGCAAGAGGCAAGTTTCCTATCCTTAAACTTGTTTAATATTTTGCAAGTTTCCTAAACTCAAATCTTACTTTTACATTGAGCAAGTTCTTATCCTTGTTTATTCAAGTTGAGATTTTCATATGAGATATTACTATTTTTTTTAAGCATGATTCAGCTATACAATACTTATTCGATTGTATACTCTCGAGATTTACCATTCAAGTTGAATATCGATGATATTGTTGAACTTATAGGACTAGTGAACCCTTATTTATTCGACTAGTCCATAGTTGATGTACGTTCTAAATTCTAGAATACTTATTGAGCTTATCCAAACCAAACTTCCTTTGGTGCGGACTCTAATGTCAAAACTGAGATGAACAACCCTTTAATAGGGGATTATTTACGCTTTAGCGTTGAGATATTGTGCACAATATGGTACTAAGGGCTGATCCCCCTAAGTACGAGAAGTAGAGTCCATAGTCTTATGACTGTTAAAGGTTTAAAGTATAAACACTTTACAACCTAGGACATAGTTCAAGGTCTTATGACCCTCAGATGTTATTTTGATTCCTGTTATTTATCCTCGAGTCAAAAGTTGAGTTTCTTTATTCAGATGTCCTTGATTCACTCGCATGTTATTATATTGTTGTCATATTATTATACTTGTGGGCAACCGTGCTCACTCTTGCGTAATAATAACATTGCAGTTAAGAACGAAAGGTCTGACGAGCCTTCTACTAGCAAAGGCAAGGGCAAAGTCAACAAGTGATGAAGACTTGTTGTTTATTTTATGTGTTTATGATTCAGACTTATGTTAAAGTTGTGTAAAACTTATTTAATTATTTATATTTCCGCATTTGAGATTTAAGGTTAAGTACGACCTGGGATTGATGTATTTCTTTTCAGATGTTGTAACCCCATAAGGGGAGGATTATTTCTATTTATTTCATGGTTTGCATTTACTATGGGTAGATAGATAGATGATATTTGTACAGTGAACACCAAGTCCCGTGGAAATTGAAGTACCCGGATTTGGAGGTGTCACAGGTTGGTATCAGAGCTGTAGGTTATGAACCTTAGGTGGGGAAAAACCTTAGGATAGTAGCCTTTTTAGAGATCGAGAACATAGTAATGATAACTCTTATCGAGTTCTAAGAAAGATAATAACTTACCTTATGTGCTACGTGCTTATACTTATATATTCGAGTCTCGATTAGCATCACGTAATTACTAAAACTTAAAATTTTATTTGTCAGGATGACGAATGCTGGAGAACCTAGTCAGTCCAGGGACCTTGTACCCCTAGAGGCTAGAGAGGAGGAGCCCCGAGATATCCACGTAGTTTGGGAGCAGTTAGTCCGACGAGAGCCATCACCCTTGATCACAGTCATTGGTCAGGAGATTGTGCCGGTGTCTAATTCAGAGGAGGACTCTGAGGAAGACCCTGAGGAGATTGAAGTTCAGGCTGAGGCAGCTGAAGAGGAGGAGGAAGACCCTGAAGAGTTCCCGCCGAGCTCTATCAGTGCTGAGATGTATGACGAGCTGTATGACCGTAACATAGAGTTACGTGATACTGTTCAGGAGCTGAGGGAGACTGTTCAGGAGCTGAGGGAGCGGTCGGTTACTCAACAGTCTACCATCGAGCTGAGGGATGGAGAGGTTGAGGCTCTTCACACACGTTTGGGAAATGTAGAGTGGAATTTGGTTCACGAGAAAGGCCAAACTGAGCAGAAGTCAGAGGAAATAGAGGAATTGAAGAATGAACTGAAAGAGAAATCAGCAAGGCTGGCCATAGCAGAGGAGGCTTGGGTAAGGGAATCACGACGAGCAGATCTTGCAGAAGATAATTGTCGGGCGAAGAAGGCCAAGCTTGAAGAGACGTACTCTACACTTCAGTATGCAATTGACGAGGCCCAGGATCGGGTTATGAGGTACCCAATTCAGTTTGAAGGACTACCGTCGTACATGCTAGATCGCAGGACGATGTCTCGGATTATGGAAGAAGAGCGTGGCAAAGCTGTTCGTCGCCTTAATGGGCAGTGATAGGAACATTTGATTTTGTGAAACCTATCTGGTAGTTAATAATGTAAATTCCAATGTGTTTATAAACAGAGGAATATTTTATGTTTTAAATCCTGTAGATTCTTTATCTCAGGATAGTTGATGTAAATAGTAGTGATGCTATCGTATTATGTTAAAAATTTTGATTTAGTAATATATCAGAGTTTATTTGAGATAATGTGTTGACTGATTGTGTCTAAATGTTTAAGTTAAGCCTTAGATATTTAAAAGATTGAATAAAGTTCTAATACGCGTATTTCTTAACAGTAAAATGCCGCCAAGGAGACGATCTAACCGTCAACAGGCCCAAGAAGGGTCAACTAACAACAACAACGACGCCAATGCTAACCCCGTTCAGCAGTTGGCGAACTTACTTGCTGGAGCGCTTAACAACCAACCTCAAGCTCCACCGAACACAACGTTCAAGGACTTCAAGGCGGTGGGACCGCCAGAGTTTAAAGGCACCATGAACCCGATAGAAGCTCAAACCTGGGTCATGGAGATGGAAAAAGTTTTTGACGTCGCCAGAGTCAGAGAGGACCAGAGAACCGCCTATGCAACGTTCATGCTGAAATCTGAGGCCAGCTATTGGTGGCAAGCGAATAAGGTCCGGGGAGGTGAAGGTGTGATTACCTGGGAGAGGTTCAAGGAGATGTTCTTCGAGATGTACTTTCCGACCAGCTCGCAGAATCAAATGGAGGTCCAGTTCTTGGAACTGAAACAGGGAAATATGTCCGTACCAGAATATGCGGCGAAATTCAATGAGTTGGCTAGGGTTGCCACGTATCAAGTGCACACCGATCAGAGGAAGGCAAGGAGGTTTGAACAGGGCCTGAAGCCCTGGTTGTATAGCAAAGTGTCAATGTTCCAATTGAACACTTTTGCTGGGGTGTTGGAGAAGGCCATTCTCGCTGAAGGCGGGAGTGATGCAGTTACAAAGTATAACCAAGATCAGAAAAAGAAGAAGAGTGAAGGTGAAGGAATTAACAAGGCTAGTGGTAGCAACACGGGAGGGAGTAATAATCAGAAGAGGAGGTGGAATGATAACTCATCGACTGGGAATCAGCAAGGTGGTCAGAAAAAGAGGATCGAAGCTTGTTCGACCTGCGGGAAAGCTCACCTGGGGGTCTGTATGAAGGGAAAACGAGTATGTTATAATTGTGGTCAGGAAGGCCACATAGCACCTAACTGTCCGAACCCAAAGAAGGGCGCTTGCTTCACTTGCGGCTCAAAGGACCATCTGGCAAGGGACTGTCCCAAGAAGGGATCTGGAAGGGAAGGATCAGGTGGAAACAGGGGAAACAGCGGTGGAAGTGCTTTAACTATCACGGGACCAACCGCAACCAACCGACCAACCGCCAGGACCTTCAACATGACCGTGCAGGATGCTGTGCAGTCTCGCGATGTGGTGTCAGGTATCATTCCGATCAATAAAGTTAATGCTTATGTACTATTTGATTCGGGTGCTACTTGTTCATTTATATCCGATGACTTTGCTAAGAACTTAGAACTTCCTATGGACGAGTTAGAATACCCCATGAATATAGAGATTGCGAATAGAGAAGTAATCCCTGTTAAGTATGTACACAAGAACTGTAGAGTAGATATTAAGGGTAACATTATGAACGTAAATCTTATCCCGATTAGACTTGGGGAATTCGATGTTATTCTGGGAATGGATTGGCTAGTCAATTATGGGGCTGTAATTGATTGCCAGAGGAAGTGTATCAACCTTATGACCCCGTCAAAGGTTGTGTTTTATGGCAGTAAATCGCCTAGACAAGCGAGTTGTCTGACGATGATGCAGGCCAGGAAGTTGTTAAGACAAGGCTGTGTAGGATATTTAGCCTACATAGTCGATAGTCGTAAAGAAAATTCGAAATTAGAAGATATACCAGTCGTGAGGGACTTCTTAGACGTATTTCCGGATGATCTGCCAGGACTTCCGCCAGACAGAGAGATTGAGTTTGTGATCGATTTGGCGCCAGGGACGGCCCCAATATCGAAGGCACCGTACCGGATGGCTCCGGTAGAGATGAAAGAGTTAATGGTACAACTACAAGAGTTACTGGACAAGAAGTACATCCAACCAAGCGTATCGCCGTGGGGAGCGCCAGTGTTGTTTGTGAAAAAGAAGGACGGGACGATGCGGCTTTGCATCGACTACAGAGAACTGAATAAGGTCACAATTAAGAATAGATATCCATTATCGAGGATCGACGATCTGTTCGACCAATTGAAGGGTGCAAGGTACTTTTCAAAGATAGACTTGAGGAGTGGCTATCATCAGCTGAAGGTGAGGCCAGAGGATGTTCCAAAGACAGCATTTAGGACTCGATATGGTCACTACGAATTTTTGGTAATGTCATTTGGTCTAACGAATGCTCCTGCAGCATTCATGGGCTTAATGAATGGAGTGTTCAAGCCGTTTTTGGACAAATTCGTGGTGGTCTTTATCGACGATATTTTGGTATACTCGAAGACCAAGGAAGAACATGTAGAACATCTGAAGTTAACATTAGAGGCGTTGAGAAGAGAGAAGTTGTACGCCAAATTTTCTAAATGTGAATTCTGGATTGAAAGAGTGCAATTTCTTGGACATGTGATCGACAAGGACGGAATTTCGGTAGATCCCTCTAAAGTCGAAGCTGTGATGAACTGGGATCAGCCGAAAACACCGTCGGAAGTGAGGAGTTTTCTTGGATTGGCGGGTTATTATAGAAGATTTATTCAGGACTTTTCCAAGATCGCAACTCCGCTGACAAATTTGACTAGAAAATCGGTGAAATTCGTTTGGACAGAGAAGTGTGAGGAAAGTTTCCAAGAGCTCAAGAGGAGGTTGAGTTCAGCACCTGTGTTATCCCTTCCGGACGACACAGGCAATTTTGTGGTTTATAGTGATGCGTCGCATAAAGGACTTGGCTGTGTGCTTATGCAAAACGGCAGGGTCATTGCGTATGCGTCACGACAATTGAAAGACTATGAGAAGGGGTATCCGACCCATGACTTGGAGTTAGCTGCCGTGGTATTTGCTTTAAAAATTTGGAGACACTATCTCTATGGGGAGAAGTGTGAAATATATACAGACCACAAGAGTCTGAAATATATCTTTACACAGAAGGACTTGAATATGCGCCAGAGAAGGTGGCTGGAGTTAATTAAGGACTATGACTGTGAAATCTTATACCATCCGGGTAAGGCTAATGTGGTTGCCGACGCCTTAAGCAGAAAGGGTCGGGAGAAATTGATGATGTTGACTACTCAGGAGGAACTAATTTCAGCAATGGAAAAGCTGAAATTGGAAGTGAAGTATTCGATGGAGATTGACGAGAAGTTGTTTCAGATTCAAGCTGGTACAACCCTATTGGATAAAGTTAAGGAAGCTCAACTTCAGGACGAAGAATGTGAGAAGGTTAAGAAAAAGATATCTGAAGGAACCGAACCGAGATTCAAGATAGACAGTGAGGGACTACTAAGATTTGAGAATAGAGTTTGGGTACCGTCAGTGCCAGAGATTAAGGATGACATTTTGAGAGAGGCTCATAGCTCACGGTATTCGATTCACCCCGGTAGTACCAAGATGTACCAGGATCTTCGACAGCACTTCTGGTGGCCGAATTTGAAACGAGATGTTGCTGAGTGTGTTGCAAAGTGTCTAACCTGTCAGAAAGTGAAAGCAGAACATCAGAGACCAAGTGGTTTGCTACAACCCCTGGAAATCCCAGAATGGAAATGGGAACACATTACGATGGATTACGTGGTTGGCCTTCCGACGACTCAGAAAGGCTACGACGCAGTATGGGTTATCGTTGACCGACTGACGAAATCCGCACACTTCCTTCCGATTAAAATCAGATTCAACTTAGACCAGTTGGCAAGGCTATATGTGAAAGAGATTGTTTCGAGGCACGGAGTTCCGGTGTCAATTGTTTCCGACAGAGATCCGCTTTTCACATCGAACTTCTGGAAGCGACTACAAGAATGCATGGGGACACAGTTGAGAATGAGTACGGCTTATCACCCTCAGACAGATGGGCAGAGTGAAAGAACGATCCAGACATTGGAAGATATGTTGAGAGCATGCATCATGGATTTTAAAGGAAATTGGGATGATCACCTACCGCTTGTGGAATTCGGTTACAACAACAGTTACCACGCTAGTATTGGCATGCCGCCTTACGAAGCGTTGTACGGAAGAAAATGCAGAACCCCGCTATACTGGGATGAAGTTGGCGAGAGACAACTATTAGGTCCAGAACTGGTACAGCAGACAGCAGAGATAGTCAAAGTGATCAGAACAAGACTGGTAGCAGCTCAGGATAGGCAGAAGAAATACGCCGATCCACACCGTAAGAACGTTGAGTTTGAATCGGGTAGCTATGTGTTCTTGAAAGTCTCTCCCTGGAAGGGGAAGATCAGATTCGGTAAGAAGGGAAAATTGAGCCCAAGGTTCATTGGACCCTTTGAAGTACTGCGAAGGATTGGAGAAGTTGCGTATGAGGTAGCCTTACCTCCGGCGCTTGAGAATGTCCACAACGTCTTTCATGTGTCAGTTTTACGCCCCTACAAACCCGATTACAAACATGTGATTGAATATGAACCCCTACATTTTGAGAAAGACTTATCCTATGAAGAAATTCCTGTTCAGATTGTTGACAGGAAAGAGCAAGTCCTCAGAAATAAAATTATACCTTCTGTTAAGGTAATTTGGAGGAACCACAATACTGAAGAAGCTACGTGGGAACTCGAAGAGCATATGATGAAGAATTACCCAGATTTATTTACTTAATTTTTTGTTTATGCGATTCTGGGGACAGAATCTTTGTAAGGGGGGGAGAATGTAACGGGACGAAATTTAATTGAACCGTGATTCTGGGGACAGAATCCTTTTAAGGGGGGAAAGATGTGACAAACAAGATTTTTGTAATTTATTTTGAATATTTATTGAATTAAATAAATATTTTTCGATGATTTAATTATTGAGTTAAATAATTAATTGATGAATTTGTGGTAGATTAATTTAATTATATGTGTCACATTAGTTAAATTAATGTGGTGAATTTTTATATTCAAAGTATGTATTTAATTGAGCTTATTTGATTAATATATTAATTAATAAGCATAATGTTATTCTAATTAATTTATTAATTAATTAGAGATTTATGATTAGACATAATTAATAAATAAGAATTTTAATTATGTGACTATGTGATTTAATGTAGATTTATGCTATTTTATTTAATTGATTTAAATAGCATTATTTGATTTAATTGGGTGTGACATTAATTAACTATATTATAATAAATTAATTAAAATAAATGAGAAGGGATTCCTTAAGCTAGCCAAACAAGGCCTTAAGGGGAGTTGGTCAGTTAACCCACTAAGGGACCAACTGACAACCACTCACCCATTATATATTATACGTATTATACTTATATACATATATACTATATCAATTCATATATTCATATCAGAGGAAATAAAACTTGAAGAATCAGAGAGAATTTTGAGAGAAAAGATTGAAGAAGAAGAATTTGAAAAGTTTATATCATCATCCTTGAATCATCTTCACAAACTAGCAAGGGTAATTCCTTCTCCTAAGTTTTTAAATTCAAGTTCTTAAAGTTTTCCATTAACGTATGTTAGATTCTCTGTGAATAACTAATTTGATAATTAATGTATGATATGATTTTATATGTGTTATTGTATGATCATAACATGTTGTATATCATGTATGCATGATTTAGTGCGATTAAATCCATGTAGTTATGCTTAATTTGATTTTTCAAAAGTTACAGAGTGTAAAAATTGTACATATGACCCATATGGCCCTTACGTACAAAATTTACACACCTTATGCGTTTATTTAACTTAAATTAACACTTGAATGTGATTGTGTACATTTAAACGAACAAAATGGAAGTTAAACGAATGGATTCGGTGTTATAACGAATCCGTAACGTTGAATTCTTGTTTTCTTTCAAAACTTTATAAAATGTTGAAAATAGTGAAATTAAATGTTGTGATTTGTGTAATTCCGTGATTTAAAGTGTTAAAAGCATGCTTAGAACATGGTATGATGTTTCTGTAAATTCTATATCTTATGGGTAGCCTTAAATTCATTACGTTAGTTTAATTTGGATTTATTTGGGTTGCTCTGTGTGTCATTCGCGAACTGGAAATCTGGGTCTGCGTTGCCGCGCGGCCGCGCTGGTCCCAAGGGTAACTGGCGCGCGGCCGCGCCCCTTGCAGAAATTTGAAATTTTTTTTGCTAAGTGTTCGTGTGTTCTAAGTGGTGGTTTAAAACCTAATGTAATGAACATAAAGACATGATTAAACATATAATAAGAGGTTAATAACTTATATTACGTGAGTAATTAATAAGTTAATTACATGACTTGAATCGTTAATTGTATAGTCCAATAACGTGCTCAAGACCGATGTGTGTGATTCGATACGTATATCGAGTTATTGATTAATTTGTATTGTGAACGTATTGATGTGTAGGGTTTAATAAAGAACGTGAATTATAATTGTAGCTTGTGCAAGAGGCAAGTTTCCTATCCTTAAACTTGTTTAATATTTTGCAAGTTTCCTAAACTCAAATCTTACTTTTACATTGAGCAAGTTCTTATCCTTGTTTATTCAAGTTGAGATTTTCATATGAGATATTACTATTTTTTTTAAGCATGATTCAGCTATACAATACTTATTCGATTGTATACTCTCGAGATTTACCATTCAAGTTGAATATCGATGATATTGTTGAACTTATAGGACTAGTGAACCCTTATTTATTCGACTAGTCCATAGTTGATGTACGTTCTAAATTCTAGAATACTTATTGAGCTTATCCAAACCAAACTTCCTTTGGTGCGGACTCTAATGTCAAAACTGAGATGAACAACCCTTTAATAGGGGATTATTTACGCTTTAGCGTTGAGATATTGTGCACAATATGGTACTAAGGGCTGATCCCCCTAAGTACGAGAAGTAGAGTCCATAGTCTTATGACTGTTAAAGGTTTAAAGTATAAACACTTTACAACCTAGGACATAGTTCAAGGTCTTATGACCCTCAGATGTTATTTTGATTCCTGTTATTTATCCTCGAGTCAAAAGTTGAGTTTCTTTATTCAGATGTCCTTGATTCACTCGCATGTTATTATATTGTTGTCATATTATTATACTTGTGGGCAACCGTGCTCACTCTTGCGTAATAATAACATTGCAGTTAAGAACGAAAGGTCTGACGAGCCTTCTACTAGCAAAGGCAAGGGCAAAGTCAACAAGTGATGAAGACTTGTTGTTTATTTTATGTGTTTATGATTCAGACTTATGTTAAAGTTGTGTAAAACTTATTTAATTATTTATATTTCCGCATTTGAGATTTAAGGTTAAGTACGACCTGGGATTGATGTATTTCTTTTCAGATGTTGTAACCCCATAAGGGGAGGATTATTTCTATTTATTTCATGGTTTGCATTTACTATGGGTAGATAGATAGATGATATTTGTACAGTGAACACCAAGTCCCGTGGAAATTGAAGTACTCGGATTTGGGGGTGTCACAAAAACTACTTTCTAATTTCATTGTGACTTGGCCAAGGACTACTGAGTTGTCATTTATCGAATCACATAGGACATTCACTTCTTTTAATAGAAATGGTATATCTTTTATTGATCATTCATTATCTTCATGTATAATTAATTATACCCAAACATACCCTTTGATATACCCTCAAGGTCTTAAAGGACATGTTAAAGTATAACTCACTATACATAAGATACTATGATGATCTCAAGTCTAAGGATTACTTGTACTACTATCACTAAAAGAATTTCTATTGATAGGCGAGTAAAACTCCATTAGGTTCTCCTTACCAAGCCACGTTCAGTGTACGTATTCTCCAATAAGCACCTACATACTTACTTTAGTGTCTCCACACAAATGATCATGAGATCGATTATCCTCTTCCAAAGAGCAAGCAATGTATGTACCAATCTATCCGGATTCACTAATCTCCTATTTAGTAATCCATCGATTGGGAACTATTTTAGTTTTAAGATTTCTAAGAATTTAGATATCATTAGTATGATAATCATCATGGTTCTAAAAGCATTGTTTAAAACTATGGGTTTATCACTTTTAAATATAACAACATTATGTAGATAATATAAACACCTTTAAATAAATAATTCTTTTATTAATAAATGAATAAGATTGTTACAAAGTATATGTTTTATCATCATACATGATTGGCTTGCGTGCATACTATTTTCAGATTGGTCCGATCACGTCCATCCCCCACATGGAAAAGGGCTATGACAAACTTATATTATGTAGTTCGTTTAAAGGAGCGTGGATGGTATTCTCATGAATTTGGCATTGATAACATCTCTTGACGTGATCGTCACAGTCGACTTTGAGAGAAATCCAGTAATGTCCCGTTCTTAATATCTTTTTGCCAAGTTAAGGACCACTCATGTGTGGGTCACATACTCCACCGTGGACTTTATCCATGAGTCTTTGGGCTTAATCTTTGTCTAGGCACCTTGGAAGGCCTATTCCAACATCCCTTTTGTAAAGGGCGTCTCTGCTTAAATAGAATTTTATAGTCATCTTATGGATCCGCTTTTTTTCAGCTTGACTTGCCCTAGCGGTTGTAGACCCGTCTCGAAGTTATTCTTTGATATCCTAGTACCAAGGCTATTTGATGGGAGGCATTTCATCTGATACTTCTTCAATATAATTCCCATAGGCTGGTGCCTTCTAGCGTACAAACTTAATATCAGGAGTCCCCCTCCTATTGGATATGTGGATCAAGGAAGCCAGTGTTGCCAATGCATCTGCAAAATCATTTCTATTTTGAGGGATGTGGATGAAGGCTATTTTTTCAAATTCCATAGCCTTCTTGATAACTTGCCAATGATAGGTCAGCAAATGCAATTCTTTGGTGTAATATACCCCGGTGGTTTGTTTGATGACCAACTCAAAATCTCCAAAGACCACTAATCGTTGGATAACCATGGATTGGGCCAATTTTAATCCCATTATACAACCTTCATACTCAGTTGTGTTATTGGTGTTGACATACTGCAATTTGATGGCCATGAGATACTGTTCTTCCGTAATGGATACAAGAACTGCCCCTGCTCCTCACCTTCCATGTTTACAGCCCCTGCACCTTCCATGTTTACAGCCCCGTCGAAGTATAATTTCCAGAATTGACCTGTATCTTCTCAAGGGTTTTGCTGAATTGTCATTATTCCATCATCTGGGAAACAAGTTTCCAAGGGTTCAAAATTCCCTGATGGTACTTCAGTCAATTGATCCGCAATTCCTTGACCTTTGAGTCACGTAGATAATATCGAATTGCTAGAGGATTAATTGCTATTTGGACAATCGGAAATTTAACATGGGCTTGTTGAATATGTACTTTAGAGGATCCATGCGAGATATGAGATAGGTTGTGTGCCCATAAAGATAATATTGTAATCTCATGGCGGCCCATGCTACAGTACAACAGGTTTTTTCGATCAAGGTGTATTTTTGCTCCGCTGTTGAATCTCTTGCTGAGGTAATAGATAGCTCTTTCCTTACCTCTATCATCTTTCTGCCCCAGCATACAGCCCATAGCGCTAGAATTGACATATATATACATGATAGGGGAACTTTGTCCCATGGAGGTACCAAAACAAGAGCTTCAATCAACTACTTCTTGAGGGAAAAGAAGGCTTGTTGACAGTCTTCATTTAATTTTCCAGTAGAATTTTTCCTCAACAGCTTGAAGATGGGCTCACAAGTTGCAATGAGTTGAGAGATGAATCTGCTTATGAAATTGACTCTCCCAAGAAATCCCCGTATCTCATTTTCTGTTTGGGGTACAGGCATATCAGGGATGGCTTTAATCTTGGCAGGATCCAGCTCAATGCCTCTGTTGCTTACTAGAAATCCCAATAATTTGCCTAATTTGACACCGAAAGCACACTTGACTGGGTTCAGCTTCAAGTTATATTTGCGGAGTCGGTTGAATAGCTTTCTGAGATGGTCGGCGTGGTCATCCTTCCTTCTAGATTTGACGATGATATCAACCACGTAAACCTCTATCTCCTTGTGCATCATGTCATAAAAAAGGACCATCATGGCTCGCTGGTATGTGGCACCGGCATTGATAAGGTCGAACGATAATTGCCTATAGCAGAAGGTTCCCTAGAGAGTGATAAAGGCTATTTTTTCCCTATCCTCTTTAGCAACCATGATTTGATGATACCCGGCGAAGCAGTCAACAAATGAGTACATGCCATATTGTGCCATGTTGTCTATTAGTATGTGGATAAACAGTACTGGGAAGTCTTCTTTGAGATAGGCTTTGTTCAAATCTTGGTAATCCACGCATACTCGTACCTTCCCTCCGGACTTAGGCACATGAACTATATTGGACAACCATTCAGGGTAGGTTGATACCATGATAATGCCTGCTTTGAATTGCTTGATAATTTCTTCTTTGACCTTCAGGCTCCACTCAGGTTTCAGTCTCCTGAGTGTTTGGTTGACTGGCTTGAATCCCTCTTTGATGGGCAGTCGATGAATGACAATGTCAGTAGACAATCCGATCATGTCTTCATGTGACCATGCAAACACATCCTTGAACTGAGTTAGGAGGTCAATCAGATCTTTTATTTGGTTTGGGGTAAGATCATTTCCTATTTGGATTTTTTAGGGTTTTTTTGAGGTTCCGATATTGATAGTGGTTGTTTGATAGAGGTTTGGTTTGGGTTTGTCTTTGACCCATTCTTTGATCTCCTCAGGCACCTCATAGTCATCTATCTCCTCTTGATCAATCCCCATCAAGTTAAAGTTCAGCTCTATATAAAAGTCATAGTCACTGTTGAGACTTGGCAATTCATCAGCAAGGCTAAACAAATCCAAATTTGGAATCATGAAAAAAATGCTTTCACTTAATATATGAAACTTTTTAATCATACAAAGCATCAATGAATGCATGACAAAAGTAACTGCTAGTACTACACAACAAAAGTAAATAGTAAATAATATCTACACTTCAGGGTAGATGGACTCTCTGCCCTTTTACCCTTTTCGACTGATGTAAGGAGTGTTGTTCCAGTTGTCTAGGGTCAGGTCCTTGTTGACAGCTGTGATGAAGGGGTTGTTGTTATCCACCTCCTCTTTGATGATGACCAGAACTGAATTCACATCAAGGTCAGTGTCTTTCATTGGACTATTCTCCTTATCCCTGTTTATACAAGAGATAATGGGTTGATCTTCTGGATAATCATCATCTGAGATATCTTTGTTCATACCCTCAGTATGTGCTAGGAAGAACATCTTTGTAAATTAACCTTGAACTTCTTGTGGGAACCCTTTATTCCTATTCTTCATGTCCTTAACAGGAGTTTGGATTTCTTTCTCACTGACCGACTTAACTTTAGGGATCAGTATGCTGGATAAAGAAGCAGGGATTTTCCTCATTGGTTTCATGAATCCCACATTCGTGAGATCTGGTAACAGAATGGTGGATACATGAATTGGTTGATGCTTGTGCAGGATCTTGTGATTTAATCCATAGAAATAGCCTAATCCAGCCTTTCCTGTCTGGCTAGGTATCTGAACTGGATTTTTAATTCCTTGTTAACTTTTCCCTAACCCTTCGCCAGGATAAAAACCCAAAGATATCATTTCTTGATTGATGGACATAACTTCGGAAGAGATTCTTGGCTTTAAGGCTGGAACACCAATAAGTCGATAGTGAGTGTTGCTCACTTCAAAGGCTTGAAAACTGGCAGGCTCAACTCCCTCATTGAGGCTGATCATAGGCATATCACCTTGTACATAGACTGAATACTCTGGTTCGGCATTAACAGTTATCAGATTGTCATTAATGATGTATTTGACCTGTTGATGAAGGGTGAACGGAACTGTTCCAGCTATATGGATCCACGGTCTTCCCAACAGTAAATTATATCTCGTGGTGATGTTCAACACTTGGAAGGATATGTAGTAAGTAATTGGACTAATCTCCACTAGAAGTTTAATTTCTCCTACAGCATTCGTCGAGACCCATTTAAGGATCTTATGACTACATGACTGCTCCGGATTCAATTTGGATTGATCTTTATTCTTTCCAAAGTGTCATAGGGACAGATGTTCAGGGAAGATCCTCCATCTATCAACACGCCTCCTATCACATATCCAGAGGATATCACTGCTATATACAATGACTTACAATGACCATTCCCTTCTGCGTGTATGTCATCATCAGTGAAAAATATCACATTGATGTGGAAGAGATGATCTATCAAGTGATGGAACTTTTCTGTATCCACTGCCTTCGGTAAATGCGCTTCTTCCAGTACTTGCATTAAGATTTTGCGATGATCTTCTAAAGACAATACCAAATCTAGAATAGACATCTGTCGGGGTGCCTCTTTTCATCTTTGCACCACCTTGGCTTCATTATGCCCTATTTTGCTGAGGAATTCTTTAATTTTCTCATCAGGCACTCTACCCTTGGTTTTAGTGACTGGCTTTATTACTCGCTGAGGTAGATATGGCGGGTTTTCCTTTGATATAGCAGCAGTGTGATTTAATGTTGATACCTTATCCTCCCTATAGTTCCATGGGATTCTTTTCAGGATGATTAAGGGTTATTGTGGTTTGAATGACAACATCAGTGGTTCTGGTGCAACCACTTTCACATGATTCTTTCCTCCTTGATCCCCCTTTCCTAGAAATGTCAGGGGTATGGCAGTTGTGTCCTTCTCTCAGGAAATAACTGCTATAACTCCCTTCAAACTCCATGCTAGAGGACAAAATATTGCTTCTTCATCAGGAGAGCCATTATCTTGACTTACTTTTAGCAGTTCACCGCTTTTAATCAGGTTCTGAATTAAGTGACGAAGTCCCCAACATTTTTCTATATCATGACCATGAGTGTTGGAATGATATTAACATATCTTGGAAGAGTTGAACTTCCTTGATCGAGGGCCCACTGGGGGTAATAGTTCTGTGACTTTTCCTCTATTAATAAACATCTGGAGAATTTCTTCCATAGGCTGATTCAAAGAAGTGAACTTTCTCTTAAAGGCAAACTCTCTATGGGCTCAGAATCTTTCTTCCCTGGAAACTTTGTCTGCCTAGGTTTTATGTTCATGGAACCGATAATGATCCTTCTTTGCAATTGGAAGAATTTTAGGCATAGGAGGATTTTTTCTCCATTGGCTGACCTGAGTTATCAACTGTCGAGTCACTTGGTGTTGATATACCATCAATTCTGCCAGTTGACCAATCGGTTCCATAATAGATTTTATTTCTTGTTCTATCAGAAACTGACCTTCTAAATACCCCCATTTGTTAGAGCTATCCTTGTTTGTTTGGGAAGAGTCCCCTACGTATTTGCGGTACTTGGACCCTTCTCTGCTTCCCATACTGATCATGTTGACTCTTTCCTCATTGTGTTGAGGCAAAGGGTTATCTTGAACATGTGGCTGCTCTGGTGTTGTTACCACAATCTCACCACTGTCTATCATATCCTGAATCTTGTGGTTCAGAAACCAACATTCTTGGGTATTATGGCTCGGAGCCCCATAATGGTAAGCACATTTCTTGCTTGGGTCAAAATTCTTCCCACTTGGAATGGCTGGGGGACGGAGTTGAGCAATTTTCTTCTGCGCTGTTAGAAGCTTTAGTATATTTTCAAGTGAGTCCCCTAAGGGTGTAAATATTCTTCGACGTGTAACCTGTCCGACTTTTTGAAACGGAGGATTTGAAGGTTGAACAGATGTTTGGAAGTGGGAATAATTTTTCCTCTAAATGGGCATGTTTTGATTTCCTTTTTGAGTTTGACCTTGGAGTATCACGGATACATCTTCTTCCTTCTTCTTGTGTACTCTCCGAGGATTATTCCTATAATTTATGGCCTAAATGTGCTCAGCCATGGCTTCCAAAGCAGTGAGGTCTTTAATCTCTCCAAACTTCAATCTCATCTCAACCATTTCTCTGTGTTTAATCATCTCTGAGAATGGTTTCCCTATGCCTGTTAGGACTCTTTCATAGAATGGAGCTTCCTGTATATCGATGAATGTCATTACCATCTCAGTTTGTGTCATTGATGGAATAACTTGAGCAGCCAAACGTCTCCACCTTTGGGGATATTCACTGAAAGATTCACTGTTTTGCTTTTTAAATTTTGTAATTTGATATCTATCTGAAGCCATTTGTGACTGGAAGCTGTATTGATTTAGGAAGAAATGGGCTAGTTCTTCCCAGCTATGGATTTTGGAATTATCTAGTCGAGCGTACCAGGCTCTAGCTTCTCCTGTCAAACTTTTCTTAAACAACTGCATTCTCAGCTTCTCGTCCTCTGCGTAGGATCCGAGTTCTCCAATGAATACTTTCAAATGAGTGTAAGGATCTCCCAATCTGTCATACTTTCCAAACTCCAGAATCTAGAACTTTTCTGGATAACGGGCCCCTGGAAAGATGCACAGATCCGAAGAGTTAACGCTCCCATATGCTCCATTCCCTTTGATTGACCGGATGGTTTCTTCCATTTGTTGAACTTTCCTTCTGATGCCATCATTTTCTCGATCTTCCTTGAGATTGGTGATTTCAGGGGTTTTGTTGGTTTTCTAATTGTTTTGAATTTCAGGTATCTGTACCTCCTTTTTCTTATCAGTATTCTGGCTGGCTTGTTGTGCGGAGGACTCTAGTTGAGTGGGTATTTGTTGACCCTCATTAGTTTTGCTCTGTTCTTTTAGGAAGATAGCTAATTCTGCTATCTGATTTTTGAGTCCCTCAAATTCTTCTTGAGACACGAAACCTGAACCTTGTTGGGTACTTTCATCCATTTTAGTGGATAAGCTTTGTGACTTTTTAGATTTGGATCTGGTAATAGGGCCTATCTTGCCTACAATAAAAGTAGGTAGTTTAGTCTTGATAAATACTAATAGGATGCATGCTATGCAATGTGTCAGTTTTTAGGGTTTTTTTTAATATTTTCCTGCAAAACAGAGGTCAGTTGTTTTGATGACAGGATATCATGATAAGAATTGATATTTTTGACAATTGATTTGAAAAGAACTAATATTTACAATATTTAATATTTGACATGGAATTGAAAGGGAAATGTATGAAGAGCCTTCCCTTTGCGTTTGGTTTATCATAGGCTAACCTATCTTAGGTTTACTCTCATGGGCTTTTCGGCATGAAGGTTCCCAGATCATCGCAATCTCCTAGATGGGAAGTTAATTCGATCTTTCAATTGGAGCGAATCTGTGTGGCGCCTTTCCTGAGCCTCGAGGGATTATTCTCCTCTTGAGTTCAGTAATCAACCACAGACGGGTTCGCCTCCTGGTGGAGGAATCACACAACATATATTCATCACGCCTCACTTCATGCTATATGATGACATTGTGCGAAGCACTAATATAAAACGCTATAAATAGGCATTCATTCACATCCATTCAATGTAAAGACAACATTCACATATATGCAGATAAAAAGGGAATTGAAAAGATTGAAATGTGGCTTAAGCCCTCTACTGTCCCCAGCAGAGTCACCACCTATCGACGCCGGGAAAATCCTCAATTCCTAGTGTTTGGTTCTTACCCTTTATATTTTCTTTGTGATTTAAGTTATCTTTCTTAAAGGGTGAGATTTTAGGAAAAGACCGACACACAATGTCGACGATTTGAAAAGATTGATTTTAATGATTGGGCCGAATTAGACAAAGCCGCCAATTGGTATGAGTTAAATGGTTATACCAACTCAACCGAATTTTTTGAAAGGTTTTATAATATGGCCCGATATGTGACTCCGTTTAATTGGTCTTGGAAACCAAGATTTATAGAGTTAGGGGGCTTGCTTAAGCGAGGGGAAGGTGTTAGGCACCCCCCGACTTTCGTGAAACACGGTTATCGCGTCTTTTCATTCCCTAAGCATTATATATGTGTGTGTGATGCAGTTAATTGTGTCTGAAGTGCTTTATTTGAAAGTAGTGTTGTGCTTCGTTGGAACTGTATACGAAGGGTTTGATTTATTAAAAAGTCAATTTTTAGCAAGAATATGAAAGTGATGTTTAAAAAAGATGTTTTCAAAGCACGCATTGGAATTGAAGCCCTTTGATACTTTCATTTTATTCCATATTTGGCTTGTTTTGATTTTCTTCTCGAGATGCAAAGCATCTTCAACAATATATAAATATTATATATATAATTGTCATGCTCCTTATGGGCATAACACCACAACCACAGTTTTCACTATTTCGGGGCCTTAAACCCATATAACCGTTTTAAGGCCCCGTATTTACAAATGAAAAATTTTGCAAGCTAACTGTACAACTTAAAACGTCCATCACGGGAACCAGATCTAGATTCATTTATTGTATCGTAGATCCTGTAGCACCTAGGCTCAAAGGATATCAAATGAACAACCTGCATAACGAATATATTGAAATAAAATATATATCTATACTAGACATCGCTGGACGAAGGATTCATCAATTAAATCATCGTTAGCGAGTAGCCCATAGCTTCCAATTTCCTCTAGATATAGATCTAGGGTCACATGGTCGCTAAATACTTACAAAAACTAGAAAGAAAACTAGATTTGTACAGATCTTAGCAATTCTAGCTTCTAAGTTCAAGTTTTACAACTTTTGAACCGAGTAAAAGCTAGATCTGGCTAGATCTAGTACAAATCTAGTTAATAAAGCTTAAATATTGACTATTTACAAGAAATGAATGGCTAAAAAGTTAGATCTAACGAATATAAGCTACTAACTATGCATATATAGCACTCATATACGTATTAGAGTAAGCAAAAGAAATAGATCTGGCAAAATCTTATAGTATTACGCGAGAATGGCTATCGAACAGCTTTTGGCACCTCAAAACTCGTTTTCCACTGGTTAAAATTTAATATGTTATAGTATATATGTATATGAGTGTTTACAAAAAAGTTTTACAGAAATCGGAGTAAGATACAAGCTCTGTTTAGCTCTCCTAGCCTCTTTCTCTCTCTTTTAAGCCCTTTCCTTCTTTAATCTTCTCTTGGAAGCCAAAGGGGCGAGGGGTATATATAGCCCTGGCCTGCTGCAGCTCTACCTACGGTAGCCACAGGTAGACCTACGGTTGGGCCTGTTGGGCCCCACTGTCTCGAAGGACGTGCACCTTGATTAACGCACAGTTTACTTGAACATTCATAACTTGTAATCTGGGAATTCGATGGAGGCGTGCCATAGCTTTCCGAAAAGATCTTTCTGAGAGCTACGCAATGACATGGGGCTTAACCTTTTTTGAATTCGAAAAGATGGGTCCATGACCAGATCTTCAAGTCTTCGCAGTCAGTCCGTTGAGCTATCTGGCGCAGTTTGCAGTCGGGATTGCTGTGATGGTTCTGTATTTCCTTATTCACTGTAGTTTGATCATTATTGATGTTGAGTTGGAAAAATGACCCTTTTTCCCTTCCGAGTTGGTTTCTGGACTTGATGTGCTGTAGTTGTCTTTCCTCAGGGTTATCTCTGAGGTTGATTTGATGTTTCTTGGGGCTATCTCTAGAGGTCTGGTTTTATGTTTCCCGGGGCTATCTCCGGGGGTCTGATTTGATGATTTATTGGTGCTGTTTTTGGGGGTCTGATTTTATGATTTCCTGGGGCTATCTCCAAGGGTCTAATTTGATGTTTCCCGGGGCCGTCTCTCATGTTCGATGATTTCCCGAGGCTGTCCCCGGGGGTCTGATTTGATATCGTAGACTTCCAGGGACGTCTTTGGAAGATAAAAGATGGTTTTGCCCTCCTGCATGGTTAGTAACAGGAATGCAAAAGTTTGAGTGTCTATAACTCCAAAATTTATCTTCATCTACAGAACAATTGCTGTCATAACTGTCAGCTGAAGATCGCTGACAGAGTCATGAGTTGAGTCCTTACAGAGGACACACTTCCCAACAATGTTAGCCATAAATTTAAAGTTTCAAGGGAACTCCTTCTTCTTCATCCCTCGGAGATCGGAGTTCTTCTTGTACTATATCAGATCCAGCCCATATTGAACGTTGATGCTGTGGAGCAATAGAATACCTTCATTTACGAAGCCAAGATCATCATCACTTCCTTGGCCCTTAGCCTTATAGCCTTGCCCTTAACCTTGGTAGTTTGGACACCGTCTTCATATTCTACATTTTGGTAGAACTCGCCCATCATATTGGAGTAGATTTTAGTACTGTTATTCAAGGCTTCGAAGAATCCAGCCTTCTTCACCAAGGCTAGAACCTTTCTGAACTCTTTCGCAAAATCGCCAAAGCTTTTTAAGAAGAGTTAGTTTCTTGAGACTACTTGGAAGCTCACCATTTATTTTGAGAAGGTTAATCTGAAACTGAAATGAAAGTGTTTATGGATTTGAACTTTGAAAAACTAGGTTCGGGTGCTTGAGAGTTTGAAAGTTTGAGAGCTTAAATTGCAAAAGGGAAGAGTAAATTTATTAAAATTTTGAATTATGTTTATATTACTTCCCTCTATTTTTTCTTAGTGAGACACATGGATAAGAATGATAGGGTACTTATCTCTTCATTCCTGCTAGTTACAGTTATAGAGCAGTAACTTTTGTCTTTCACTTGCTTTGCTTAACCGTGAACACCCACTCGCCATAAAGTAACCACTTTAGCTCTTTCGTGGAGTAAAGGTGAAAAATATTTCAATTTACGATTCTTTTACTCTACAAACCGTTCTACTATGGTTCTTCACTCAACGAGTCCTTATGAATAGTCATTCTACAATCACCATTTGCACTATTAAAAACTTCCAACAACATATTACTAAAGATGTAAATTTAACATTCCTAACTCACTGTTTAACTTATTAAACCTTGATTCGTCTAGTGGTTTAGTGAACACATCGACAAAATGATTTTCAGTTGAAACAAAATGTAATGCAATATTCCCATTTTGCGCATGATTTCTAATAAAATGATATCTGATTTCTATATGTTTAGTCCTAGAATGCATGACAAGTTTATGAGTGATTGATATAACACTAATATTATCACAGAATATAGGGATAGACTTAAAACAAAACCCATAGTGAACTAGCTGATTCTTCATCCACAAAATTTGAGTACAACAGCTTCCAACAATAATTTACTCAGCTTCTGCTGTTGAGGTTGATACTAAATTTTACTTCTTGCTAAACAATGAGACAAGCATATTCCCTAACAATCGACATGTACCACTAGTGCTCTTTCTGTCAATCTTGCATCCTACAAAATCAGCATCTGAATACTTTATTAGATTAAAGGGAGACTCCTTGGGGTACCACAACCCAAATATGGAGTACCCTTTAGATATTTGAAAATTCTTTTAACAACAATTAGGTGAAATTCCTTAGGATTATTGATGAATGGATTTTATAGCTACTAATTAGGTAGTTTTGACTTGATTATTTTGCTAGTTCTTGGGTATTATTAGATCATTTTTATGCATTTTAATGTTTTTCTGCAGAAATGATAGATTCAACCTATTTTGGTGTAAACTATGATAATTGACGCATATTTAGCCTTGGTAAGAAGCTACAAGTGATATGAAGTGTCAGGCGTTGACTTGATGGTGGAAAATGATAAGTAGCTGGACTCAACATTGTTAAAGTGGACCAAGCGAAATAAGAGGAAATAAGAAAATCTGCAGAATGTTGGGAGTCTCGGCGCTGATGTTGTCTTATTTCACAATCAACAATTACGTGTAAGTATACACGATCAACAAGTAATAAAGTGATAAGAAAGATTGTCGTACCCACGAGGAATCCCTATTTAACAAATCCCAAATACTAGTTTTATATCAATCTAATTTTATTTAAACAACCGAATTTTGTGATTTTTAGTTAAAACTAAATTAAACTAATTAAACTAATTTTAACACAAAGAATTTATTCAAGTGATAAAGGCTTAAGAATACAATATCCCCAATTATGCAATACAAATCAATAATCCGATTAACCCAATTATTAAATCCACTTGAGTTGTTAACAGGAAATCAAAATATTTATAGTCATTTTCTAAGTGATTAAATAAAAATATTCAATTTAACTAATTATGCGATATTCCTATGCAAAACAAAAGAATTAAATTCATTAAGCACCAATTCCCAATTGTTACATGTAGTAAGAAGAGATATCCCTATTCAATTCACAACCCTAATTATTTATCTTATGTAAATAACTAAGAATACATGCTATCACATTCAGATCTAACCCTAGATTTATTTCTCCCAAATTCATATAGTGTATCACAGTAATTATTGGCCAGATAATTAAACAAAAAGCACAAAATATGATAGATAACACAATTTGAATAAATAACTGGATTAATAAAGACAAACAATTTATAAGCATAAAAGGTTCAATTATAGCCTTAATTATAAAATTAGTTCAAACTAAAAATTAAAACCAAAAATCCCATAGAAAACATATAAATAAATTACAAATAGAGAAGAAGAATAAAAACTCAATGAGTGATTCCAGTCTTCAATCTGAATCCTTGTGATGGTTCTTGCAATCCCCAACTCCAATCTGTGACGCCCCCATATCTGGGTTATCTAGGTACCTTCAAACCCTAGATATGGTGCTACACGGTGCTACAACATACATATATATTCAACTATATATCTTAACAACATGAATGTAATTACTAATAATTACATCATATTTCAACATCATCCCATATTTCTATAACCATTACAATCTTTGTTTGTCATAATATTATTCATTACAAAAATAATACTATTCTATTACAGGAGAATATACTTATTCATCTTCGCTTTTGCCTTATGTAGAGCCCCCAAATCCGGGTCCATTGAACCTCGGACCTGGTGCATCATAGTACATCATCTTCATACATATTCCTCTCTGTTGAAGTCTGCCCCGGCGGCCCTTATAGTGCAAAAATAACCCGCCCCGGTGGGTGTCCCAGTTCAAAAATTTCTAGTTTTTACACTTCATTCCTTAGTTGGCCGAGCATAACTTCTTTCTCATTCCAACTCAACTCCTGTGTCCCCCCCCCCCAGCATAGGTCCAATCAACCCAACCCGTTCTGAGTCGCCAAACACATGGTACAGAATCCAAATACAAACTTTTATATCAAAAGGTCGTGAGCAAGACGACCATACAAGCTGTGAGTGTCAATACAAATAGTATATAATACGAAATATAAACACTCAAATTCAGTCTTCAATAGTTACAATTATTTTCACACTATTATACAAAAATAGTGAGGACTACTACTGCTCTTAACTCTGCCCATCACTTTGTTCCCCGACTAGTCCCTGCAACATTCACATTTTTTGAATAGGACAATAGATGAAAAGGGTAAGCTCAACCAGCCCAGTAAAGAATATTATGACTAAGATAATGCAGAATAATTTATCGTTAGTCTTCAACAAATCATATAAAATATTATGGACAACAAGTTTTAGATCAACAACTGCAGGGGAAATAACAATTCATTAGAAGAGTTAAGCAGAAAATGATGTCTACTATCTTCTATGATTTAAAAGTCCATAATCAATATTTTATCCCTGTAACATCAATCAATATATATCTTGAATCAAATATTCATCTTTGCACTACGACCAAAGATATTCATTTGTATCACCATTTGGTCATGTTCATCTCAACATCTGTCCATCTTTGCACTACGGGCCAAAGATATTCATAAGTAATCATTCATCTTTGCACTACAGGCCAAAGATGTTTATCAAATAATCATCCATCTTTGCACTACAGGCCAAAGATATTCTTTTGTGTCACTTAAGACTGAAGATGATGAAAATATTTTTAAAGAACGAATCCAGCGAGATAATGGACAAAAATTAGGGATTCGTAAATCAGTCTATCCAAGTTCAAAAATACTTCATAATAATCATTTGTGGAGCAAGATTCAAGAATGAAGTTTAAAACATGGATCCAATCAAAGATAGGAACCATAACAGACAACTTGGACAAAGAATTTTTTTTTTAATTTTTCTGTGAATAGTACCGTATTCGTGAATAGTGCTGTATACGTGAAAAGTGTCGTATACATGAATAGTAACCCCGACATAAAAAGGTAGAAATTTCATAAGAAAAATCATACTTCGTGAATAGTAACGTATTCGTGAATAGTGCCGTGTACATGAATAGTAACTCCGACATGAAAAGGTAAAAATTTCATAATAAATTTCATAACAATATTTTGGTGAAATGATATTGAAGAAAATAACATCATTTACTTGAAAAATAACATCCCTTACCTCAAAAGAATAGTATTTTTGACTGGAATATCGAATATAATACTAAAGGAAACATGTACTGTATAGCAACACTCAAAGTATTTAAATACTTACAAAAATACGCTCGATATTATAGAGAGAGAAACTTCTGATTCTGGTGTGATTTTTAAATTCTAATTCAGCACTCTATTTATAGAAAAATGCTTTGAACGCCAAAGAAGAAACTTTAATAAAATAATAATATTTTTAAAAAAATTCCTACGCACACCACATCACTCTTATCAGCACATAAAAGTGGGTCCCACCCATATTAAAAATGTTTTTCTTAAAAAATTTATTTATAACCCCAAAAATCAATTTAGACCGAATATTCTGGAACTTCAATAATTTATAATATATAGTGATTTTATCGAAAAAATACAAATTTTATGTCCATTCCATAGGAAATTTAATTCTCTACAACTTTGTAGAAGAAAGTTTTTCCAAATTCTGAACGAAAAATGACTGAAATTCACATACGGATGATTTTCCACACCTCCACTTTGACAAAATACTGATAAAACACATCAGCACTAATTCCTTCATTTATATCCACATAAAATAAATATTTTCTTATCATATAAATCAACAATTAATTATTCACAAATAATATTACAAAACTACAATATTGACAACCAGGTCGTTCCCAGGAAAGAGGGGGCTTTCCGATAATGATTTCTTCTTACTGGCGTACAAATTATGTAACCAAACCCCTTTCCTAGACAGAACTTCCTTAGATATTGGCAATAATACTATCTAATAATATTATTCAAATAATATGAATTATTGATTTGATAATGGGAAATACTGTGCAGTGATAATTATTGAATTAACAATAATATAAAAATACTGTGCAATACCGTGTGCTACTGTACAACAATGCGTATTTTTTTTACTTTAACCACCGGGTATTCCAACAGTGTTAACGGTAACAATTACGCCGTTATTTTAAAAAACTTATTCGCGTCGTTTTCTTTATCCGACAGTTTTCCGTTATGGAGCCCACAAATGGCTGCGCCGTTGTACGAATATTCCACGACTAAACGAATATTCCTTGACAACAATAAATATTTTATAACCACTTGCTTATTTTGAATTATTTGCGCATTTTACCCATAACTTACCACATCTATCAAATCAACCCTTTACTATTCAAAATAATATATAGAGGAAATTCAATTTTATTCATAATAAGGTAGGGTCTTACAACCTCCCCTCCTTATGAAATTTCGTCCTCGAAATTGACGTACGTACCTAGTGTTTCGAAAAGGTGAGGATACCTCGCTTTCATTTTCGATTCCAACTCCTAGGTCATTTCCTCAATAGCATGATTCCTCCACAAAACTTTGACTTGTGGTATAACCTTTGTGCGTAGGACATGCTCCTTCCTATCCAAGATCTTGATAGGTACCTCCTCATACGTTAAATCTTTGGCTATATCGTCTGGTTCTAACTCAATAATGTGGTTTGGGTCTTTCACATATTTATAAAGCACGGATATGTGAAAAACGTTATAAACACGAGACATGCTTGGAGGTATGCGAGTCTATAGGCCACATTTTCTACTCGGTCAAGAATCTCAAATGGACCAATAAATCGTGGATTGAGCTTTCCTCTCTTCCCAAACCTCGTAACCCTTTTCCACAAAGCAACACGTAACAATACATGATCCCCAACATTAAATTCCACGTCCTTTCGATGAAGATTCGCATAACTCTTTTGTTGATCCTGTGCCATTTGTATACGTTGTCGGATTATTTGGATCTTTTTCGTAGTCATACGTACCAACTCTGGTACCAACAATGTTGCTTCACCCACCTCAACCCAGCATACTGGAGAATGACATTTTCGTCTATACAACGCTTTGAATGGAGCCACACCTATACTTTCCTGATAACTGTTGTTGTAGAAGAATTCCACCAATGGTAGGTACTTATCCCAACTCCCTTTGAAGTCTAGAACACAGAGTCTCAATAAATATTCAAGAGTTTGAATAGTCCTTTCCGATTGCCCGTCCGTTTGAGGATGATATGCCAAACTAAATCGTAAATCCATGCCCATAGCTTTCTACAAATTGACCTAAAATCGGGAAGTGAATCTGGGGTCACGATCTGAAACTATGCAAGCAATGCAACCTCACAATCTCATTTACGTACATACAAGCAAGATGGTCAAGGGAATAAGTCTCCCGTATCGGCAAGAAATGAGCAGACTTGGTTAATCTATCAACAATAACCCATATTGCATCTATGCCTTGAGAAACCTTAGGAAGACCCGTAACGAAATCCATGGTAATGTGTTCCCACTTCCACTTTGGAATCTCAAGTGGTTGCAATAAACCCTTTGGCACTTAATACTCCTCCTTGACACGTTAACAAGTTAAACACCTCGAGATAAACTCCACGATCTCTCTCTTCATATTGCTCCACCAACATATATGTCAAAGATCACGATACATTTTGGTACTCCCAAGATGGATTGCAAACGGTGTGTTGTGTGCGTCCATCATGATTCTATGATTCAAGTCAGAATCGTTAGGAACACAAAGTCTGGAGTTGACTCGAAGTATTCATTCTTCATCTATTCTTGCTTCTGGAATAGCACCTTCTTGCACCTTCTTCCTCATCTTCATCAGCTCCGGGTCTGTAGCTTGAGCAGCTTTAACTTTATCAGTCAAAGCTGGTTCTACGCGTATACTTGACATCATCATGTGGGTCCCTGGAGTCTTGAACTCTATCTCCATCTTTTGTAAGTCACACGTAATAGACCTTTGTGTTAACAGCATCGCACTCGTTCCCGCATATGATCTTCTACTCAACGCGTCAGCTACCACATTTTCTTTACCAGGATGGTATTGGATGGTATGGTCATAATCTTTTAACAGCTCAAGCCAACGTCGTTGCCGCATGTTGAGTTCTTTTTGAGTGAATAAATATTTAAGGCTCTTATGATCCGTATAGATCTCCACTTTCTCTCCATACAGGTAGTGTCTCCAGATCTTCAACGCAAAAACGACTGCTGTCAACTCTAGATCATGAGTAGGATAATTCCTCTCATATTCCTTGAGTTATCGTGAGGCATAGACTATGACTTTTCCATGTTGCATGAGAACACATCCTAACCCTTTGCCCGAAGCATCGCTGTAGATAACAAATCCATCCGAACCAGATGGTATTGTCAGAACAGGTGCCGAGATAAGTCTCCTCTTGAGCTCTTGGAAGCTCTTCTCGCATTCCTCGCTTCACACGAATTTTGTATCTTTCCGAGTCAACTGAGTTAACAGAGTAGTGATTCGAGAAAATTCTTCCACGAATCTCCGATAATAACCAGCAAAGCCCAGAAAGCTACGCACTTCGGTCACCGACTTTGGTTGCTCCTAACTTTATAATGTTTCAATCTTCGCCGGGTCAATAGATACTCCATATTTTTATACTAAGTGCCCAAGGAATGCTACTTCCTCAAGCAAGAACTCGCATTTCTTCAGCTTGGCATATAGCTTGTTATCACGAAGCCTTTAAAGTATCAGCTTCAAGTGGTGCTCATGATCTTCACGGCTTTTGAAATAGATGAGGATGTCATTAATAAAGACAACCACGAACTGATCTAAATATTCCATGAATACACGGTTCATCATATTTATGAAATCAGCAGGAGCATTAGTCAATCCAAAAGACATGACTAGGAATTCATAATGCCCGTATCGAGTTCTGAAGGCAGTCTTTGGAATATCCTCAGTTTTAATCTTCAGCTGATGATATCCAGAACGAAGATCGATCTTCGAAAAGAATTGTGCTCCTTGTAACTGGTCGAACATGTCATCAATACAAGGTAGCGGATACCTATTCTTGATAGTGACATGGTTCAACTCCTGATAGTCAATACAAAGTCGCATACTCCCGTCTTTCTTTTTTACGAATAAAACAGGAGCACCCCAAGGAGACGTACTAGGAAGAATAAAACCGATGTCTAACAACTCCTGTAGTTGGACCTTTAACTCCTGAAGTTCAATAGGAGCCATTCGATATGGGGTTTTAGAAATAGGTTTTGTACCGAGTTCAAGGTCAATAAAGAATTTAACTTCATGTTCTGGGGGTAGACCGGGAAGTTCTTTGGGAAATACATCCGGAAACTCATTAACAACAGAAATATCATTCAAACCTGACGTATTCTGGTTTAGATCAGTGACATGGGCTAAGAAAGCTTGACATCCATTTTCAATAAATGAATAGCTTTATGACTTAAAATAACATTGATTGATTTTAGTGGTTTGGTGGTTTGAATTTCGCACAACAGGTTGGTTAGGAATATGAAAACTAATAACCTTACGAAAATAATCAATTTTGAAATGATAAGTGGTTAACCAATTAATTCCTAAAATCACGTTAAATGCAAGTATTTTTAAAGATATAAGATCAACAGGTAGGGTGAGGGTACCAATCTGAATCAAGCAAGATTTGTAAACTGTAGATGTAACGAAGGTTTCTCCTAACGGAGTCTCAACAGATAAGTCAAAGTCTAATTTCTCAGGTGTCAAGTTCAAACGTTGAGCACAAATAAGTGATATAAAAGAATGGGTAGCACCGGTATCTAACAAAGTGTAAACTTCGCAAGAGTTTATGATTAGCTTACCCGTGATCACCTCGTTCGGGTTCCTCGTATTTTGGGCAGTCACGACAAACGCTCTTCCAGGAACCACCGACTTTGACTTGTCCGAAACCGCCTTTGGAATCACCACCCCCGCTGGACTTGGTTTTGCTACAGGACAATCTTGAGCTATATGTCCTTCCTTTCCACAGTTATAGCATGCCTTGAATTGTTATGGGCAGTTTGGGCTGATGTGTCCCTCTTTCCCGCATTTATAGCATACGATCGTTAATCGTTCTCCTCCCCTAGAAACAGTTGATGCTGGTGCTGCTATCGACGTCTTCACGTTCTCATTGTTGTACCTTCTCTTCTTGAAATCTCCCCCTGACTCACTTCTTATATTATTATGGCCATGATTACCACCAGAGTGGTTATCGCTTCTGTCATGATACTTTCCTCCCCGCTGGTTGTCATTGCTCCGATGACTGCTGCCACCGGTACGACCCTTGTTGTGGTCCCTTGGTTGAACAGACTCATTATCTCGTTCTAATAACTGAGCCCTGTTTACTACATCTTAATAGAGAGAAAATTTGTGAGAAATGAGGTATTGACGAATTTCGAATTTCAAACCTCTCAGAAACATCCGCGTCATATGTTCCTCATTTTCTACCAAATGAGGTGCAAACCTGGACAACTCCGCAAACTTAGCCTCGTACTGGGACATAGTTATGTTGTTCTGTTCTAGTTTGATAAACTCCACCTCCTTCATATGACGAATACTTTTAGGAATGTACTTGTCATTGAACAGTTTTTGGAACGCTTCCCAATACATCTTAAGTGCGGCAGGCTGGGTACGCTTTACAGATTCCCACCAGTAATCTGCCTCTCCACGGAACATAAAGGTGGCTAATGGAACCTTCTGTTCCTCTGTACATCCCAAGACATCAAATATCTTAGTAATTTGTTTAACCCACGTTTTCGCCTTAATCGGATCCGTCTTTCCCAAAAAATATGGGGGTCCCAACTCTTTGAACTGCTTGGCAGTGACAAGCCACGAGTTACTATTATCTCCACCTGTATTTTGCACCCGAGTCTCCCTCGTCTGGTTTTGCATGAACTGCAAAAAGCTTCTAAACATCCCATCATTCATCGTTTGATCGGTGGGGTTATTTATAGTAGGAATATTGCCTTCCTGTTGCACGTTCTCCTGGTTGGTGATTAAAGGTGTCTCAACGGTCTCATCCACTACATTGTTAACATTCTCAGCTGCCATTCTCAAATACTGCCATAAAACAAGGGTTAATTAAACAAATTAACATATCACATATTAATCTTATACTCCGACTGAACAATTAAATATCAGATAAGCTTAGGTAAGACATACTAGTGAAGGATTTACTCGTCTCTCCCCTCCTAGTTCTATTCCCCGATCTCCGCCAGAGACCATATTCCTAAGCTCTGATACCAACTGTGACGCCCCCAGAATAGGTCCAATCAACGCAACCCATTTTGAGTCGCCAAACACATAGTACAGAATCCAAATACAAATTTTTTATATCAAAAGGTCGTGAGCAGGACGACCATACAAGCTGTGAGTGTCAATATAAATTGTATATAATATGAAATATAAACACTCAAATTCAGTCCTCAATAGTTATAATTATTTTCACACTATTATACAAAAATAGTGAGGACTACTACTACTCTTAATTCTGTCCATCACTCTGTTCCCCGACTAGTCCCTACAACATTCTCATTTCTTGAAGAGGACAATAGATGAAAAGGGTAAGCTCAACTAGCCCAATAAAGAATATTATAACTAAGATAATGCATAATAATTTATCGTTAGTCTTCAACAAATCAGATAAAATATTATGGACAACAAGTTTTAGATCAACAACTGCAGTGGAAATAACAATTCATTAGAAGAGTTAAGCAGAAAATGATGTCTACTATCTTCTATGATTTAAAAGTCCATAATCAATATTTTATCCCTGTAACATCAATCAATATATATCTTGAATCAAATATTTATCTTTGCACTACGGCCAAAGATATTCATTTGTATCACCGTTTGGTCATGTTCATCTCAACACCTGTCCATCTTTGCACTACGGGCCAAAGATATTCATCAGGTAATCATTCATCTTTGCATTACAGGCCAAAGATATTCATCAAATAATCATCCATCTTTGCACTACAGGCCAAAGATATTCTTTTGTGTCACCATTTAAGACTGAAGATGATGAAAATATTTTTAAAGAACGAATCCAGCGAGATAAAGGACAAAAATTAGAAATTCGTAAATCAATCTATCCAAGTTCAAAAATACTTCATAATAATCATTTGTGGAGAAAAATTCAAGAATAAAGTTCAAAACATGGATCCAATCAAAGATAGGAACCATAACAGACAACTTGGACAAAGAAAAAAAATTAATTTTTCTGTGAATAGTACCGTATTCGTGAATAGTGCCGTATACATGAATAGTAACCCCGACATGAAAAGGTAGAAATTTTACAAGAAAAATTATACATTGTGAATAGTACTCGTGAATAGTACCATATTCATAAATAGTGTCGTATACGTGAATAGTGCCGTATACGTGAATAGTAACTCCGACATAAAAAGGTAAAAATTTCATAATAAAATTCATACCAATATTTTGGTAAAATGATATTAAAGAAAATAACATCATTTACTTGAAAAATAACATCCCTTACCTCAAAAGAATAGTACTTCTGACTGGAATATCAGATATAATACTGAAGAAAACTTGTACTGTATAGCAACACTCAAAGTATTTAAATGCTTACAAAAATACGCTCGATATTATAGAGAGAGAAACTTCTGATTCTGGTGTGATTTTTAAATTCTAATTCAGCACCCTATTTATAGAAAAATACTTAGAACGCCAAAGCAAAAAATTTAATAAAATAATAATATTTTAAAAAAAAATTCCTACGCACACCACATCACTCTCATCAGCACACACAAGTGGGTCCCACCCATATTAAAAATATTTTTCTTAAAAAATTTATTTATAACCGCAAAAATTAATTTAGACCCAATATTCCGGAACTTTAATAATTTATAATAAATAGTCCTTTTATCAGAAAAATACAAATTTTATGTCCATTCCATAGGAAATTTAATTCTCTACAACTTTGTAGAAGAAAGTTTTTTCAAATTCCGAACGAAAGAGGGTGCTTTCCGATAAAGATTTTTTTTACTGGCGCGCAATTAGGTGACCAAACCCCTTTCCTAGACAGAACTTCCTTAGACATTGCCAATAATGTTATCTAATAATATTATTCAAATAATATAAATTATTGATCTGATAATGAGAAATACTGTGAAGTGACAATTATTGAATTAACAATAATATAAAAATACTGTGCAATACCGTGAGCTATTGTGCAACAACGCATATTACTTCACTTTAGTCACCGGGTATTCCAACAGTGTTAACGGTAACTATTACGCCGTTATTATTAAAAAACTCATCCATGTCGTTTTCTTCATTCGATAGTTTTCCGTTATGAGGCCCACAAATGGCTGCGCCGTCGTACGAATATTCCCCAACAGCAAGAATATTCCATGACCAAACGAATATTCCCCGACAACAATGAATATTTTATAATCACTTGCTTATTTTGAAATATTTGTGCATTTTACCCATAACTTACCACATCTATCAAATCAACCCCTTACTATTCAAAATAATATATAGAGAAAATTCAATTTTATTCATAATAAGTTGGGGTCTTACAATTCCTGCTTGCCTTAACAGACGAAAACAACCCTTCATTCCATTTCACAAACACTTTCTTCCAAAGTTCCATTCCAAATTGTAATCTCATTCGGGTTCCACCTAGTCTCCTCCATTCTCTTAGCAATTATCACTCTCCACCAAATTCATTAAGCATCCACACCTCCACACACCTTTCTCAGTCGAACTTAGTACACCCAAATTTCACAAACACTACCCTACTCTCAACAAGCTCTAACTTTTATCCTTCTATTGGACGAAACCATATACATACAACATGCTCACATTCACGAAGTTGTTGTCCAAGTAATTGAGCAAAGTCATGAAATTGGGTATATTGGGCAGAAATTTCTCCATCCACTCCAAGAATTGCACGGATTTGTCATGCAGCTCCGAATCAGTCCCAAGCCTTAGTCGTTGCCAATTTATCCACCACTAGACATCGATGATGCGGAGGTCGAGCGCGACGCTTGACCATTCAAGGAAGTCCTTAACTTTTAATTCTTTCTATTTAAACAATGAGGCATTGCTCACTTTGAGTTTGGGGGTGGATCATATTGCATTACATAATTTCTTTAGTTCACATACATTGCATTGGTCAGTTATTTTTGCATATTATTTTTGTATATTGTAGGAATATTTCAGTTTAAAAAAAAAGACAGTAAAAATTCAAAAAATCACAAAAATATTTTCTTTTGCATTTAGTGTTTGCATATAGATTGTTTGCATGAATCTAAGCAATGGATTGGTATGAATTTAGCTAGGTCTATGATAAGACTGGTATTGCATGATTAACCTGAACAGTGTGATGATTGATGATGAGTTTGAATTTTAATCATGAAGAAAATCTGAGCCTGTTTGAAAATTATATAACTGGTTAGCACTTAAGGTTTAACTGTTTTAATCAACTTGGTTCAAGAGTTGCATAAATTATTTCTAGGGGGAAATTCTTGGTTAAAATTTAAGGAAAGTAGTGCACTGGCAGTAAAAGTTAAAATTAAGGCAAAAGCTTGAGTTTGGGGGAATTTATGAGGTATATATATGAAAAACTTTAATAAAAAAATAGAAAATGCAGAAAAAGAAAGAAAAGAGTATGAATAAACACATTGACTAGTTTGGTTCTGTGGTTTTTGTTACTAAAATAAGTAAGCCCTAGGGGATGTCTTTACACTTAGCGCCCTAAAACCATTTGGTTTGGGAGTCATTGGTCGAAAGTTTGCTAAATAGGTAACATTAAAAAACCTAAGAGAACTGGACATTGCATAGTCAAGTGTAAAAATGCGGGATGGAGCGTAAAACGCGGGATGGAGCGTAAAATGCACTCGTGAATGAATAAAATTAGAAACAAGCCTCAGTAGGAACCCCTAGACTTGGTAATTGCGTAGTTTTAACTGGAATTGTCGTGTTTGCAGAGATAATTGAATTGAAACTAAAATTTTCCTTCTACGAAGTTTGTTATGAGATTATCTTGAGCTGTGATTGGTTAGAATGGTTAACGGGCACACACGCACAACATGGGTGATGACAGGTTTGGATTGACTGATTGGTTAAGTTATGGACTTTGACTTGATTGGATATATTATTTGAGTATTATATTGGTATCTTTGAGGCCTGTTTCTAGACATTATACTGATTTATTGCTGGGTTCGTAGGCATATTAGGAAGTAGATCATGCATATGCATTCATGTAGTTGGGTTAGTTTGTTTATTTTTAGTTCTTGTGTTTTTTTGCTTGAGGACAAGCAAAGTCTTGAGTTTGGGGGTATTTGATGAGTGAGTTTTATAGCTACGAATCGGACACCTTTTAGACTTAATTCTTCAATTAATTTTAAGTATTTTTAGTGTTATGTTACTTGTTTTTGTGTTTGTATTGTAGAAAACGGCTTCGGAGGGTCAAAATATAAAAAGTGGAGCTTAATGACATTTTTGTAATTTAAGTTACTGTTCACCCTTCGGGACGGGGTTTTCTGGTACTATTCAGCCGCCGGGGTGGTCTTGTCAGGAAAAAATGTTGATTTTTAGAAGTTGATTCGGAAAAGGATTCTGAAGAGTTGATTTGGAGAATGATCATCAGAGGGCTATAAAAAGAGTATTCACACGGATTAGGAGTTGGATTCCATTCTATTAGATTAGATTAGATTAGATTAGATTAGATTAGATTAGAAAACCCTAGTTTTCATTAGATTTAGAGATTGAAGTAATTGAGGGAGCGCGAAGGATTCATTGCAGGAGCTGAAGGGGAGACTCAAGGATTTCGTCTACAGATTTTATTCTCTTCTTTATCTTCTACTTTTGTTTCTTGAATGTTTATTCAATTATGGATTCTTGGTTTTAATTCAATAATTATGAACTAAATCTCTTGTTTAAGATTTCAATAGATCTTATTGCGTAGTTTATTTTAATATGCTTCTCTATTGATTATTGCGATTTATTTTAGGGATTGTCTATTGTGATTTGGGCTTAATTATTTAATTGTGTAGCTAGCAATTACTGTGATAATTTATATGACCTCGAGAGAGGGATTTTAGATTTAGATCTGATCATAATAGCATATAATTGTGTTTTCTGCGTGGCGTTGGAATTCATGATTTATGTCTAGGATAGAGATATACCTATACATCGTATGTAATCAGATAAAGAACTTCTTTTTTAAATCCTCTTTCATTATAATTCACATAGAGATATAGTGAATTAATGAATTAGGGTGTTCTTCTTAATTCTATCATCTGTGGATTTAAGTTGATTTGAGTATGATGCATTGAGAGATGGTCATATTTATTTATGTGTTCTTGATTAATAATTTAGAATAGTGTGCATAATTGATATGAAGTGTATAAATTTAAATAAAGCAATAAGTAAAATTGTGATCTTAAATCTCCGTAATCTTATTTTAAACTAGTGGTATTTAGTAGTAGTTTAATTATATATTGTTAATTCACAAACTTGAAATTATCTGTTTAAATAAGATTAAGTTGGTTACAGGTTAGTACTTGGTGATTTTTATTAAATAATTCCTCGTGGGAACGATACTCTACTTTCACTTTATCACTTATTCACCACGAATACTTGCGTGTTGTGCTTAACTAGATTTTACCCAACAAGTTTTTGGCGCCATTGCCGAGGAATTATTTTAATAATTATTTGTCAATATTAATTTCAATCAAATTAGTCTTAATTTAAACATTTTTTTTTATTTTAATTCTCTTCCTATAGTTTCTCTCTTTTCAGGTACCATGGATGACTTTGCTTAGCAATGGCCATATACGAGAATGACTCAACCAAGGGAAACAAGGATTGATGGACTTAATGCGCTTTCTGCATTGTCAGCACAACTTGAGACACTTTCAAAGAGGTTGGATGTTCTTGTAGCCTAACGTATTCGAAGGATAGCAGTAGTTTGTAATTATTGTGCTGGCAAACATCCGAGTCATCAATGCACCGTCAATTTTGGACTAAGACAGTATGGTAGTGATTACCTCAACAACTATGCTTATCCTAACTATCACCAAGATTGGGGGTATCACCCGGATTCTTCATGGAGCTACAATTATGAAGACCAATACTACGCTCTACATCCAACATACACACCAGAATTCTCATATCCACCTCCATTGCTACAAGAAGAAAAGTCAAATATGGAGGAATTCATGTCTAAGATCATAGTAGACCAAGAGTAGTTGAAGATGAGTAAGGAAATATCGAGCCAAAATCTTAAGAATCAGATGGAACAACTCATCAATGCCTCAACCAATGGTCCTCAACACATGGATTCTGAGACTCAAATAGAAAATTCAAGATTGGAGGAATTATTATCCAAGTTCATGGCGTTGAATAAGGTGAAAAGGATTAATCAAGAGAGGTCAATTTAAAATATTGAGAATCAGATAGAGTAAATGACCAAAGCCTTAAACAACCGTCCTCCAAAAACTTAGCTCTATGACATGGATTTCAAAATCGATGGAGAGACCAAACCAAATCTGCAATTAGATGAGCCACAAGATATTGAAAGAGAGGAGACAAGTGGGGATAAAGAAATGGAGGTCAACAAAGATCTAACTGTGAATTCCAAAGAAGACGAACCTATTCTATTAGTTCCCCAAGTGCCCTCTCCACCAAAATTCAAGGATCCGGTCAGATTTGCAAAGCCGTGCCCAATTGGTAGTCATGTTTTCGACAATGCTCTTTATGACATGAGAGCTAGTACAACAATGGAACCATGGTGGGATGAGAAATAGAAGATAGATGAAGGGCCCATTATTTTTGACAAGCTTCTATGCCCCAATGTGATCACATACACAATGGAGAAAACACCTAGCTGTTGGACGTTCGTGAATGGGATCCTATCTAAAATAAGCAAGCTAGGTGACTCCGATGCACTGGCCATTACTTGTGGGAACCTCCCAAAAGCTACATTGCTACTAAAGGATGGAGGGTTCCTCAATTATCGAAGAGAAATTGGATAGCATTGAAAATACACAGTCAGGCTGAAAGACACTAAACCAAGAGCTAACAGGGAGGCAACCCAGGAATTTTTATATTTATTTTAGTCTATTTTCTTTACTAATAGGAAATAAGTTTTTATATTTGGTAGGTTCGACTAATGGCCAATACGACTACCCAATCGGGGGTCTCACTCTCTGGTGAGCGAACTGCTGCCCAGCTCGCTGGTGAGCTGGCAGAGGTTGCAAGGGGGCAACGCCCCCTGGAAGCCTAGCACTTATGAGCTTAATTACAGAATGTCCATTTGTCAAATCCTCAAATTTTTAATTAATTAGTGCTTTTATTTTGTTAATTTTTAGGAGTTATTTTCTTTATAAGTTCTCTCATGATCCAAAGTACTACTCTAATCCATTTTGCCTCTCATCATTGCAGACATTGGGGGTTCAATGTGTAGATAACAAAGTATGGGAAGGTACCTAACTGAGGCAAGACTGCAGGAAAAAGTTGGAATTTTTTTCAAAACAGAGCAAAGCCCGCCTCGGCGGGGGTTTTTAAGCTTAATGTGGCATCCCCAACTGCTACCTTTCTGCCAAATGCCACCGCAGCGACTCCAGAGCGTGCCTCGGTGCCAACCTCTAGGCCACAGCCCGCCCCGGCGACAATCCTAGTGCAAAAATGCCCGTCCTAGCGGCCCTTATAGTGAAAAAATAACCCGCCCCGGCTGGTGTCCCAGTTCAAAAATTTCCAGTTTTTACACTTCATTCCCCAATCGACCGACCATAACTTTTTTTTCATTCCAACTCAACTCCTGCTTGCCTTAACAAACGAAAACAACCCTTCATTCCATTTCACAAACATTTTCTTCCAAAGTTCCATTCCAAATCGTAATCTCATTCAGGTTTCACCCACTCTCCTCCATTCTCTTAGCAATTATCACTCTCCATCAAATTCATTAAGCATCCACACCTCCACACAATTTTCTCAGCCGAGCTCAGTACACCCAAATTTCACAAACCCTACCCTGCTCTCAACAAGCTCTAACTCTTATCTTCTGATGGATGAAACCACATATATACAACATGCTCACATTCACGAAGTGGTTGTCCAAGTAATTGAGCGGAGTCATGAAATTGGGTATATTGGGCAGAAATTTCTCCACCCACTCCATGAATTGCACGGAGTTGTCATGCCGCTCCGAATTAGTCCCAAGCCTTAGTCATTGCCAGTTTATCCACCACTAGACATCGATGATGCGGAGGCCGAGCACGACGCTTGACCATTCAGGGAAGTCCTTAACTTTTAATCTTTCTATTTAAACAATGAGGACATTGCTCACTTTGAGTTTGGGGGTGGATCATATTGCATTACATAATTTCTTTAGTTCACATACATTGCAATGGTTAGTTATTTTTGCATATTATTTTTGCATATTGTAGGCATATTTCAGTTTTTTTTAAAAAGACAGTAAAAATTCAAAAAATCTCAAAAATATTTTCTTTTGCATTTACTGTTTTCATATAAGTTGTTTTCATGAATCTAAGCAATGGATTGGTATGAATTTAGCTCGGTCTATGATAAGATTGGTATTGCATGATTAACTTGAACAGTGTGATGATTGATGATGACTTTGAATTTTAATCATGAAGAAAATCTGAGCCTGTCTGAAACTTATGTAACTGGTTAGCACTTAAGGTTTAACTGTTTTAATCAACTTGGTTGAAGGGTTGCATAAATTATTTCTAGAGGGAAATTCTTGGTTAAAATTTAAGGAAAGTAGTGAACGGGCAGTAAAAGTTAAAATTAAGGCAAAAGCTTGAGTTTGGGGGAATCTATGAGGTATATATATGAAAAATTTTAATGAAAAAAATAGAAAATCCAGAAAAAGAAAGAAAATAGTATGAATAAACACATTGACTAGTTTGGTTCTGTGGTTTTTGTTACTCAAACAGGTAAGCCCTAGGGGATGTCTTTACACTTATCGCCCTAAACCTATTTGGTTTGGGAGTCGTTAGTCGAAAGTTCGCTAAATGGGTAACATTGGAAAACCTAAGAGAACTAGACATTGCATAGTCAAGTGTAAAAACACGGGATGGAGCGTAAAACGCGTTCGTGAATGAATAAAAATAGAAATAAGCCTCAGTAGGGACCCCTAGACTTGGTAATTGCGTAGTTTTAACTGGAATTGTCGTGTTTGCAGAGATAATTGAATTGAAACTGAAATTTTCCTTCTACGAAGTTTGTTATGAGAATATCTTGAACTGTGGTTGGTTAGAATGGTTAACGAGCACACACGCACAACATGGGTGATGACAGGTTTGGATTGACTGATTGGTTAAGTTATGGAGTTTGACTTGATTGGATATATTTTTTGAGTATCATATTGGTATCTTTGAGGCCTGTTGATAGACATTATACTGATTTATTACTTGGTTCGTAGGCATATTAGGAAGTAGATCATGCATATGCATTCATGTAGTTAGGTTAGTTTGTTTATTTTTATTTCTTGTGTGTTTTTTCTTGAGGACAAGCAAAGTCTTGAGTTTGGGGGTATTTGATGAATGAGTTTTATACCTACAAATCGGACACCTTTTAGGCTTAATTCTTTGATTAACTTTAACTATTTTTAGTGTTATGTTACTTGTTTTTGTGTTTGTATTGTAGGAAACGGCTTCGGAGGGTCAAAATTTGAAAAATGGAGCTTAATGCCATTTTTGTAATTTCAGTTACTGTTCACCCGCCGAGGCGGGGTTTTCTGGTACTCTTCACCCGCCGAGGCATGCTTGTCGGGAAAAAATGCTAATTTTTAGAAGTTGATTCGGAAAAGGATTCTGAAGAGTTGATTTGGAGAATGGTCATTAGAGGGCTATAAAAGGAGTATTCACAAGGATTAGGAGTTGGATTCCATTCTATTAGATTAGATTAGAAAAATCCTAGTTTTCTTTAGATTTGGAGATTGAAGCAATTGAGAGAGCGCGAATAGTTCATTGCAGGAGCTGAAGGGGAGACTCAAGGATTTCTTCTACAGATTCTATTCTATTCTTTATCTTCTACTTTTATTTCTTGAATGTTTATTCAGTTGTGGATTCTTGGCTTTAATTCAATAATTGTGAACTAAATCTCTTGTTTAATATTTCAATGGATCTTATTGCTTAGTTTATTTTAATATGCTTCTCTATTGATTATTGCGATTTATTTTAGGGATTGTCTATTGTGATTTGGGCTTAGCTGTTTAATTGTCTAGCTAGTAATTACTTTTATAATTTATATCAACTCGAGAGAGGAATTTTAGATTTAGATCTGATCATAATAGCATGTGATTGTGTTTTTTGCATGGCGTTGAAATTCATGATTTATGTCTAGGATAAAGATATACCTATACATCGCATGTAATCAGATAAAGAACTTGGGTTTTAAATCCTCTTTAATTGTAATTCACATAGAGATATAGTGAATTAATTAATTAGGGTGTTCTTCTTAATTCTATCATCTGTGGATTTAAGTTAATTTGAGTATGATGCATTGAGAGATGGTCATATTTATTTATGTGTTCTTGATTAACAACTTAGAATAATGAGCATAATTGATAAGAAGTGTATTAATTTAAATGAAGCAATAAGTGAAGTTGTGATCTTAAATCTCCGTAATCTTATTTTAAACTAGTGGTATTTAGTAGTAGTTTAATTATATATTGTTAATTCACAAACTTGAAATTATTTGTTTAAATAAGATTAAGTTGGTTACGGGTGAGTACTTGGTGATTTTTATTAAATAATTACTCGTGGGAACGATACTCTACTTTCACTTTATCACTTGTTGACCACATATACTTGCGTGTTGTGCTTAACTAGATTTTACCCAACAGAAAGACCTATCATTAATAAGATTGATCTCTCAATTAGCATAACACATCATACCTCATAATACTACTACTCTTAAAATAAATTATCTAATATTTAGTCACATAATCAAACATTAGATAATCCCTTAACTTATTAGTAATATTATCGTTCTTTGATAATATTTTAATTACTTCAGAATCATCTTAAAACTTTCGTCTAATATTATTAATCACTTAATAATATTTTATTCACTTCTTAATATTATTAATCATTTAATAATATTTTAGTCACATTCTAATATTATTAACCATTTAATAATATTTTATTCAGTTTCTAATATTATAAACCATTTCACTTTCTAAAATTATTAATAACTTAATAATATCTTAGTTACTTACAAATATTTTTAATCATTTAATAATATTCTAATCACACTCTTATATTATTAATCATTTAATAATAATAAAATCATATACTAATATTATTAATCATTTAATAATATCTTAATCATTTATAAATATTATTAATCATTTAATAAAAATTTAATCACTTATTAATATTATTAATCATTTAATAATATTTTATTTACTTACTAATATTATTAATCTTTTAATAATATTTTAATCACTTATTAATATTATTAATCATTTAATAATAACTTAATAAATTACTAATATTATTAATTATTTAATAATATCTTAATCAATTACTGATATTATTAATCATTTAATAATATCTTAATCATTTGATAATATTTTATTCACTTAATAATATTATTAATTATTTAATAATATTTTACTTACTTAATAATATTATAAATCATATAATAATACTGTAATCTAATATTATTAATTATTTAATAATATTATAAATCATATAATAATACTTTAATATAATATTATTAATTATTTAATAATATTTTAATTTAATTTTAGTATAATATTATTAATTATTTAATAATTTTTTTAATATTATTAATCATTTAATAATATTTTATTTATTTATAAATATTATTAATATTTTATTCATTTATTTACTTATAAATAATTTAATTTAATTATTTATCTCTTACTATTTAATTTATTAACACACATAGACATATCATGCAATTCATATAATATTTTATTAAAAATGACCAAATTACTTATTATGATGCAATTCATATAACATTTTATTAACACACATAGACATATCATGCAATTCATATAATGATCATTAATCAATAAAATCACATTAACCAATTTTATAGTTTAATTTTCTCAATCATCTTTAACTTAATCATATGTATGAAAAATACCAAAATAACTTATTATTTTCTCATCTTCTGGAAAATATTAGTATATAATATTTTAGTCACAAAATAAAGTTTTTACAATTTTCCAAGTCCATTTCCTATTTTTAAATAGGCTAAAACAATCCAAAACTCCAACATTTATTAAAAACATTTCTATTATTCAGAAACTATGAAATTTATAGGGTAGTCTCCTGTTATCATATACTGACTCTTGTAAAAATTTCACATTTATTTGGGATATACAGACTGATTTATTGCAGTTTAATTTTAAAATCGTATTTTCTTGTAAAAATCATAACTCAACTTCTGGACATGCAAAAATTCTCATCTTTTGAAAGGACCTAGTTAACTTGTTATACTATCATACCACAAATGGGTAGAAATTTTAGAGCTTCTAAAGTTGCCAAAACATCCTTTACCAAAACAGGCCAGAAAATTGTCCAGGGTTTTCTCCAGATTTTTGTCGGTAGGACTGTTTTGGGAACAATTACACCACTGTTTGATCGTTTAACATTTTTGAGTGCTACCACTTGGTTTTAACAGATAACTCATGGATCTAACACTTCTTTTGACGGATCTCAAAAATAATTCGTAGATTTAAAATGGTGGAAGTGCAAAGTGAACTGAAAATTAGGATTTTTGGCCTTAAAAACTATTTTTCATCTTCTTCTTTGTTCAAGCTTAACAACACATAAAATGGCTATATCTAAGCATGAAACATCATAAAACATGTAGATCTAGCGTCATATGGTCTAAAAATATAAACTCATCATTAGATCTAAAACAAGCATAAGAGTATACATAGATTTAAAATAGGTTTTAGGTTAAGGAGACTTTTGAACTTCTTGGATGCTCTTTTTCTCCTTCTATCAAGGTATGCTATGGAGCTTGAAAGCATCAACAAAACTCTTCTCCTCCTTCCTCTAATGACCATGGCAGCCCCCTTTTCTTCTCCCTCTCTCTATTTTGCTTTCAAGCTTCTAGGAAATTAAAAAGTGAAAATGAAGCTAAACTTTTTACTAGCAAGTGAGAGGGGTATTATTTATAGTTAGTAAAATGTATATATATAACATATATATATATATATATATGTATATATGTATACACCAAATCTCCCAATATCTTTTCAAATCTCTAGCAAAATCCTAGCAATCTTAGCAAATCTTAGGGGCTATTAAAATAGAGGACACAAAGGCTAGCTAGCTTAGCAACCTGAAGATAAAAATTAAATGCCCATGTGCTCTAACTCCATTCTCTTTGTCTGGGTACTTTCCCCCCTCCTATAGCCCATTTTTGATTTTTATTTAATACTTTATTTGTTCATTTATTCATCTAGAATACCCTCCACAACTTGGGCTAGGGTTTGGGCTAAACTAAGCATTTATTTGGGCTCCCATTTAATTCATTTGGGCCACTTAAAATAACAAATGTTCAACACATTTATTTTGCATTACCCTAGTTAATTAATTAGGATTTTTAGACCTCTTTCTTTGGACTTTAAATAATTACTCAATTTGATTTAATTATATAACCTAATTATGCTTGCTTTAATTAGATTTTAAAATAATAGTAGGTTGAAATAAATAAAATAAATCTCTTAAGTTGGTTTACTAATATATATTTTTAAATACTTGGACTCCTTATTAAATATAACCATTAGGTTATTTAATTCTTATACCTAATATATATAATTAGGTTGCAATACTTTCCTTTTCATTTCTCATTATATGATAAATAAATATATATACATATTTATAATATGTATCTTCATTTAATAACATACATATTCTACATAAGTCATAAAGTATTCACTTAATGATAAATAATAATTAATATTCTCATATATTAGGCTAGACATTTAATTCAAAGTCTATTAAAATATCTTTATTTAGTTTGCTACATTCATTAAGCCTTTTCCATTATTCTTGTATTATTAATTTAATTAATCATTCATTTTGGATAAAATATAGATATCGCATCTCTAAGTATATATGTATCAATATACACACATTCTTTTTAACCTTATAATATCTCTTCATTTAAAATTTATTTCTTTAATAAATTTTCCAAATGCATCAATACATAATCTCTTTCATCGATTAATTCACGTAAATTTAAAGGCATCATAATACCTTATTCTTAATATACCTCCAAGTATACATATAAATTCATCCTAGGTTTTAAATTTTTTCGTAACCCATATTTTCTCACTTCTATTCTTCATCTTCTCATTTCTCACTCTTCAAAATTTCTATCATTAACATATAATTTCTCTATATTATTTCAAATATCAAACCTTATAGGTTCTTCTTAATTTTTTTTAAATCATTCCTATATTTTTAAATCTAGGTTTTATTCTTTAACCTTTATTTAATCATCTAAATCTTATTTATAAGTCTTATGAATTTTCGGGATGTCACATTCACCCCATCTTCTAAGAATTTTATCATCGAAATTACAGCCTACTAATCTCTACTCCTTCTATTTTCCAAAAATAGGTTTTCAATTTAACCTTTATCTAATCACATCTGATTACATTCTCAATTAACGAGTACATGTTATTTCCTTTTATAAGGATCTCTTCGATCATCACATGCTACCATAACTTCTCTCTAAGGAGTTAAAACTTTTTATATTATACTGAGGGGTCATATAGACCATGAAATCATACTTTTAACGGTATTCCCACCGCAAAACGGTAAACTACTAAGTATGTTTACAATCACGAAGAAGGTAAACTACCTAGGGGATAATCTTACTAGGTATATTTACAATCATGCAGAACGTAAACTACCTAGGGGGTATGTTAGGTGATCAGTCTACCGTACATAACGACTATATGCATTCATAGATTGGAAGATATTATCCAATCGGTATATCTCCCTTTTTTGGGGTTATTCACCTCAGTCTTAACATAAGATTTCGCACCAAAATAATTTGGTTTGGGATAAATTCTTAAAGAAGTACTTGAATTTTCATAAACATTTGTCTAGCTGAATCAAATAGCTTAGACGTATACCAATAATTCGAACATGAATCGAAACATTTGTCTAGCCACTTTAATTGGCATTAAGTTTTCTTTAATTCTGAAAATAATTTTATGGCGTCATGATACTGCACTGTCTTTATAGTCCGTTGAGGATTTCGTCATTTTGTGACTTTATCATACTACAACATACTATAGCGGGTTGACTATCCTTAGATCACATCCAACTCCAGGTAAAACTGCATTGATGACTGTAGACACTCGAAATTTTGTTTTCCTATTACTAACCAATGAAGGAGGGCAAATGTATCTTTTCTCACTCCGGAGACAACCTTAGAGGATCACAAACGGTCATTTTGGAGACAACCCTAGAAGACTACATCAAATCAAACCCCGGAGATAGCCCCGTGGGATATCAAATCAACCTTAGAGGCAACCTTGAGGAAAAATAGAGTCAACAACCGTCAAACCCCATAGACAACCCTGAGGAAGGACTGTTGTAGCCATATAAAGCTCGAAGACAATCTCGGAGATAACCCCGGAAGGGCAAAAGGGTAATTTTGCCAACTCAGCACTAACGTTGATCAAACCACTGTGGATAAGGTCGTACAGAGACATTACAATAATCTCGAGTGCAAACTGCGCCAGACAACTCAACGGACTGACTGCGAAGACTTGAAGATATGGTCATGGACCTATCTTCCCGAATTTAGAAAAGGTCAAGCCTTATTTCATTGTGTAGCTCTTGACAAGGGCTTTCTAGAATGGTATGGCACACCTCCATATTATTCCCAGATTGCAAGATATCAAGGTTTCAAGCAGCCTGCACTTCGATCGAGGGAACGCACTTCGAGGCAACGGAACCCACTGGGTCCTTCCGTAGGTACTATAGACACTCAAAATTTTGCATTCTTGTTACTAACACTGCAGGAGGGCAAAGCCATCTTTTACCTTCCAGAGACAACCCTGGAAGTCCAGATCAAGTCAAACCCTCGGCGATAACCCCGGGAGATCAAGTCAAACCCCAGCGACAACCCTGGGAGATCAAGTCAAAACCCCGGGAGATTAAGTCAAACCCCAAGCGACAACCCTAGGAGATCAATCCAAACCCTGGTGACAAACCCAGGGAGATCAAGTCAATCCCTCGGCGATAACCCCAAAAGATCAAGTCAAACCCCGACGACAACCCCGGTAGATACAGTCAACCTTCGGAGACGACCTCGAAGCATCAAATTAATCTCCAGAGACAACCCTGGGATATCAAATCAACCCTTAGAGATGACCCTGACAAAGAACAGAGTCGATTGGGATCAAACCTTAGAGATAACCCCGAGAAACAGTCAAAAGCCCTGTCAATCCTGGAGACAACCCCAGAAGGGCAAAACGGTCATTTTTCCAACTTAACCTCAAATCAAGTCAAAATCAAGTCAAATCACTGCCATGGAGGTTATGCAGAACCATAACGTCAATTCCGAGTGAAAACAGCACAAGATAGCTCAACGGACGGACTGCGAAGACTCGAAGATCTGGTCATGGACCCACCTTCCCAGATTCGTAAAAGGTCAAATCCCATGTTATTGTGTAGCTCAAGAAAATGGCTTTTAGAAAAGGTATACCACGCCTCCATCGGATTCCCGGATTGAAAGTTGTGAAGGTTTTAAGCATACAAGACATTGGTCGGAGTGCACGTACTTCGAGACGACAGGACCCACGGGACCGGTGCCACCCCAATTAGCCGCAGGTGGACCAGAGTCTCCCTGGTCTATAAATAAGACCCCCCACCAGCCAAAAAGAAAAATAAAAAAAAAAAAGAGAGAAAAAGAGAGGAAATTCCGCCCATTTCAACTCTTAACCCTACCTACAGTGTTCCAAACTTCAATATTTTTCTTTCTAAACACTTGTATACGTATATATATTTATAAATTTTAGTTTTGCCTGGATTGCATATTCATGGGTTTTCTGGCTTTAATATATGTATATATAAGTATGTATATATATGTATGTATATATATATATATATATATATTTATAAGTGTTCACTATACCTGAATTTTAAATCTGTGACTTTTTACTGCTTTAATATATATATAATCATATATATATATATATATATATATATATATATATATATATATATATATATTAACTCGTTTGACCTAGATTGCTAATCCGTGGTCTTTTTCAGCTTAAATATATATAAGCATATATATATATATTTATATTGATCAGTCACGCTTGGATTGTGAATCCGTGACTTTTTCCTGCTTTAATATATATGTAAGTATATATATTATTTATTTAATGAGATTAAATATCAGCTTTAATTGTGCATTCGATGTAAATCTGTACAAATGTAAAGTTTGTGGTCTGGATTTATCTAAATTTAGCCATATCTAACTTTTAACTTGTTCAAAATTTGTAAAACTAGAACCGTTAAGCTAGAATGGCTAAAATTTATTTAATTATAGTTTTCTTTCTAGTTTTTGTAAATATTAAGCAACTACGCGACCCTAGATCTGTATCTAGAGGGAAAGGGAAGCTTGGCTACGCGTATGCAAGGATTTAACTGATTAATCATTTGTTTTGCGAAGTCTAGATTATAATTTGTTATTTATTTTAATATATCTGTCGTGCAAGCCTTTTGATGATATTGTGTGAGCCTAGGAATCACGGGATCTATGATTATTCACGTGGATCTAGATCCGATTCCCACGATGGACAAAATTTCAACTGTATATACAGCTTGCAGCCCCTTGTAAAGGTAATCTTGGGCCTTAAAGCGGGGATACGGATTTAAGGCCTTGACATAAGTAAATTGTGATTTTGGATGCTCGGGTCACTTCGATGGCTTTCATGCCCAAAATAAGCCCGACACTTTTTAAAACATCATTGTCATATTTTTGTCTAAAAATAAACTTTTCAAATAAATCAAACCCTTCGTATATAGGTCCAACAAAGCACAACACTACTTTCAAATAAAGCACTTAGGTCCAATTACTGCAATTCACACACACACACACATAATGATTAGGGAAATTGAAAAGTTGCGATAATCGTGTTTTACGGAAGTCGGGGGGTGCCTAACACCTTCCCCCCCCCGCTTAATCAAGCCCCCGAACTCTATGAATCTTGGTTTCCAAGACCAATTAAATAGAGTCCAGTAATTGGGCCATATTGCAAAATCTTTCAAAACTCAGTTGAGTTGGTACAACCATTTAACTCATACTAACTGGCGACTCTGTAAAATCAAGCTTTTCAAAATCGTCGACATTATATGTCTGTCTTTTCCTGAAAATCTCACCCTCAGATCAAACAAATAAAATAGAAAACATCAAGGGTAGGAACACATAGGAAAGGAAATCAAAGATTTTTCCTAAGTCGATAGGTGGCGTCTCTACTGGGGACAGCAGAGGGCTTAAGCTGCATTTCAATCTTTTCAAAATTTTCCTGTTTATTTGCATGTGTGTGGATGCTATCTTTATATTGAATGGATGTAAATAAATATTTACTGCTTTATATTAGTGCTTCGCACAATGTCATCATTTCATACGGTGAGACACGTTGTATGTGAATGTATGTTGTGTGATTCCTCCACCAGGAGGCGAATCCGTCAACGTTTGATTGCTGGACTCAAAGGAGACTAATCCTGCGAGGCTCAGGAAAGGCGCCACTCAGATCCGCTCCAATTGAAAGAACAGATTAACTTCCCATCTAGTAAATTGCGATGATCTGGGGACCTTTATGCTAAAAAATCGCGAGAGTAGCCTAAGATAGGTCCGCCTCTGATAAACCAAACGCAAAGGGAAGTCCCTACATGCCTTTCCCTTTTAAATTCCATGTAAATTTCAAATTCCATGTAATTGTCAATGTAAATATACATTCCATTCCCTGTTAAATTTCATTTTTTGAAGAAATATTATATCTTGTCATACCATCCTGTCAGCAAAACAACTAACAGCTATTTTGCATGAAAAGATTAAAAAAACCTCTAAAAATTACACATTGCATAGCAAGCATCCTGTTAATATATATCAAAATTAACTTACCTGCTTTTATTGTAGGAAAAGATTGGTCCCATTACCAGATCGAAATCTAAAAGGCACTAAGCCCATCTACATGCATGACTGCAAATGCCCAACCTGCATCTACCCCTGTATCTCGGGAAGAGTTTGAAGGATTAAAAAATCAGATAGAAGAATTGGCTATTTTCCTAAAAGAGCAAAGCAAAAGTATTCAGGGTAAACAAATACCCGGTCAAACAGAGTCATCCACATAAGGTGGCAGTCAGGATACCAAAAAAAAGAAAGATACTCACACACCTGAGCCTCAAAATAAGGATATGACCAACAAAAACCACTGAAATCACCAATTTCAGAAATGATCAGGAAACCGGTGGTATTAGGAAAAAGGTCCAGCAAATGGAAGAAACTATCCGGTCCATCAAAGGAACTAGGGCATTTGAAAGTGTAAACTACTCAGATCTTTGTATATTTCCAGGGTTCAATATCCAAAAAAATTTTAAGTCCCGGATTTTGAAAAGTATGAGGGATTAAGAGATCCTTACACTCATTTGAAAGTGTTCATTAGAGAACTTGGATCCTATGCTAAAGATGAGAAACTAAGGATGCAGTTGTTCCATTAAAGTTTAACTGGAGAAGCTAGAGCATGGTATGCCCGACTGGATAATTCTAAAGTCCACAGCTGGGAAGAGCTAGCACATGCTTTCCTAAATACATACAATTTCCAATCACAAATGGCTCCAGATAAGTATCAAATTACCAAGGTTAAGAAGCAAAGCAGTGAATCTTTCCATGAATATACCCAACGATGGAGACGCTTGGCTGCTCAAGTCATTCCATCAATGACAAAAACAGAAAGACATTCATTGATATACAAGAAGCTCCATATTACGAGAGGGTCCTAGCAGGCATAGGAAAACCATTCTCAAAAATGTTTACGCAAGGATACGTCGGACAACTGGAAATGTTCAAAAAGGCAATTTTTGATAGAACAAGAAATCAAATCTATCAAAGAGCAGGTTGGTCAGCTGGCAGAGCTGGTAGTTTATCAACATCAGATAACACGATAATTGATAAATCAGATCAATCAGCGATAAAAAAAAATCTTCCTACGCCTGAGATTAGTCCCGTTGCTACCCTGGGCAGATAAGGTTACTAGGGAAGAAAAGTTCTGAGCTAACAGGGAGTTCGCCTTCAAAAGGAATTTTACTCATTTGAATCAGCATATGGAAGAAATTCTCCAAATGTTGATCAACGAGGGGTAAGTCACAGAATTATTTCCACCAGTGGACCCTCGATCCAGGAAGTTTAAACCTGATAGGATCTGTCAATATCATTCCAACATGCCTAGTTATGACACAGAGGATTGTTGGGGACTTCGTCACTTAATTCAAAATATGATTGAAAGCGGTGAGCTGCTGAAAGTAAGCCAAGATTGTGGTTATCCTACTGAGGGAACAATCTTTTCTCCCATGGCATGGAATTTGAAAGAAATAGTAGCTATCATTTCCTGTGAGAAGGATCTAGCCATAACGCCCCTGATATTTCATGGAAAAGGGGCCCAAGAAGGAAAGAATCCTATGAAAGTGGTTGCACCCGAACCTCTAATATTGCCATTAAGACCTCATTATCCGGTGGTCAGCTTGAAAAGAGTCCCATGGAACTATGGGAAAGATGAAGGATCAATATCAAACCACATTGCTATTATATCAAAGGAAAATTCGATGTACCTGCCTCATCGAGTAATCAACCCAGTCATTAAAGCCAAGGGGAAAGTGTTTGAGGAGAAAATTGAAGAATTCCTCAGCAAGATGGGGCATAATGAAGTCAAAGTGGTGCAAAGATTAAAAGAGGCACCCCGACAGGTATCCATTTTGGATTTGGTCTTATCTTCGAAAGATCATCGCAAGATTCTAGTGAAAGTACTGGAAAAAGAATATCTACCAAAGATGATAGATACTGAGAAATTTCATCATGTGATAGAGCACATTTTCAACAGCAATGTGATATCTTTCACTAATGATGACTTACCAGTGGAAGGAAATGGTCATTGTAAGTCATTACACATAGCAGTGATGTCCTCAAGATATGTGGTCGGAGATGTATTAATAGATGGAGGATCATCCCTGAACATCTGTCCCTATGACACCTTGGAAAGAATGAAGATCAATCCAAATCGAATCTGGACTAGTCATGTAGTCATAATGGCCTTTGATGGATCTCGGCGAGAGGCTGTAGGAGAAATTGAGCTTCCATTGGAGATTGGTCCCCATACTTTCTACGTATCCTTCCAAGTACTAAACATCACCATATGATATAATTTACTGTTGAGAAGACCGTGGATCCATATGGTTGAAGCAGTTCCGTCCATCCTTCATCAATAAGTCAAGTACATCATTAATGGCAATCTGGTAACTGTCAATGCCAAACCAGAATATCCTATCCATACATAAAGCGATATGCCGATGATCAGTCTTGATAAAGGAGTTGAGCCTGTTAGTTTTCAAGCTCTTAAAGTGAGCAACACTCAGTACCTACCTATTGGAGCACCAACCTTAAAGCCAAGAGTTTCCACTGAAGTAATGACGGTTGGTCAAGAAATGATATCCTGTGGTTTCTGACCTGGAAAAGGGTTAGGAGCAAGGAATCAAAAGTCCAGTTCAAATCCCTAGCCAGACAGGGAATACTGGATTAGGCTATTCCTCTAAATCAAATAACCGAAATCCGTAAGTATCCACTGGTTCCTTCCTTTATCATTCTGCTACCAAACCTCACTGATGCATGATTTATGAAGCCTATGATGAAAATTCCTGTTGCAGTCGCTAGTATGCTGATTCCTAAGACTAAACCGATCATTGAAAAAGAAGTCCCGAAGCCTGATAAGGAAAGCAAAGAAGGGAAGGAAAGGTTCCTACGGGGAAGAAGACACCCGTTTGCCAAGATTTTATTTTTGGTGTATATTGAGGGAATGAACAATGATATCCCATATGATGATACTGCAGAAGATCAACTCACGATCCCTTGCATGGACAGAGCTGAAGGGAATGTCCCAAAGAAGAATATCGATCTTGATGAAAATGTTGTCTTAGTCATCATCAAGGATGAGATGGAAAACAATAACTTCTTTATCCTCCCAGTCAATAAGGACTTGACTCTAGACAATTGGAGCATCACTCCATGCATTAATCAAAAAGGGTAAAAGGGCAGAAGGTCCATCTGCCCTGAAGTGTGGTTTTATTTCCTGCTTATTTTGTTGCACAATGATAGCAGTTACTTTTGTCATGCTTTTGCTAATGCTTTGTATGATCAAACAATTTCACATATTAAGTGAAAGCATTTTGTTTTCAGGACTCTAGAGTTGAATTTGTTTGGCCTTGCTGATAAGATGCCAAATTTTCATAGTGACTATGACTTTGATGTAGAATTGGACTTTGACCTGATAGGGATTGATCAAGAGGAGATAGATGACTTTGAGGTTCCCTAGGAGATCAAAGAATGGGTTAAAGACAAACCCAAACCAAACCTTGACCAAACCATCATTGTCAATATCGGAACCTTTGAAAACCTTAAAGAAATCCAGATAAGAATGGACCTTACCCCAAACCAGAGAAAAGATCTGATTAGCCTCTTAACTCAGTTCCAGGATGTGTTTGCATTGTCACATGAGGACATAATTGGTTTGTCTACTGACATTGTCATTCATCGACTGCCCATTAAAGAGGGATTCAAGCTAGTCAAGTAGAAGCTCAGGCGGCTGAAACCTGAGTGGAGTCTGAATGTTAAAGAAGAAATTGTTTAGCAATTCAAAGCTGTCATCATCATGGTGTCAACCTACCCTGAGTGGCTATCCAATATAGTTCATGTGCCTAGGCCCAGAGGGAAAGTACGAGTATACGTGGATTACCGGGATTTGAACATAGCTTGTCTCAAAGATAACTTCCCAGTACCTTTTATCCATATACTAATAGACAACACGGTGAAGTATGACATGTATTCTGTTGTTGACTGTTTCGTCGGGTATCATCAGATCATGGTTGTTGAATAAGACACGGAGAAAACAGCCTTCATTACTCCCTGTGGAACCTTTTGTTATAGACGATTATCTTTCAGCCTTACCAATGCTGGTGCCACTTATCAGCGAGCCATGATGGCTCTTTTTCATAACATGATGCATAAAGAAATAGAGGTCTATGTGGATGATATCATCGTCAAATCCCATAAGGAAGATGACCATATAAACCATCTCAAAAAGCTTTTCAACCGGTTACGCAAGTATGACTTAAAGCTGAATCCGACCAAATGCGCTTTCGGTGTTAAATCAGGCAAGTTATTGGGATTTCTAGTGACCAACAGAGGCATTGAACTGGATCCCTACAAAATTAAAGCAATCACCGAGATGCCCATGCCCCGAACAGAAAAGGAAATACGAGGATTTCTGGGGAGAATCAATTTTATAAGCAGGTTCATCTCTCAACTCACAACAACGTTTGAACCCATATTTAAGCCGTTAAGGAAAAATTCCTCTATGAAGTGGAAAGAAGATTGTCAAAAAGTTTTCCTTTCTATCAAGAAGCAGTTGATCGAAGTCCCTGTCTTGGCACCCCCAAGAGATGAGGTTCCCCTGTTTATGTATCTATCAGTCAATGCCAATGCTATGGGTTGTATGCTGGGGCAGAAGGATGATAGAAACAAGGAAAAAATAATCTATTACCTCAGCAAAAGATTTAGTAGCGATGAGCAAAAGTACACTTTGATTGAAAAGACCTGTTGTGCGTTAGCATAGGCCGCCATGAGGTTACAACATTATCTTTATGGGCACACAACCTATCTCATATCCCGCATGGATCCTCTGAAGTACGTATTCAGCAAGCCCATTTTGAATTATCGATTATCCAAATGGCAGTTGATCCTCCAATAGTTCGATATCATATACGTGACTCAAAAGTCTGTCAAAGGTCAATGAATTACGGATCAATTGGCTGAAGCACCATCAGAGAATTTCGAACCCTTGGAAACTTATTTCCCGAATTATGGGATAATGAAAATACAACAAATCCATCTAGAAAATACAGTCCAATATTGGAAAATGTATTTTGATGGAGCCGTGAACATGGAAGGTGCCGGAGCAGAGCAGTTCTTGTATCATTTACAGGAGAACAGTATCCTATGGCCATCAAGCTATAGTTTGTCAACACCAACAACACAACCGAGTATGAAGGCTGTATAATGGGACTTAAACTGGCCTAATCCATAGGTATCCAACGGTTAGTAGTCTTTGGAGATTCTGAGTTGGTCAGCTGACAAACCACCTGGGCGTATCATACCAAAGAATTGCATTTGCTGCCCTATCATCAGCAAGTTATCAAGGTCGCTCTAGAGTTTGAAGAAATAACCTTCATCTATATCCCTCGAAGTAGAAATGACTTTGCTGATGCATTGGCAACGTTGGCTTCCTTGATCCACATATCTGATAGGAGAGGAATTCCTGACATCAAATTTGCAAGCCAAAAGGCCCCATCATATGGGAATTACATTGGAAAAATATCAGATGAAATACCTCCTATCAAGCAGCCTTGGTATCAAGATATAAAGGAATATATCTGCGAGATGGATCTACGCTCGCCGGGGTAAGTCAATTTGAAAGAAAGCGGATTCATAAGATGGCTATGAAATTCTATTTGAGCGAAGACGTACTCTATGAAAGGGATGTTGGAATAGGCCTTTTAAGATGCCTAGATAAAGATCAAGCCCAAAGACTCTTAGATGAAGTTCAAGGCGGAGTGTGTGGTCCACACATGAGCGGTCCTTTATTTACCGAAAAGGTATTGAGAACGGAACATTACTGGATCTCTCTCAAAGCTGACTGTGATGATCATATCAAAAGATGTTATCAATGTCAAGTCCATGGAAACATTATTCACGCACCTCCAAACGAATTGCACTGCATGAGTTTGTCGTAGCCCTTTTCCATGTGGGGAATGGACGTGATTGGCCAATAGAACCTAAAGCTAGCAATGGTCATCGATTCATATTCACCATGATTTACTACTTCACTAAATGGATAGAGGCTGTATCCTTTCCCAAAGTCACCAAAGAGGTAATCATTGGTTTCATCAAAAATAATATAATCTGTCGATATGGACAACCGGAGGTGATTGTATCAGACAATGCCAAGAATTTAAATAACTAGATGATGAAAGAATTATGTAACAAGTTTCAAATCAAACATCTTAATTCTGCCATCTATCGTCCCAAGATGAATGGTGCTGTTGAAGTAGCCAACAAGAATATCAATAAAATTATGCAAAAAATGTTCGCCAATCACAAGGGATGGCCTGACTTATTGCCTCTAACTCTGCTAGCCTACAGAACGTCAATGCGCACTTCTACTAGGGCTAGCCCCTACTCATTAGTTTATGGCATGGAAGCAGTACTCCCCATAGAAGTAGAAATGGAGTCATTGAGGGTGTTAATAGATGCTCAGATGGAAGAAGACCAGTGGTAGCAAGAGCGGTACCACCAGTTATCTTTGATAAATGAGAAAAGGGCTACAACCATCTTTCATGGGCAATTAAATCAGCAAAGGATTGCTCGGTCATACAACAAGAAAGTCCGGCTTCGACAATTCAAAGAAAATAACTTGGTGTTGAAGAAAGTCCTTACCACTCAAGATGAAGCAAAAGGAAAGTTTTCCCCGAATTGGGAAGGCCCATTCATTGTCAAAGAAGTGTTGACATGAGGAGACATTAGATTGCAAGAAATGGATGGGAAAAAATTTCCCCAGCTTATCAATTCAGATACCATGAAGAGGTACTATGTCTGAGTCACCTGCAAACCGCCATTCGGGTCCTGTGAAAAAAACACAACAACAATCAATCAAATTCGGTCTTTACAAAAAGCCTAAACTACGAATGACCTAATCTCCCTCAACCACGGGAGTACGTAGGCAACCATCTATGGTGCGGTCAAACTAAATAAAAAAAATCCAAAAACCCCTCAAAACAAGCTCAAGCCCAAATAAACACTTTTCAACCATTCAGGCCAAGCCTGAACTACGAATGACCTGATCTCTCTCAATACGGGAGTACGTAGGCAACCATTTATGGTACGGTCTAATCTTCAAGGAAAAAAATAACATTTTTTGAAAACCAGTCCCAAAACACCAAACCTCATATAAAACCCACATACTATCAAGCCTCCCTGATCAACAGATACTTCTAAGATACTCGCTGACATCTCAATGTCAATCCATCAAGGAAAAACTCATGATACATCAAGACAGCAAGTTATGAAAAAGTGGTAATCATTCAGCAATGACAAAATATATCCAAAAGGGAAGTGAATCAAAATATATTTCTCTGCCATATAATACTGTTTAATATATACAATGTATCTTGTATATGACAAATATGGCTGGCCTAGTCTGTACGAAAAATGAAAGTTAGTCTATAAACACACTGATAAACTGGATAGCAAGTCCAACATGGCATCCCCCTCAGAAGATGGAGGTGCATCTGTAAGCTCCTTCCCAAAGGTGTCCATGCGGGCTAGAAGATCCACAGCCATCTGCATAGTGCTACCATGATAATCTATCAATGTACTCATATCTACAATAATGTTATATGTGTAGGATCTAAGTGCAGTACTATCTGCGATGTAAGCATCTCGGGTAGCTTGAGCCTCATTCCGCTCATCAAAAGAAGTATCCCGGGAAACTAGTGCAGCATCTCTCTCGACGAAAGCTGTGTCTCGAGTGGCTCGAGCATCGTCCCTCTCGATAAAAGTAGCATCCCTGCCAGAAAGGGCTGTCAACATCAGTGTTCTAGCCTGATCCCTCTCAAAGGTCATCCAAGCTAATGAATCTATAAGAGATGGATCCGTAGCAGTAGAAGTGCTCGGGGTGTCACTGACCAAAGCTGCTGTCAAACCAGCAAATAAATCATCCTCGGTGGGAGAATCAGGGTCCTCCTTAGGCTCCTTCTCATAAGAATCAATACTCAACTCCGAGTGAACAACTACGGCCGATGCAATGTCTGCCTCTAGCCATGCCGAATACTCTAAAGAACGACCCGGATAACTAGCCAAAAAATTAGCCCTCTCACGACGGGTCCAACAATCATAAATCCTGGTCAAATCATCTGCTGACAGAGATGAAACTGATAGTTGCTGATCCATAGCCCCGTCAAAGTGGTGAATGTCCTGAAACTGGTCAAACTGTCCCATATCAGCCAGTGGATGATATGTGGTCACCCCTCTCAGACCAGCCAGGGGTAGATAATCCATGCCAACTGTATGAGTAAGAAGCTATAAGGAGAGCTGAGTCCTGAATAGGACAAGATCGCAAAGGGATCCTCGATCGTCATTAAAAAATCCAACCAAGATGCCATATCTGTACACTCAGCTAGCTGAAAAGAATAGGACATGGCTATCTCATAAGTAAAATAATAACCGTGATGTCTAAAAGTGCTGATAGGTCTCAAGTGTTTTATGAACCACACGTTTAATAAAACGGTAGTCCCCCTTAAGAACCCCACAGAATTGGTATGGCAAAATGTGGCCGACCTCAAGGTCTCCGCTAATATCATGGGCAAGATGGTACAACCCTCTCTGAGAGTGCGAACCACTGTGATCAGGCCAATGTCCAGATGGTCCATGTATAGTGGCATGTACAAGTAAGCTATGACGCACATTAATAGAATATCTACGCGTGCAATCTGCCACTCGCCTGCAGTGATAGTGAAGTCTCCTGAGTGCCATGCATAGCTGTCCAGCAAGCCAAATCAATCAATCAAGAAATCCAAGGACACCACATGCCCTGAAGTGATCTCACTCGCGACTACTCTACGCCGCAAACCAGTCAGGGTCATAAATTATCTTCTCAAATCGCTGATGGCCATCCTAGCACAAGGCTAATCTAACGACAATTCAGTAATACACTCATACTCCTCTAATGTAGGAGTCAGCTCGTAGATACCGAACCTAAAAACCTGTCGCTCAGGTATCCAACAAGATAGCATGCTGTCTACAAAGCTTAGTGGTACCTGGAAAGCTAAGATGGACATGGAATTCCCCAACATCTAATCAACTGTCTCCCTATCTATGGGAGGCAAATAGTTATATCATGATGTCAAAGAAGAGGCTATTAATGTGGGTGGAATGTGCTCAATACGGCTAATGGTAGATGAAGACATCTGTAGAACCGTATCATGAGACCATCCATAGGTCAATGCTAAACTCGCCTATATGAATTCATATCTATGACATAATGTATGCATCACAATGAATGATAAATGATAAATGACAATAGGATGCAATAGATAAGAAATATCATACATGCATTTCTAAATACACTGTCTACTAAAATCATCATCTCTGTCTGCCACTAAAATGCAAATATAAAAAGTACAGGGAAATGGGGCACAGTCGCCCAATGACTAACAGAGGCCTATCAAAAGAGATAACGAGAAATGGGGCACAGCCGCCCAATAACTAACAGAGGCCTATCAAAAGATATAGTGAGAAATATATCAGAAGAAATCTATGATATCTATATCACCCAGCCGATCAACCTGCTGTAACTCCTCCTGAGTCACTGAATCTCTGCCAGAAGGGATGTCGGTCCAATAGAGAGGAGGATCTGCACCAGTGAAACTGCCAGAATATGGACCACCTAAGGGGGCCACTGCCTGAGATGGAAGGATCAAAAAATCTACCTCCGAAGGATCCCTGCCAAGGTGCTTGATGAAAACTTGTGCCCGCTCCAATCGTTGGGTCAAACTGGTAATCTGCTCCAAATGAATAGGCTCTCGAATGCAGGCTATCCATTCTGTCATCATCATAGACCCAGGAACCATATCTACCATGAGTTGAGTGGCGCGAGTCTGAGCCCTAACAGTGCAAGGACTCCACTAACGATAAAATGCCTTCTGAGTATGAGGGCCCTCTGACAAGGTGAAGCTATCCAAGCCCATCATGGGAATGTCTACAACTGGCTGCTACAGGAACCTCTGTAAAGGTGGAATAATGCCATTGTTGTCCTCGTGGATAGTTCTCTAGACCTAGAGTAGTAGCCAGGCGTAGGTAAGGGAGCCTCTCATATGCCCAAAAATGAAAGTGCAAAGATCCAATATCCTCAATGATAAAGATTGGCAATCCAAATAAGAGAAAATGATAGGTGAAAGAGAAATTACTCACCAGCAGAAAGGGGTAAAAACCCAGCCAAGCCTCTGTCACTCCCTCAGAGCGTAGGCGCATCCCACGAAGAAAATATGCGAAGGTGAAGGAGCCCCAATCAAAATCCCTGATGCAAGCCACATCCTGAGTGGCTTTAACCAGAGTAAAAGAGACTGTCGAGGAGTTGTCTGCTATGAAACAACCCCTGATGATAACCAAGAACAATCGCCAAAGAATGCGATCTCTCACCCTCTGATCATCAGGCAGAGGCTCAGTCAAAGTCCCACTCGTGGCATCCACACTCAAGGGCCCGAATCAGATAGTCCGACCCTTGAGGGCCGTAGCAAGAACTCCTAAAAAGGATCGAATGGCAGTAAGTGAAATATCAGCCACCAGAGGTACCGACTCATCTTTAAACTCCAACCCCGTGATGAATCCCCAGTTCATTGGTGTCATTATAACCTCACAGTCCAATAAGTGGAGAGACTGGGTCTAGCGGAACCAGTGCTCAGATAAAGCCCGCAGATAACCCCAAGGGCAATGACGGGGAGTAATAGAGAAGAAGGCCTCGAAACCCCAAGCGTTGACGGAGGTTTGGTACTCTGGATGGAGAGTCTGGTACAAGGAATGAAGTTAAACTAGTTCCCCCTGGGCTGAGTAAAGCCGGGAACCTGCATCAAATTGCAAATCAAGATTAAGCCATTGGCCCGAAAATGGAAAAAGGAAGAAATTCCATAATAAAAATTTCAGTTACCTCATTTGCGTGGAGATAGATCGATGGATGGCGTCTCAAATCCTCTAAAATATCTAGAATCATCACGATGATAACTGGAAGCTCCCGACGAGGGGTAGTCAAAGCCGGAGCAGGATTTACAATAGAGACATCTTCCTCCTTGTCCACATCATCCGGCTTCTCAACCCCGATAGGACGAATCACTGACTCAGTCAACCGGCGAGGCTGCTGAGCTGGACGAGGCTGAGGGACATCAGAAGCTCTCCTCCTCCTCACACCTTCAAAGACCCTACGAGAGCTGCTCGGTATGTCTGAATCTATAACCTAAACCAAATCTCCAAATCACCTCAGAAAGGGTGAAGTAAATTTCAAACTTACAACTTATTAAAATTAAATCATTATTTCATGCATAATCTTAGTCCTAAAGCATGCATTAGTTTAACATACATCCCCAGTAGAGTTAAAATTGCATGTTAATTAAATGCTCATGCTTGTAAAAAAAATTCACCAGAGTCTCCTTTGTAAAATGGACTATTCAGTAGCACACCAACCCAAAATCATGAGCATTTTATATATATTAAAAACATCAAAATCAAACTCCCCATGGCAGCTAAATTACCATGTGTATTTTTATTTGAAAATCCATGCTCATTTGTCCTCAAATAGGATGAATAAACTGGCAAAAAAGGGCGCCAAATGACCGTCTCAAAAATTAGTTTTATTGCACATCAATACGTTTATCATGGTAAAATATAAGCATTTACTAAGTCTGATAATTTTTATCAAGTCATATAAGCATGCATATTCGCTATATTGTGTTTATAAGTATTCTATATAAAATCTAACGTTCTAACAATCAAAACATGAAAAGAAAGAATGTAAACGTTACCAGAGTTATGCAGAAAGATTGTACGGAGATGGATTTTGCAAAAAGCAGTCCAAACTCAGTAGATCTGAAGAGAAATTTTTGGATTTTCTAAATAGTTCGACTTGAAAATGACTTGTGAAAGCCACGGGGGGACTAAAATAGATCTACGGGGAGCCACAAATCTACCTGCAACCACTAAAGGTGGGCCACGCCCTCTGATTCAGTCTAATTAAGAGTAAAGCGGAGTTCCCAGAAGCTAAAAAGTCAAATTATGGAAAAAGATGCTATGCGATTGAGAAGAAAAGGCCTGAAACCCTGAATTCGAGTATCAAACTTCTGGTTGAAAGAAGATCTTCATGTATGCCATTGGTATAAGCCCTAATGTGGTATTTAGAAGGCCAATGATGGAAATTATGGAAAACTGCCTCTATCAAAGCATCGAGAAGGTCCGGTGTCGTGGACCGTCGGTTTGGAATGCGTTGAAGTATCCTGATTTGTTCAAGGGTATAACTTATTAGAAAGATACCCCTAACAGAGATATTAGGCACGTCAGATATTGCAAACCGTTGGCTACAACTCTAGCTTAGCATCGGGAAAGAGCCGATGATGAAAGCCATTGAGAACTGCTTCAACGAAGATCAGAATGTTTGATATTGTAAACCATTGGCGACAACTCCTCCGTAGCATCGGGAAAGAGCCGATGATGAAAGTCGTTGAGAACTGCTTCCGCGAAGATCAGAATGTCTGATATTGCAAACCGTTGTCGACAACTCCAGCCTAGCATCGGGAAAGAGCCGATGATGAATGTCGTTGAGAATTATTTGAACGAAGATCATAATGTCTGATATTGCAAACCGTTGGCGCCAACTCCAGCGTAGCATTGGGAAAGAGCCGATGATGAAAGTTGTTGAGAACTGCTTCAACGAAGGTCAGATTGTCTGATATTGCAAACCGTTGGCGACCACTCCAGCGTAGTGTTAGTCCGATTAGATGACATAATTAACGCGCAAGTATACGCGGCCAACGAGTAATAAATAATGAGTAAAGATATCATTCCCACGAGGAATTAATAGATAAAGGGTCGCCAAAACACTAGTACGTAATCATCTCAGTCTTATTTAAACAGATGGTATAGAGAAGGCATTAAAACTAAGTTAACTAGACAAGAAATTAAGCTTAAACTAATTAATACTAGGGCAAAATCAGATAATGAAGGCATGAGATTCTAATTTCCCCTAATGATTCATATAAGTCGTTCCACTTCCAATTAGGTCAAATTAATCGTTAAGTGTGCTAGCCAAGAACACGAAAGTGAGAGAAGGCCATCTCTCGATGCACCTAATCCATATCACATGCAATCCACAGATGATAGAACGCACGTGAACACCCACATTATCTAAACCCCTATATGTCTATGGTGTTTACAAATAAATAGGGTTTTAGGTCAAGTTCTCATTTGACTACGGGCGGCGCTTCGGTATATGTCTATCCTAAGCACAAATCATACATCCAACGCCATGTGAACGTATAATCGCCTGCTACTATGATTAGATCTAAACCCACACTTCGTCTTTCAATCCCATGTGGGTTATTTCAGTAATTGTTCATGACTCAATTAAGCAATGAAAGCATATATCGCAGTAGACAATCACATAACAATCAATAAGAACCAACATGGAAAAGAAATCAACATAGACTACTCATTAAGTTCCATTGGAACCTACAAGTATACTTTAAGTCATAGACAACTCAAACATACCATCCACATGTTGAATAAGCATCGTAAGCACACAAATATGAATCAAAGAGAAAATAAGTGTAAGAAATGCAAATCTGATTCCTCTTGATCAAAATACGAATCCTTGATGTTCTTCAAATGTTTCAACCATCAAGTCTAATAAAACCCTAGAACATTAACTACTATAAACTAGTCTAATCTCTACTTCTATTCTACTCCTAGACAAGAAATGTAAAAGAAAATGAAAATAGAAGAAGAAGATTAGGGCTCAGCTCCCTTAGGGAGGCTAATGAAAATACAAGTCAAAATAGCCCTTATATCATTCCCCCAGCTGAGTGCCTTCACTGTCCAAGACAATTCCAAAACAGTCAGATTAAAAAAATGAGTCAACTGGAACATTTGACCAGCGCAGCTATGCCAGCTCCCTGACCAATGCCTGCGCAGCTGTGCAGGGGAAGATGCTGGAAATCCTGCAGTTTTTCTTTGCTGCACTGCCCTGTCAATCTTTTCACTCCTTTCTTGATTCATGCAGCTCATATCCTCATTCCATCACCCCTTGCACTGCTTTTTGGTCCCTTCTTATTCTGCCCACTTTGTGCCACATCTTAGCTCTTTATGTTTTGTCCCTTTTTAGCACCTTTTCGTCTTTTTAAACTCAAAATGCACCTGGAGAGTTCCTAAATAGAAATCTGCAAAAGAAAGTAAAAATGCATGAAAAGCTATGATACCACATGAGTTTAAGCAACAATCGAAGTGAGTTGATATCTAAATAAGTGGTTATAAAACCACTTATCACGTAGCATTGAGAAAGATCCGATGATGAAAATCGTAGAAAAACATCTTCCCCGGGGAGGATCAATGATGGAATCTGTTATAAATCCCTAGCTGAGGCATCAAATCAATTCAGCAAAGACCAACCATTATAAACTACCGTTCGAGTAGGCATCGAGAAGGTTCGATGATGGTCAACTCTGCAAACTACAATTATAGTAGGTATCAAATCAAGTCAGTTTAACTGACCGTTGTAAACTACCATTTGAGTATGCATCGAGGAGGTTGGGTGATGGTCAAACCCTGCAAACTACCGTTCGAGTAGGTATCAAATAAAATCAGTTCAGTTGACCGTTGTAAACTACCATTCGGGTAGGCATCGAGGAGGTTCCGTGATGGTCAAATCATTGTCAATTACTGTTTGAGTAGATAGTAAGAATTTTATCCCCGACAGAAACATCGGCATCAACTGGACAGCAATCCAAACCATTGGCGACAGCCCCAACGTAACGTCGGGAAGGATCCGATGATGTAAACTGGTGTAAACTATCATCAGGATAGGCATCAGGAATCCCCAATTATGTCACTCTTCAGAAGAGGAACATCCCCAGCGGAGGCAAAGTCAGAAAGCGTATCTGAAGACAAAGAATGTTGATAACAACCCCAAAATGGAATTAAGAAAGGTCCATTGGTATCAGCCATAGAAAAATCTCCCCAATAGGGATCCTGAAAATATCTCTACAACATTTCGTAGAATCAGTCTTGGTAGCACCGACGGGCATTTTCAAAACCATTGGCTTTAACCCAATGTAGCATCAAGAAAGTTTGGTGATGAAATATTTGCAAAATACCATTCGAGTAGGCATTGAGAAATATCAGTGATGAAAGCTTTGCACACTACCGTTCGAGTAGGCATCAAAGTTTAGTGAAAGCTATCATTGACAACGCTATCCCCAGCAGAAGTAGCGGGAGCGGTTAGTGATAGAATACTGAGGCAACTAACCCCACAAGAGAATATATCATTCATTACATAGTATATCATGCATTGCATTACATTAACATATATCATATATCTAGTGTCTAGCAATCTTTATCCTATTTATTCAATTGCATTGCATAAACATGATAAAGAGGGGCATCTGTAGACACTCAAAATTTTGCATTCCTGTTACTAATCATGCAGGATGGCAAAATCGTCTTTTACCTTCTAGAGACAACCCTAGAAGTACAGATCAATTCAAATCCCCAACGACAAACCCGGGAGATCAAGTCAAACCCCGACGACAACCCCAGGAGATCAAGTCAAACCCCCGGCCACAACCCCGGGAGATCAAGTCAAACCTCGGCAACAACCCCGAAAGATACAGTCAACCATCGGAGAAGACCCTGAAGCATCAAATTAATCCCCAGAGATAACCCTAGGGTATCAAATCAACCCTCAGAGATAACCTTGAGGAAGAACAAAGTCGGCTGGGATCAAACCTCGGAACAACCCCGAGAAATAGTATAAAGCCCTGTAAATCTTGTAGACAACCCTCGGAAGGGCAAAATGATTATTTTACCAACTTAACCTCAAATCAAGTTAAATCACTGCCATGAAGGTCATGTAGAACCATAACGTCAATCCCGAGTGAAAACAACACAAGTTAGCTCAACGGACGGACTGCGAAGACTCAAAGATCTGGTCGTGGACCCATCTTCCCGAATTCGAAAAAGGTCAGATCCCATGTCATTGTGTAGCTCTCGAAAAGTGAGTTTCGAAAATGTATAGCACGCCTCCATCAGATTCCCGGATTAAAGTTATGAAGGTTTTAAGCGGACAGCGCATTGGTCGGAGTGCGCGTACTTTGAGACGATGAGACCAAGGGGACCATGGCCACCCGAGTTAGCCACAGGTAGACCTGTTGCTGTCGCAGGTGGACCTGCGGCTCCCAGGTCTATAAATAAGACCCCCCACAAGCCAAAAAGAAAAAAAGAGAAAAAGAGAGAAAATTTCACCCATTTCTGCTCTTAACCCTACCTACAGTGTTCTAAACTTCAATATTCTTCTATCTAAACACTTGTATACGTATATATACTAACATATCAAGTTTTAACCAGTGGAAACGGAGTTTTCAAGCTACAAAAGCGGTTTAGAGCCCATCTCGCTGTACACTGTGAGATTTCTTTAGATCTAAAGTTTTTTTACTACTTTAGTATATATATAAGCACATATATATATATATAATTTTTAGTTTTACCTGGATTGCAAATCGGTGACTTTTCTAGCTTTAATATATGTATATATAAGTGTATATATATATATACATACATACTGATAAGTGCTATTTCGTCTTGGATTGCAAATTTGTGGCTTTTCTCGCTTTAATATATATATAAGTATATATATATATATATTAACTTGTTTGACCTAGATTGCTAATTCGTGGCGTTTTTCTGCTTTAATATATACATATATATATATATATATATATATATTATTTATTTAATGTGATTAAATATCAGTTTTAATTGTGCATTCGATGTAAATCTGTACTAATGTAAAGTTTGTGGTCTAGAGTTATCTAAATCTAGCCATATCTAACTTTTAACTAGTTCAAAAGTTGTAAAACTAGAATCGTTAAAATAAATGGCTAAAATTTATTTAAATTTAGTTTTCTTTCTAGTTTTTTGTAAATATTAAGCAACTACGTGACCTTAGATCTACATCTAGAGGGAACGGGAAGCTTGGATATTCGCATGCAAGGATTTAATTGATGAATCTTTTATTTTGCGACGTCTAAATTATAATTTACATTTTATTTCAATATATCTGTCGTGCAAGTTTTTTGATGATATTGTGTGAGCCTAAGAATCGCGGGATCTAAGATTAATCACATAGATCTAGATCCGATTCCCACGATGGACAAAATTTCAACTGTATATACAACTTGTAACGCCTTGTAAATGTAATCTTGGGCCTTAAAGCGAGGATACAGATTTAAGGCCCTGACATAAGTAAAATTGAAATTTGGGTTGCTCGGGTCACTTTGATGTCTTTCATGTCCAAAAGGAGCCCGACAATTATATATATATATATATATATATATATATATTATATATATATTATTTTATCGAGGATGCTTTGCATCTCGAGCATAAAATTAAAATCAAGCCGAATACTGAATAAAATGGAAGTATTAAAAGGCTTCAATTCCTATGCGAGTGAAAGGGTTTGAAATCTCTTTTCAAAACATCATTGTTATATTTTTGTCTAAAAATAGACTTTTCAAATAAATCAAACCCTTCGTATATAGGTCTAACAAAGCACAACACTACTTTCAAATAAAGCACTTAGGCCCAATTACTGCAATTCACACAAACACACACACACACGCATATAATGATTAGGGAAATTGAAAAGACGCGATAACCGTGTTTCACGAAAGTCGGGGGGTGCCTAACACCTCCCTCCCCCCCCCCCCCCCCGCTTAATCAAGCCCCTGAACTCTATGAATCTCGGTTTCCAAGACCAATTAAACAGAGTCCAGTAATTGGGCCATATTGCAAAATCTTTCAAAACTTGGTTGAGTTGGTATAACCATTTAACTCATACCAACTGGAGACTCTATAAAATCAAGCTTTTCAAAATCTTCGACATTATATGTCAGTCTTTTCCTGAAAATCTCACCCTCAGATCAAATAAATAAAATAGAAAACATCAAGGGTTGGAACACATAGGAAAAGAAATCAAAGATTTTTTTCGACATCGACAGGTACACCTGCGGAAGCAACAGGTCCACCTGCGAAAACCCGGGGCTATATATAATAGACCCCCCAACTCATTTTAGAAAGAGAGAACTTAGTTGATAACTTTTTAGAGAGAGAAATTCGAGTGTCTGAGAGAGAAATGGAGAGTTTCTTCATCTTAAACTCTGTAAACATCAATTATAACCACTTATATACATATATACTTCAATATATCAAGTTTTAACTAGTGAAAATCAAGTTTAAAGGCTCCAAAAGTCGTTTGATAGCCCATCTCGTGCAAAGCTGTAAGATCTCTTCAGATCTGTGTCCATTTCTTGCTTAATATATATATATATATATATATATATATATATATATATTAGTTGATATTAAACATAGATATCGATTTTAACCGTTCATTTTACCGTGAATAGTTAATACTTGTAGTGCATTGACTAGAGCTATACTGGATCTAGCCAGATCTAGCTTTCAATCGGTTCAAAAGTTGCAAAACTTGAACCATTCAAGCTAGACTGGCTAGGATCTATAGAGATCTAGTTTACTTTCTAGTTTTTATGAATATTTGGCAACCATGTGGCCCTATATCTGTATCAAGAGGACGCTAGAAGCTTCGGCTACTCGCTTATAAGGATTTACCTGAGGAATCCTTTGTTTAGCGATGTCTAGAGTAGATATGCAATTTATTTCGATATATTCATTATGCAGGCTGTTTAAATAATATCATGTGAGCCTAGGAGCCACAAGATCAATGATTCAATCAATGGATCTAGATAAGGTTCCCATGATGGATTTGTTTAAGTTATACAGTCAGCTTGCAAACCATTGTATATGTAAACCTAGGGCCTTAAACGGTTATCCGGATTTAAAACCCCCAAAATAGTGAAAACATGTATGTGGTGCTCGGACTCACTTAGATGGCTTTCATACCCACAAGAAGCCCGACACTTGCATATAGTTTCATTTATTATCGAAGATGCTTCGCATCTCAATAAAATCAAATCAAGCGTAATACAGAATAAAATTTGAAGTATCAAAGGGTTTCAATTCCTATATGAGCCAAGGTTTTGAAAATAGCTTTTCAAAACTTTACTTCCTTATGCTTGTTTAAAAATGAACTTTTCAATAAATCAAACCCTTCGTATATAGGTCCAACGAGGCACATCCACTACATTAAATTAAAGCACTTTGATCACATTTATCTGCATCACATATATACACACACACTTCACATGTATAGGGAATGAAAAGACGCGATAACGTGTTTCACAGAAGTCGGGGGGTGCCTAACACCTTCTTTTTGCTTAAGAAAGCCCATGAACTCTATGAATCTCGATTTCTATACTAATTAAACGGAGTCACATATTGGGCCATATTGCAAAAAACCTTTCAAAATCCTGAATGAGTTGATACATCCATTTAAACTTATATCAACTTGAGGCTCTGTCTAAATTGGTTGAATCATTAAAATTAATCTTTTCAAATCGTCGACATTATTTTTCGGTCTTTTCTAAAATCTCACCCTTTAAGAAAGAAAAAATCAACAGAGCAAAATCTAAAGGGTAGAGGTCGCAAAGGAATTTTCCCTGCGTTGACAGGTGGCGACTCTTCTTGGGACAGTAGAGGGCTTAAGACGCATTTCAATATTTTTAATTCCCTTTTTATCTACATGTGTGTGAATGTTGTATTTACATTGAATGGATGTGAATGAATACCTTATTTATAGCGCTTTATATTAGTGCTTCGCACAATGTCATCATATTGTATACGGTAAGACACGATGAATGTATGTTGTGTGATTCCTCCACCAGGAGGCAAACCCGTCAGTGGCTGATTACTGGACTCAAGAGGAGACTAATCCCGCGAGGCTTAAGAAAGGCACCACTCAGATCCGCTCCAATTGAAAGATCGAATTAACTTCCCATCTAATAGATTATGATGATCTGAGAACCTTCATGCCGAAAAGCCCGTGAGAGTAAACCTAAGATAGGTCGACCTCTGATAAACCAAACGCGAAGGGGAGTCTTTTCATGCCTTCCCTCTTTCAATACATGTCCAATATTAAATGTTGTCAAATATTTAAATGTTAATTCCTTTCAAATTGTCAAATATCAAATCTTGTCATAAATATAATACAATCTTGTCATCAAAACAACTAACCTTTGTTTTGCAAGAAAACATTAAAAAAAACCCAAAAAACTAACACATTGCACAACATGCATATTGTTAGTGTTAATCAAGACTAAACTACATAATCTTTTGTAGGTAAGATTGGTCCCATTACTAGATCCAAATCTAAGAAGGCACAAAGCCTATCCACTGACATGGATGAGAATACCCAACAAGGGTCAGGTTTTGTGTCTCGAGAAGAGTTCAAGGGACTTAAAAATCAAATAGCCGAGCTGGCTATCTTCCTGAAAGAGCAGAGTAAAAGCACTCAGGGTCAACAGATACCCACTCAACTAGAATCCTCTGCACAAGGTGGCAGTTAGGGAATTGGCAAAAAAATGGAAATGCAGATACCTCACTCTGATGAAAAAACCAACAAAACCCCTGAAATCACCAATCTTAAGGATGATCGGGAAACTGGTGACATTAGAAAGAAAGTCCAACAAATGGAAGAAACCATCTGGTCAATCAAAGGGACTGACACATATGGAAGATTAAACTACTCATATCAGTGTATGTTTCCAGGTGCTCGTTACCAGATAAGTTCCAAGTCCAAATTTTGAAAAGTTCAACGTGATGGGATATCCTTATACCCACTTAAAGGTATACATTGAAGAACTCGAATCCTGTGCAGAAGATGAAAAGCTGAGAGCGCAGCTATTAGAAAAGCCTGGTGATGAGTGGAAATTATACCCATGAATCGAATACTTTTACACTTAAGAAGTTGCAGGTTCTTGTTATTTTATATTTTTTGTTAGTATTTTGTTTAATATATGTTTTGCAGGAGTTTACAGGTCATTTTCAGCTTTCAGGGGAAAAAGGGTATTTTTACAGCATTGGCACTACAGCGCCGGTTCTCAGTACAAAATTGGCGCCGCAGCGCTGCTTCTCTGCTAGTTCACTAGCCTTCAGCACCCCATTCCTTCACATTTCTGGCGCCGCAGCGCCAACTTATTGACCCAAGCCCTTGACCAGACGCTGCAACGCTGATTCAAGGCTTAATCTTGGCACCGCATCGCCACCTCCTATTTTCAGACAAAACCAAGTGGGAATAACCTAGAGGAAAAAGGGATTACATATATAACACTTGAAGCCTCCTTGCAATGATATCCAACATAGCGTGGAGCTTAACACTTTCACTCTCTCTTCTCTCTAGCTTAGCTTAATTTAATTTTCTCTTAAGCTTGTATATAGCTTTTGATTACACATAGATTAAGGAGAGGATTGGGATTCCTCAGAGCATCAAGAACATTCATCAACATGGTTTGGAAAGCATGAATTGATGGGATTACTTAGATATTGAAGAAAGCTTCGACAGAGTTTATTCTTCTCTTACTGATTTCTTTTGGTTTTGTAATTTATAAATGTTGTATATTGCTACTTATATTTAGTTTAAGAGCTATGAACTAATTATTAGCTCTAAGATTATAATGGAACCCTTTGTTATATTGAATTGACTATCTTATCTCTTTGGTTCGCACCATATGGTTTGGTTCAACATATTTATGCTTAATTATTCTTGCTAAGGAATTAGTGATGATTGTGGTAATCTATAAGAAATTGGGAAATGGATTGTTGATATATACCTTGATATGTTGGCATGTGATTATGATTTTTCTGTACCAATGGATTGCATAATTTGTGTGTAAGATAGGAATATACTTATATGCCATGTGTGACCTAATTGAGAACCTATGCTTTAATTCCTTGTTATGGTTAATTCACATAGAAATGTGTAGGATTATCACCCAGCTTGGTTGTTCTTTTCTGTTCTATTCCCGTTCGGGTGGATCAAGAGAGGATAGGTTTATACATACCTCGGAAGAGGCGTATGAGCACTTGTGAGTCCTCGGTCGATAATCCTTCGTGACCACTAAGACCAAAAAGAGACAGTTAGGATATTTGATGAAATATAGCACACCAAGTGTTTGACAAAATGCTAGTGTGGGGTGAAGTTATGATTTTAGCTTGTAGCGCCTTAGATACCAATCGTTATCCATTTACTTGCTTTGATAATTATAAGTTAATTAGATTAATTACACATATCTCATTTAACTGTTTGAATAAGATTTAAGCGATATAAAGTCGGCACTTGGTAAATATTAGCAGTAGTTCCTCATGGGTTCGACAACTTTCTTATCATTATACTACTTGTTAGACCGCGTATACTTGTGCGTGTTTATTCGGTTGCAAAATTGACCAACAAGTTTTTGGCACCATTTCCGGGGACTTAGGGGCTATTTTTTAGGATTGAATACATCTAAATAGCTGAATGGCTGAATCGGTCAGCCATTAAGTGCGTTTATTTTGAAAAAAAATTGTCTGAATGGCTGAATCAATCAGATGATTGAGCTGAATGGCTAAGTCAGATTTTTTTTGCTAAATGGCTGAATGAGCAGCTGAATAAAGTAAAAAAATTTAAAAAAGTAAAAAAAAATATTACTATTATACTAAGTAATATTAAATAAATTTACAACAACTTTGATTTTTTTAGAGGGGTAAAATATTAAAATTATGTTATTTATATGTTTCAAACATGTTAATCATCAAACAACTTTTTTAATTCAGATTCAGATTCAGATTCTTTCAATTTTTATCAAACACCCCCTTAGTATTATTTATCTTTTAATATTAATACTAATTCAAAATGATCTTAATTTAAAATGATTTATCTGTTTAATCTTTCTCTCAGGTACGCTTGACTGTGTATGCCACCTCGTAGGAATCGGAATACAATACCTCTTGATACTGAGGTTGACAAAACTTTTAGAAGACTGAGAAGAGAAAGAGCTTGGGAAATACCTACTCCGATTATAATGGCTAAGGAAATACAAAAATCTCTACGGGAATATGCCATGCCCCACATCACAGATATTCAAGCAAGCATTCTAAGGCCCGCGATTCAAGCGAATAACTTTAAGATCAAGCCGGGTACAATTTGAATGATACAAAATAACGTTCAATTCGGATAGATGTCGAATGATAACTCGAATGATTATTTGATAATTTTCTTGGAAATTTATGATACCTTCAAATGCAACGGAGTGTCCAATGATGCCATCAGACTCAGATTGTTCCCATTTACTCTCCGAAATAAATCCAATAGTTGGTTGCATTCGCTTCCGTCGGGCTCCATCAACATGGGCTGACATGGCTCGGAAATTCATAGCGAAGTTCTTTATGCCAGCGAAGACAGCAAGGCTCAGGCATGATATCACATCCTTCACACAGTATGAGTCTGAATCTCTTTACAACTCGTAGGAGCGATTTAAGGATTTATTGAGGAAGTGTCCGAATGGCTTCCAATTCAGACTTTCTATAACGGATTATCCGGTTCTACTCGTTCGAGTATTGATGCCTCATCTGTTGGGGCCTTTATGCCGAACACCATGCTGAAGGTTATGAACTGGTGGAAACCATTGCTGCGAACAATTATCAGTGGCCTAATGATTGGCAAGCACCACGGAAAGTGGCGGGGGTGTATAAGGTGGATACAGTTACTGCATTATCTGCTCAAGTTGTTGCTCTAACCAAAAGACTTGACAATATGGGAGTGCAAACAGTGCAGAGTGTAGCACTGCTATGTGATTTGTGTGCGGGGAGCCACCCTACTGATCAGTGCGCCATTAGCTCTGAATCAGTTCAATTTGTCTCAAATTACGAGCGGCAGCAGAATTCCAATCTTCCCACACATTACCATCCAGGTTTGAGAAATCACCCGAATTTCTCATGGAGCAACAATAACAGTAACCAAGCTCAAACCTCTACCGCCAGACCAACATATTCTAATCCCCCTGGTTTTCAATCACAGAATCAACACCAACAACATCCACAAGGCTCTTACCAACCACCACCACCTCAAGACAGAAAGCCTAGTTTGGAAGATCTCCTCTCGAGATACATTGCTCAGAATGAAACAAGGAGCAATAACCAAGAGATGTCTATCCGAAATCTAAAAAATCCAAATGGGACAAATGGAAACTGCTTTGAATAGTCGTCCTCCAGGGACCTTTCCAAGTGACACTGATGTTAACCAAAAATGGGAGGGCAAGGAGAAATGTAAGGAAGTCACTCTCCGGAGTGGCAAGACAGTGAATGAGGATGTAGGTGAGACCTCAATTGTGCAACAGGAAGTTGTTAAAGAGGAAAGCAATGCTGAGCTGACTGATGATAAGTCTAGGGGAGAAGAGAACGTGCAGAATAAAACCACAATACCAACTCCGACCGTGAACAAGCCTAGTCCTGTGGTCCAACAGTTACCATTTCCCCAACACCTTCAGAAACAAAAGCTAGACAAGCAATTCTCAAAGTTCTTAGAAATGTTTAAGAAACTTCACATAAATATCCCGTTTGCAGAAGCATTGGAACAAATACCAAGCTATATGAAATTCATGAAGGACATCTTGTCCAAGAAGAGGAACATGGGGGACTACGAGACAGTGGCACTTACTGAGGAATGTAGTGCTATTCTACAGAATAAGCTTTCTCCTAAGCTAAAAGACCCAGGAAGCTTCATAATACCATGCACAATTGGGGATCAGTTCATCGAAAAAGCCCTATGCGATTTAGGAGCTAGCATCAATCTGATGCCCCTATCTATCTACAAGAAGTTGGGGTTGAATGAGGTCAAACCTACCAGTATAAATTTGCAGTTGGCCGACAGATCCCTCAATTACTCAAAGGGAATTGTGGAAGACGTTCTTGTCAAGGCGAACAAGTTCATCTTTTTTGCTAATTTTATCATTCTGGACTTCGAGGATAGGGAGGTCCCTATTATCTTGGGTAGACCATTTTTAGTCACGGGTAGGACACTTATAAGTGTACACAAGGGGGAACTCATAATGAGAGTACAAGACCAGGAAGTAACTATCAATGTCTTCAGGTCTATGAAGTACCCAGTGCCTCTGAAGACTGTTTTCGGGTTAATATGGTTGATGAAGCTGTGCAGGTGGTTTTCTCTAAAAATTATTGTTCTGACTCGCTTGAGGCCATTCTGATGGGTGCAAGTAATGACGAAGAGCCTACTCATCTCTAGTATGTTTAGTGGTTAGATGCAACCCTGAGATCCAATCAGTTCAAGCAATAATTTAAAGCTTTGGATGAACAAGGAGCATCTACCTCCCAGTTACGACCATCTAGTATAGAACGACCTATGCTTGATCTTAAGCCATTGCCGAGCCACTTGCGGTATGTCTATCTAGGCGAGTCATCTACTTTGCTCGATATAGTTTCTACATCATTAGATGAGGCACAGGAAGAGAAGATCCTTTAAGTGCTCAAGACTTATAAAACAGTGTTGGGGTGGTCTATCTCAGATATAAAGGGCATCAGTCCCCATATTTGCATGCACAAAATCCTCCTCGAAGAGGGGTCTAAGCCTTTTATTGAGCATCAAAGGTGGTTGAATCCCATCATGAAGGAGGTGGTCAGAAAGAAAATAATCAAGTTGCTTGATGCGGGCATTATCTACCCGATATCTGACAGTCCATGGGTTAGTCCTATCCAATGTGTGCCAAAGAATGGCGGCATGACAGTGGTACCGAACGAGAACAATGAGCTTATTCCCACAAGAACTGTGACTGGATGGAGGGTATGTATGGACTACCAGAAATTGAACAAGCCCATATACAAGGAACATTTTCCTCTGCCCTTCATTGAGCAAATGCTAGACAGGCTCGTCGGGCATAAATTCTAGTGTCTTCTGAATGGGTACTCGGGTTACAATCAAATTGCAATAGCACCCGAAGACCAAGAGAAAACCATATTTACATGTCCATATGGGACGTTTGCCTTTCAAAAAATATCTTTCGGGCTATGTAATGCTCTGTAACATTCCAGCGGTGTATGATATCCATCTTCTCTAACATGGTGGAACAGACGCTCGAGGTATTTATGGATGACTTCTCTGTCTTTGGGAGTTCTTTTAAGACCTATCTACAAAATTTGATCATAGTTCTGAAAAGATGTGTAGAGACTAACCTGGTTTTAAATTGGGAGAAATGCCACTTCATGGTTAGAGAGGGGATTATTTTGGGGCATAGAGTGTCAGCTAGTGGAATAGAAGTAGACAAGGTGAAAATAGATGTTATTGAAAAACTTCCACCGCCATCTTCTGTGAAAGGAGTCTGAAGCTTCTTTGGACATGCAAGTTTCTATAGGCGGTTCACAAAGGATTTCTCAAAAATCACCTAGCCCCTTTGTAGCCTTTTGGAAAAAGATGTCCCTTTCATATTTGATAAGGCATGCTTTGAGGCATTTGATATTCTCAAGCAGAGACTTGTGTCAGCACCCATTATAGTTGGCCCAGACTGGGAATTAGTCGTTTGAACTCATGTGCGATGCCAGTAATTATGTTATTGAGGAAGTGTTGGGACAAAGGAGGAATAAGGTGTTTCACACAATTTACTGCGCCAGTAAAACCTTGACAGATGCTCAGCTTAATTACACCACTCTTAGAAAAATCTACTGGTGGTAGTTTATGCCTTTGATAAGTTCTGCTCATATCTCATCGGAACCAAAGTCATAGTGTATACTGACCACTCGGTGATCAAATATCTGATCTCGAAGAAGGATGCAAAGCCGAGGTTGATCAGATGGGTCCTTCTCCTCCAGGAATTTGATCTAGAGTCCGCGATAGAAAAGGGACTGAGAATCAAGTTGCGGATCACCTATCGATACTAGAAAACCCAAGTCACTCAGGGGGAAAATGAGACAGATATCAATGATTTGTTCTCGAATAAGTAGTTATATGTAATTCACACTGTAGCACCGTGGTATGCAGACTTCGCAAATTATGTCACGTGCAATGTGCTCACTCCTAACATAAACTATCAGCAAGGAAGAAATTCTTAAATGATGCAAGGAACTATCTGTGGGATGAGCCCTTCCTGTTTAAGCAATGCATAGATCAAATTTTGAGAAGGTGTCTGCCCGAGGAAGAAATCGAAGGTGTGCTCCACCACTGCCACTCATCTAACTATTGGGGGTATTTTGGTGGGTAAAGAACAGCAGCGAAAGTGCTCCAATCGGGTTTCTACTGGCCAACTATGTTTAAGGACGTTCACCTATATGTATCACGTTGCGATAATTTCCAGAGAGTAGGAACCATTTCAAAAAGGTATGAAATGCCTCTACAGAATATTCTTGAGGTAAAGCTGTTTGATGTCTGGGGCATAAATTTCATGGGCCCGTTTTCGTCCTCTTACAATAATATGTACATACTAGTCGTTGTGGACTATGTATCCAAATGGGTGGAAGTCATAGCTTTGCCTACTAACGATGCTAAGGTCCTACTTAACTTCTAGAGAAAGAATATTTTTAGCTAATTTGGTACACCTCGGGCAATTAATAGCGATGAGGGCTTGCATTTCTGCAACAAGTACTTCAAAGCCCTTCTTGCTAAATATGGGGTTTCCCATAAAATTTCCACCGCTTATCATCCGCAAACCAGTGGGCAAGCCGAGGTATCTAATAGGGAAGTCAAGCGAATTCTAAAAAAGATTGTGAACCCTAATCAGAAGGACTGGTCGAAGAAGTTGGATGACGCACTGTGGGCGTATCGTAATGCCTACAAAATGCCTATCAGAATGTCTCCGTATAGGCTTGTTTATGGTAAGGCGTGCCATCTCCCCGTCGAGTTGGAGCACAATGCATATTGGGCGATTCAAAAGCTCAATTTTTACTTGGACTGCGGTGGGTGAGAAAAGGTTGTTACAACTCAATGAGTCGGATGAGTTCTGGCTCCAAGCGTATGAAAACGTAAAATTGTACAAAGAGAAAACAAAGTGGTGGCATGATAAGAAGATGGTGGAAAGATAGTTTGAACCGAGGAAGAATGTGCTGCTCTTCAACTCCCGGCTAAAACTATTCCTTGGGAAATTAAAATCCCGATGGTCGGGGCCTTTCAAAATTTTGAAGGCATATCTACATGGTGTGATTGAGGTTGAAGACCCAAATTCTGACAGAACCTTCAAGGTGAATGGGACATGCCTCAAGCATTACTGGGGTGGCGATGTTGATCGCCAAATGACGTCAATTACCCTTGGAGACCCGGTCTGAGCCGGAGAGAAATAGCCAAGCTGACGACTCTAAAACAAGCGCTAGATTGGGAGGCAACCCCATCTCAGTATCATTCTTATACCCTTTTAGCTTTTTATTATGATATTATATCTGTTTTCATTTGTTATAGTAGTTAGTGTGATTTTAGTAGTTTTGCATGTGGTTAAGTGTGCGGTTGTAAAGTCTTGTGTAATCGGTAGTTTTTCCACATGTTTTGGGTAATAGGTAGATTTTTGGTCAATATGTAGCTTTGCTAATGGTTTTATGTCTGAAAATGCAGTATTACTTTTGTTCAAATGTGTGCGTATCGCCCGTGTGGATTCTAAACATCTACGATAAAATTTCTTTATTTTTATGGTTATTTGTGTTATTTAACATCTTTAAGTCTCATAGAGTTCATCCTTTTGGGTTTAGCAAGTCAAATAGTGTTATACAGCTTTGTTTTGCCTAGATAAGTTTTTTGGAGTTTGTTGTTATTAGGTTAATTTTTAGTCATGAAAACTGCTTTGCTGATTCCCTTTAAAAAAAATTACCTGATGCAAGGCCGGCGCCGCGGCACTTTAATTTGTACTGAAAGCCTCGTCGCAGCGCTAGTATCATTCAAGTCCCTTGTATGGTCAGTGCCGCAGCTCCAATCAATGAAGGAAAGTCGGCGCTGTAGCGCTAGTAGTCTTTTCAATTCTCTAAATGAATGGCGCCGCAGTGCTTAACAAAGCATAAAAACCAGCGTCGTAGCGCCAACTCTTTTCAAATTCTTTGAATGAGTGGCGTGGCAGCGCCACTTAAAGAAGAAAACCCGGCACCGCAGTACCGGTAGCGGTTTTTTGTTATTTTTAACACCCACTGACTCGACAGTTTGGGCAAACTTCTAAGGCCATATCTCTCGACACAAGCAACAAAAAGAGTCCTTCTCCCCAACCGAACTCCAAACTCTCTCAAACATAAAATTTTATCTGCTGAATTTAGTTGCCCCCTTTGATTGTCCATCTTCAAGGAGTGTGCATGGATTCCATATCATTGACAAAGGTAATTGGGATTTTCATTTTTTACAAGAAACTTGGACTTTGATCTAGTTGTGCTTAGTTTCTTCTGAAGAAATCTTTGGTTTGCAATTGCTTGTTCTTCTCTATTTTCTTGGGTGATTTCCACTTACGAAAATTGGCTAGTTTTATTTACAAACAAAACTCATCAAACTAGGGTTTCAGCAGTGCACGCCAAGTGTTTGACAGTTTGCCTAAGAGAGTTTTAGATTGATTTTTGACAACTTAGACTTGGATTTTGTTAAGTATTGGTTGGGCATTGATTTGGGCTTGCATCTTCATTGGATTGGCATCGTTCCACAATAGTTTATTCAGGAGTTTGCTTGTGTTGATGGGCTTCGTGTCGAAACTTCTTGGGCATTCAGTTTTGGCCATTCTCCATCGTGTTTCGACGTTGAATTTCCAATCAGTTTCTAACCCGCACCACAGTACAATTCTAACATGGCTTCCAAATGCCAACGCACTGAGGGTAGTTCATCATCATCAACGCCGAAATGGGACAAGGAATAATTTGTTACCGAAGAAGCCTAGGGCAAGTAAAACTCTACCATTCTGGGGAAAAGCATGGTACCTGAGCGAGGACTTCAGCCGGAACCTAATAAAGACGGCAAAATATGGGCTATGATAGTAGAAAAGAAATGGTTCCGATTCGCATTGTCACCAGACAACGCCATCATGCATTGGTCCGTGAGTTTTATGCCAATGCTAAGGCTGAGGGACCCGCTAAGGTGATAGTTTGAGGTTAGAAAGTGGCCTATGATAGTGCGATGATCAAATAATACGTCCACTTGCTGGACATTGACAGGGACTACCTTGACCAGGGAATTTCTCACTACAACCTGGATAACATCGTCACGAGGCTGTGCAAACTAGGGATAACCTGGAGGACAAATCAGACAATGGGGGAGAAGAAAAGCTTCCCTCATGCGACGCTTAAAAAGTATGGCAAGGTAAGGTACAATTTCATCTGTACCAACATCATGCCCACCCGCCACATCAGCTGATGTCACCAAAGAGCGGGCCGTTGTGCTATTTGCCATAGTCACGGGATGGGATGTGGACATCAGTGTCGCCATCCAAGAGTCAATTATGCAGGGCATTAAGGGTAGCTCGACTGGAGGGCTCCCTCACCCTTCACTGATCACGCAACTGTGCAAAAAGGAGAGGGTTCAGTGGCGTCTAGAGGAGATGGTCGACTTTCCCATGGAGACTATTGATCATGCCCTCATCCAGTGATATAGAGTTTGGGATGGAGCTGAATCTCACCCCCGTGGTGAAGGGTACTTGCCAGCTACTCAGCCACCACCTTCAGAGACTGGGCCTTCCACTCAGATTCCAGAGCTTAGTGCCTCATCTTCGGGTCCACTAGCAGAAATTTTGGCATCTCTGAACCTTCTGCACAACGAGATTAAGCAGATCTCCAGAAAGATTGACACAGTTGCCTAGCGACAGGACATCTTTACTCAGTATCATGATGAGTTTACCACCACAGTGGCAAACATCTATACACAGTTCGGCAGAGATTATCCTGAGTCCGTGCCCTACCAGTTCCCTTAGATGCCTCTATTCCCTCCTTATCCACCACCATCTCCTGCGGTAGAAGGCAAAGGCGACGACAATGACCAAGGCAACGGCAAAGGACATGGCGTCGATGAGTGATTGTATCCCTACGGCAAGCCCTAGCATTCAAATTTTTGCACTTCTCGACAATGAGGGCATTGCTTGATTCCAGTCTGAGGGGGGATCTTCATTCATTTTATTCCCTTATATGAACAGTTATATATATGAATTGCTGTTTGGTGTCTTTTGGGATTGTGTAGCCTCAGACCTTCTATCTTTTGGGCTTGTGTAGCCTCAGACTATCTATGTTTTTGTTTTTGGGCTCTTGTAGCGCCAGACTTATTATGTTTGGTTTAATTATGTATGGATTTATCATTTTGGTTTTATTCAGTTATGTATGGATGCATGAACAGTTTGTTTTTATAGTTATATATGGATGCTTTTTATCAGCATATTTTGTTTATAGCCATCTTTTGGGGTTTTCACAGATTAGTATACTTGATGCCATGTTATGGCTCTTTGACCCTATTTTGAGCTGTTATTATGCAAGGGTTTGCATTTCTTTTTATCTTTTGTGCCAGGCTATTGCTTTTGGAGTAACCCTATCTTTAACTTTTCATATGATTGGTGGGTTATTTATAGTTAAATTTTTGATTGTGGCCAATGATATGCGTGTTATAGCTTTGTCAAAATGGTCAAGCATTTATGAATGAGATTCTTAGATTAATTTTTAGTTAAGACTGCTGTTGATCCTGTCTAGCCTATCGAGCACATACCAACTGTCATAGCTAGTTATATTCTAAAAGACTTAATTGGTAATTTTTACGAAAATTCTTTTTGTGTTAGCTCTTACGAACTTAAGTGAGTCGATAATAGTAAGATTTAGATTCTTATGCAAGTTCGGGTACATTCATGGTCTAATAGCATAAAAAAATTATAATACAATAAAAAGAGACTAAATTGATAACCTTAGTTGACTAAGTTTGCTTACGTGGCTTTTGTTACTCGAGTTAATAGATCCTTAGGGGTGTTCTACACCTAGTGCCCTCAAGCCATCTGTCTTGGGACTCATTAATCAAAAGCTCGTTACATGGGTAGCTCTGAATAACCTAAAGTGATTAGACATTGCATGATCATGCTTAAGGTTGCATTAATTAGAATTTAACGGATAAAATTTTTTTCTAGTTTGGCTTAAGTTTGGCTACGTAGCTAGTGTTGCTTGAGTTATCAGATCCTTAGGGGTATTCTATGCCTAATGGCCTAAAGCTATCTGTCTTGGGAGTCATTGATCGAAAACTTGTTACATGGGTAAGTCAGCCTAAGGTAGCCGAATTTTGCATAAATCAAATATAGTCGTTTGTATGCTAGTACCGAGTGGTCTGTTCTTGCATTTGTTATCTTGTTTCAAATAGTTGATGTAGCTTGAGCGTATAGAGTCGACATTTTTTTTTCGTATTGCAATTGTCTATGTTTGTGAATTATAACTAGTTAGAATAGTTGGTAGCCACACACACAGATTTGGATCAGAAGTAGTCTAAGCTAGAAGTTTGATCGAAGCCTTATTTTTGAGTTTGCTTCTACTTTAAAATCGTTATTCTTATCCTTGAGGCCACAATGTGTGTATATAGTAGTTAAGCGCATGATGCGCAGTTATATTTGCTTTTTGATAATTTTGTTGAGATATTTTTGCTTAGGGACAAGCAAAAGTTTGGGGGTATTTGATGAGTGGAATTTATACCCACAAATCAAGCACTCAAAACATTAAGAAGTTGTCTATTTATCTTATTATATACTATTTTTATACATTACTTGTTATTATTTGGCTTAAAAGTGTTTTGCAGGAATTATTAGGTCATTTCTAACTTATTAAGGGCAAATCTATCTTTTTCAGAGAATCGGCGCCGCAGCACCTGGTTCCCTTTGTAATCTGGCACCCCAGCGCCAGCCTTTGGCCAGCAAGGCCCTGTACCAGTGCCGCAGCACCAAAATAAAGCACAAGATAGGCGTCGTAGCGCCACACGCCTACCAGCTTACCACCTACCAGCGCCGCAACGCCTCTATTCCTATACAAATATGGCATCGCAGCGCGACTAATTGGCTAGAGGGATTTGACCGGTGCCGAAGCGCCAGTCAAAGGCATAATGGTGGTGTCGCAGCGCCACCTACGATTTTTAGATAGATAACCTGATTCAATGACCTAGCTGCTTCTAACCATATATACTTATCAGTTATCAGCAGGCACAACTTATCATATATTACTTAGAATAGAAAATAGAGAGATATATCATAGCAAGAGAGAAAGTTGCACCATTAAATCTTCCAAGTTCAGTGCTTCCTTTATTGCTCGAAATCTACACGACGAGGAGAAGAGTTGGAGCCGGAAAACTTCAATAGAGGAATTTTCTTATTCAAATCTTTCATTCATTTGTGTAATTTTGAGCATGTTGAATACATTGATAATGTTTATTAGTTTTATAGTTATGAACTAATTACATTTCTAGGATTGCAATGAAACCTAATGATTAGTTTAATTGAATTTCTCTCCTAGCTATTATAATGAGTCATGTTTGAATGGGTTGTTATATTTCATGCTTATTTATTGATTGCTTGGCTAAGGAATTGATATTGGTATTATTTGATATTGGAAAAAGGATTTTAATGCCTAACCCTAAATATAACATCACTTGTTATGACCATGCCTATGGGAATAGGAGAATATTTTGCATAATAGAATAGGAATATATCTATTTGCCTTGTGTAACCATTAAGAACTACGCTTAATGACCCTTAGACTAATTATTCTTACCATAGGAATATTGTGATTTATTTAGCTAAGGAATTTACATTTGACCATCGAAAGAGGCTTATGTGTACTTATTATTCTCGATTGACCATTCTTGTGACTTATTTGATAATTGTAGAGTTAGGAGATTAGACGAAGCATTAGGGAAGTTATAATCCTAGCTTGCCATATTTGATACAACTCTATCTCGCATTTTACTGTTTTAATCATATAGTTCTAAACACACCATCACTATTCACTTGTTTAGATAAGACTGAATTGATATAATTTTAGTATTTGAACAACGTTAGTACTTTATCCTCGTGGGTTCGACACTCTACTTACTTTTATATTACTGTTAGACCGCTTATACTTTCGCGAGTGTATTGATCGTGAAAACGGCCAAAAAGTTTTTGCCAAAAAATTGTTGGACGATTTCGCAACCCAATAAACACGCGCAAGTATACGCGGTCTAACAAGTAATATAATGATAAGAGAGTTGTCAAACCCACGAGGAACTACTGCTAATATTTACCAAGTACTGACTTTATATCGCTTAAATCTTATTCAAACAGTTAAATGAGATATGTGTAATTAATGTAATTAACTTCTAATTATCAAAGTAAGTAAATGGATAATGATTGGTATCTAAGGCGCTACAAGCTAAGATCATAACTTCACCCCACACTAGCATTTTGTCAAACACTTGGTGTGTTATGTTTCATCAAATATCCTAGCTGTCTCTCTTTGGTCTTAGTGGTCATGAAGGATTGTCGATCGAGACATCACAAGTGCTCATACACCTCTTCCGAGGTATGTATAAACCTATCCTCTCTAGATCCACCCGAACGGGAATAGAATAGAAAAGAACATCCAAGCTAGGTGATAATACTACATAATCCTATGCAAATTAACCATAACAAGGAATTAATGCATAGCTTCTCAATTAGGTGACACATGGCATATAAGTATATACCTATCTTACACATAAATTATACAATTCATTAGTACAGATAAATCATAATCACATGCCAACATATCAAGGTATACATCTACAATCCATTTCCCAATTTCTTATAGATTACCACAATCATCACTAATTCCTTAGCAAGAATCATTAAGCATAAATATGTTGAACCAAACCATATGATGCCAACCAAAGAGATAAAATAGTCAATTCAACATAACAAAGGGTTCCATTATAATCTTAGAGCTAATAATTAGTTCATAGCTCTTAAACTAAACATAAGTAGCAATATACAACATTTATAGATTACAAAACCAAAAGAAATCATTAAGAGAAGAATAAACTCTGTCGAAGCTTTCTTCCATCTCCAAGTAATCCCATCAATTCATGATTTCCAAACCATATTGATGAATGCTCTTGATGCTTCGAGGAATCCCAATCCTCTCCCTAATCTATGTGAAATCAAAAGCTATATACAAGCTTAAGAGAAAATTAAACTAAGCTAAGCTAGAGAGAAGAGAAAGTGAAAGTGTTAAGCTCCACACTATGTTGGATATCATGGAAAGGAGGCTTTAAGTGTTATATATGTAATCCCTCTTTTCTCTAGGTCATTCCCACTTGTTTATGTCTAAAAACTGGAGGTAGCGCTGCGGCGCCAAGATTAAGACTTGAAACGGCTCTGCAGCGCCTAGTCAAGGGTTCGGGTTAATAAGTTGGCGCTGCGGCACCAGAAATGTGAAGGAATGGAGCACTGCAGCGCTGAAGGCTGGTGAGCTGGCAGAGAAGCAGCTGTGCAGCGCCAGTTTTGTACTGAGAACCGGTTATCGACGTCGGGAAAAAGTTTTGTAAAACGTGTCCGTCATTCCTAAGTTTGTGTTGTTGGTTTTACATTTTTTTTGTTTGCTATGCCTGTGGATTCTATTAAAGGGTGGAGTTTTTAGGAAAGTGATACCGACATAAGTGTCAATGACTTTGAAAAGATTGTTTTTATTATTTTTATGATTGGACCGAATGAGACAGAGTTGCCAGTTGGTATGGTTTAAATGGATGTACCAACTCATCCGAGTTTTGAAAGTTTTCACAATATGGTCCAATATGTGACTCCGTAAGATAGGTCTGAAATTCGAGATTTGTGGAATTCAGGGTCTAGGTTAACCGGGGGGAAGGTGCTAGGCACCCCTCCGACTCCCGTGAAAACTATTGTACCGCATCTTATTGATTTCCTATGCGTAAAAGTGAGTGTGTGACATCCCGGATTTTTAAGAATTAATAAATGAGAATTTAATAAATAAAATTCTTATTATGAGACGATTTAAGTTTGAGAATGTGTATATGTGTCATATATTGTGAAATATGTGATTTTGTGTGAAAAGGATTTTAGATAGTAATTTTAATATTTATTGATTAAAATAAATATTTTAATTGATTTATTTATTGACACTACTAGAAAACCAAACATGCGTGATGGATCCTGGTGATAATTTTCAAATGCAATCACAATAGACAATATTTCGTATGGATTATTTAAGTCATCACAAAAAATAGTATATATATGATGGCTCTAGTGATGGTTAATTTTGTCATCGTAGATATATATACGTGACGACTATAACAATCACCAAATATTGTCCAAAAATAATTTTTAGTTTTTGAGATGGCATGCAACCATTGTAATACCCGAGAATTTCCATATATTATTAAATAAATATATTAATGGAAATGAGAATTTATTTGAATATAAATGATTTTGTGTTATGAGATGAATTGATTCAATTATATATAATTGAATAATTATAATAATTGAGAAATTGGTGGAGTTTGTGATAAACTCGTTGATTGCCTTGTGTGGCACAGTGACGTAATATAAGAATGATTATATTAATTTAAGCGAACAATTAATCTATATTAATTGTTAATCGAAGAATATTAATTAACTGTTATAAAATACTAATGAGGATTGATTAATAATATGTGATTATTATTATTGCAAGAAACATAATAATAATGAGCAACGTGTTTATAAATATAATAAGATTTATATCAAAGTGATAATTAATCATATAAGGGTTAATTAAATTGTGATGGAGGTTAACAATTATATTGATTGATGTAGGATATGTGTATATTATTAATTAATATTCAATTTATAAGATGAGAAATTATATGTGCAAGCATGCGAATTAAATGTGTAGCATATATTAGCTGACTATGTATTATGTGAAGTGTAATATGACACTATTATATGGTAAGGCTTATTAAACCATGTAAGCTACTTGATTAATAACTTGTGTGACAATAAATATGTGGGTATACATTGTATAATATATCATGAACATATTGTAAACAATTAGTTTTAATAAAGGAGACAGTGTAATGTGTTAACATCTGATTAAATTATATCCGGTATTAACAGAAGGTACATGGATTATATGCGTACAAGTCACCTTCACTATATTGAAGTATTCCTTATGAAAATTTATATTGTGACATTAAGTTATAACCTATGTAGGGACAATAAGTATATATAATATAACATAAGAGTAGGAAGTATGTTATGTGTGTGTAATAATTTAAGTGTTGTGTACTAATAAAATGCTGAGTATATGGCCTTGTCCCATATTATTAAACACAAACCTTGTACACGTGAAATGCATCATGAAGCTAGCCTACTCTCTTCTCTCAAACTCAGCATTCTAGCCATCATGATCATGAAGGGAGTGGGTGGAATAGTGGAGATCACCAACTAATTACCAACTCCATCTTATCTAGCAAACATTCCTATAATCTGTTAGTTTGATTTTGGATGTAATTGCATTGCCTGGTTATGAAATTCTTCTATAAATATAACCCATCCTCTTCCTAATTCATTTGCTGAGAATTTTGGCTAAGTAAGTTAAGAGTTATATATATATTTATCAGTGTTCTTGAGTAGCAGCAAGTTCAGAATCTAACAGAAGGTATAATACAGTTTCCTTGTTATTCATTTTCGTTTTCTGTTTCCGAAGTTTCCTTCAAATTTTTGATTATGCCAAATTGGTTCATGATTGGTTTGTAGAACCCTTATATTGTTGTTATATGAACATACATACGTGATGGAACCACTATATAGCTTTCTTGACTTTCATTTCCATTGTTGCTCTGTAATTTCTGTAAAGCATCGAATTCGTGAAATAAGTTGGAGTTCATCAAATTGGGAATCGTTTGGACGATTGACTGTTATATAACAATATATATGTGTTAGTAAGGTAAAAAGGTTAGTCTAATAGCTTATGGGTATGTCGAGATCGATAAAATGGGAGGTTTTGGGTCGGTTTCGCTGCAGTCTGAACTGCAGGAACTGTCCCCACGCCGCAGCCAGCGCCGCAGCGCCGAAGCCCGCGCCGCAGCCCCACCCACGCCGCAGCCCACGCCGCAGCGCCACCCGTGCCGCAGCGCCAGAGTATGCTGCTGTTGCCGCGCCGCAGCGCCGGCCTCTGTGTTCAGTTTTCTGCATTCTGCAACAAAACTGTTATGTACTAATTGGTTGATTTTTGTTTAAACAAGCATGGAAGCATGATTAATACATATATATAAACCTAA